>CM052203.1:3142803-3176546 GCA_028455805.1 Lasioglossum figueresi | reverse complement strand
ACGATCTTTGGGATAGAATCGATTTTATCCGTTGCAAATTTATTTCAGTAGCTTTTCCGCCGAAGAGTAACGATTTTCGCGATCGAACCGATTTTGTACGTTGCGATGTTCTTTTGTTACCTTTTTCGTTGAGCAAGATAAGGATCTTTGGAATACAACCGATTTTATCCGTTGCAAATTTACTTGAGTAGCTTTTCCGTTGAGAAGAGTAATGATTTTACGCGACCGAACCGATTTTGAACGTTGTGCTGTTCTTTTGGTACCTTTTTCGTTGAGCAGGATAACGATCTTTGGGATAAAGCCGATTTTATCCGTTGCAAATTTACTTCAGTAGCTTTTCCGTTGAGAAGAGCAACGATTTCCGCGATCGAACCGATTTTGTACGTTGCTATCTTCATTTGGTATCTTTTTCGGATAACGATCTTTGCGATGAAACTGATTTTATCCGTTGCAAATTTACTTGAGTAGCTTTTCAGTTGAGAAGAGTAATGATTTCCGCGATCGAACCGATTTTGTACGTTGCGATCTTCTTTTGGTACCTTTTTCGTTGAGCAGGATAACGATCGTTGTGATAGAATCGATTTTATCCGTTGCAAATTTACTTCAGTAGCTTTTCCGCTGAACAGAGTAATGATTTCCGCGATCGAATCGATTTTCTACGTTGCGATCTCCTTTTGGTATTTTTTTCGTTGAGCAGGATAACGATCTTTGGGATAAAACCGATTTTATCCGTTGCAAATTTACTTCAGTAGCTTTTTCGTTGAAAAGAGTAACGATTTCCGGGATCGAATCGATTTTGTAGATTGTGCCGTTCTTTTGGAACTTTTTTCGTTGAACAGAATAACGATCTTTGTGAAAGAGCCGATTTTATCCGTTGAAAATTTATTTCAGTAGCTTTTTCGTTGAAAAGTGTAACGATTTTCGCGATCGAACCGTTTTTGTACATTGTGATATTTTTATGATACCTTTTTCGTTGAGCAGGATAACGATCTTTGTGAAAAAACCGATTTTATTCGCTGCAAATTTACTTCAGTAGCTTTTCCGTTGAGAAGAATGACGATCTTCGCGATAGAACCGATTTATTGCGGTGTCAGTTTTGTTTAGCACCTCGCTTGTTGAAAACAGTAACGACCTCTGTAGCAAAACCAATTTTATGCGTTGTTATTTTTCTTTAGCATCTTTTTTTGTTGAAAATAGTGACAACCTCTGCGTTCCATCCGATTTTGTGCGTTGTCATTTTTCTTTAGCATCTTTTTTGTTGAAAACAGTGACGACCTCTGCGTTCCAACAAATTTTACGGAGGATTGATCTTGGTTCGATACCTTACTCGTTGAAAAGAACGCCGATATTCGCGTTCGAACCGATTTCGCACGTTGTGATCTGCTTTCGATAATTTTTCCATTGTACAGGCTAACAATCTTTGCAATAGATCCGATTTTATTCGTTGCAAATTTACTTCAGTAGCTTTTCCGTTGAGAAGAATGACGATCCTCGCGATCGAACCGATTTTATACCTTGTATGTGTTTTTTTTAACTTTTTTATTGAGCCTATTTTACGATGCATCGGCATTGGTTTGACACTTTTCTCGTTGAAAAGACTGACGATCTGTGCGATCCAACCGATTTTATACCCTGCAATTCTATTTTGGTGGCTTTTTTATTGAGCAGAGTAACGTTTTTTGCGATCCAACCGATTTTACGGTGCATCGAGCTCGATCCGGTACCTTTTTCGTTGAACTCGCCACCAATCTTTGCGATCGAACCAATTTCGCACGTTGTGATCTTCTTTCGGTAATTTTTTCATTGAACAGGCTAACGATATTTGCGATAGAACCGATTTTATTCGTTGCAAATTTACTTCAGTACCTTTCTCGTTGAGGAGAGTGACGATCCTCGCGATCGAACCGATTTTATACCTTGTGTGTATTTTTTTTAACTTTTTTAGTGAGCCTATTTTACGATGCATCGGCATTGGCTCGACACTTTTCTCGTTGAAAAGACTGACGATCTGTGCGATCCAACCGATTTTATACCCTGCAATTCTTTTTTGGTAGCTTTTTTATTGAGCAGAGTAACGTTTTTTGCGATCCAACCGATTTTACGGTGCATCGAGCTTGATCCGGTACCTTTTTCGTTGAACACGCTACCAATCTGTGCGATCAAATCGATTTTTATTTTATTGATTTTACGTATTGGAATTTTACTTCAGTATCTTTTTCGTTGAAAAGATCGTCGATCTTTGAGTTCGGTACTTTTATCATTTTCGGTATTTTTTTTAATTTTCAGTATTCTTGTTTAATTTCCAGTATTCCTGTTTGATTTCCAGTATTTTTGTTTAATTTCCGGTATTCTTGTTTAATTTCCAGTATTCTTGTTTAATTTCCAATATTCTTGTTTAATTTTCAGTATTTTTGTTTAATTTCCAGTATTCTTGTTTAATTTCCAGTACTTCTGTATTGCACTTCAGTATTTTCGTAATTATGTCTAAAATTGTTAACCGAGGCGCTATCATAGAGCACACAAGAATTTCGAGAATCATCTAATTTGTATAATTTCCAGTACTTCTGTATTGCACTCTAGTATTTTCGTAATTATGTGAAAAATTGATCGCCCAATCGCTATCATAGAGCACACAAGAATTTCGTAAATCATCTATTTTACCACGTTTTTATTAGATCGCTTTCTTGTTTTTGTATAATTTCCAGTACTTCTGTATTGCACTCTAGTATTTTCGTAATTATGTGAAAAATTGATCGCCCAATCGCTATCATAGAGCACACAGGAATTTAGAAAACCATCTATTATTGTATAATTTCCAGTACTTCTGTATTGCACTCCAGTATTTTCGTAATTATGTGAAAAATTGATGGTCCAATCGCTATCATAGAGCACACAGGAATTTAGAAAACCATCTATTTCTGTATAATTTTCCAGTACTTCTGTATTGCACTCCAGTATTTTCGTAATTATCTACGTCGAGATGTAGGGTGGGATTCGCTCAGGATCTTTGGCCGTTCAATTTCTTGGCTTTCACCGAAGTTTCCAGCGATCGACGGTGCCTCGTGCGTCGTCGCGTACGTTCCGCGAGGCCGACGAGAAAGAAAGGGATTAAAAAAAGAAGGATAGGAAAGAATAAGTAGTTTCGCCGCAAAGAGAAGGTGGAGAGGCGTTCGCCAGGAGTACTGGCAATTTTCTTAACTACCTCGGCGCACTTCGCCTCCGGTTGATCGCCGCGCGTATAATTTAAGTTATCGCCACCGCCGGTGTTGCTCCGAGACCCGTAGAGCATCGATGCGTTTCGAGCTGAAAATATCTCGCAGCTTTTTTTCACCAGCAGACCTTCTAGTTAAAAACAAAAACAATTACTCCAGCGACGACTATCCGACCGACGATGATAATCCGGCTCTCGCGAAAGCGGATCCTCGATTAATTATGGATCTTTTTATTTTCTTTAAATCGATCATCGAACCACGGTAAATATTGAAACATTGGCGTAGTTTCTGGCGGGTTTCCATCTCTCTTTTCTGTACGTTCATACCACTTCCTTTCAGCTTTCTTTTCCCGATACTTCTCCGGCTTTCCGGCTTCTTGATCGAGTTCTCGGCGACAGCTCGATCTATGCCACCCCCGTGTTCCACCCTCGCTACCCCCTCCGCAACCTACCGCGATTATTCTTAACCTGACGGAGCTGAACCGATCGCGTTTTTTATTTTTCGCAATTTTTCTCGAGCGTGTTATCGATGATATACGGGTAAATCGGATTTCGATGCGAGGAGGCATTCTTGGAATACAACAGAACATTTTTCATAACTTAGTTTTCGCCCTCGTTCGCATAATAATTTAGGGTTTCGCGAACCCTTTCGTTTTTTCCAATTTCATCTTTCTAGCGATATCGACCATTACAATTTTTTTCGAGAGAACGATTGGCGGTACGAAAATGATTCTTGTTGGAGAGTGAAGAGGCGTTCTCAAAGTACAACAGGATATTTTTTTCAACTTCATTTTCGGCCTCGTTTGCTTGATAATTCTTGTCAACCCCTTCGTTTGCAGTTTTAGCAATTTTCAAACGATTTCGATCTTCGAGAATTTTTCTAGAGAGAACGATTAGGGATACGAGTATAATTTCTTTTGGAGAGTGAAAAGACGTTCTTAAATTATATCAGAATATTTTTTTCAACCTCATTTTCGGTCGCATTCGCATGATAATTTAAAATCTTGCGTTAACCCTTTCGTTTCCAATTTTAAAATATTTCGAGAAGATTTTCATATTTCGATATTCACGAATTTTTCGGGAGAGAACGATTAGGGATACGAGTATAATTCCTCTTGGAGAGTGAAAAGAAGTTCTTCAAGTACATCAGAACATTTTTTTCAACCTGACCTTCGGTCTTATTCGCATGATAATTCAGAATCTTGCGTCAACCCTTTCGTTTCCAATTTCAGAATTTTTCGAACATATTTTCTAATTTCGATCTTCACGAATTCTTCTCGACGAAACGATTGGGTATACAAGAGTAATTCCTTTTGGAGAGTGAAAAGACGTTCTTCAACCATACAAGTACATTTTTTTCAACTACATTTTCGGTCTCATCCGCATTATAATTGTGGATCCTGTATCAACCCTTTCGTTTCCAATTTCAGAATTTTTCGAGTAGATTTTCAAATTTCGATCTTCACGAATTTTTCTTGACGAAACGATTAGGTATACAAGAATAATTCCTCTTGGAGAGTGAAAAGACGTTCTTCAACCATACCATAAAATTTTTTTCAACTACATTTTCGGTCTCATTCGCATTGTAATTCAGGATCTTGCGTCAACTCTTTGGTTTCCAATTTCAGAATTTTTCGAACATATTTTCTAATTTCGATCTTCACGAATTTTTCTTGACGAAACGATTAGGTATACAAGAATAATTCCTTTTGGAGAGTGAAAAGATGTTCTTCAGTTATACCAGAACATTTTTTTCAACTACATTTTCGGTCTCATTCGCATTATAATTCAGGATCTTGCGTCAACCCTTTCGTTTCCTATTTCAAAATTTGTTGAGTAGATTTTCAAATTTCTATCTTCACGAATTTTTCTTGACGAAACGATTAGGTATACAAGATTAATTCCTTTTGGAGAGTGAAAAGACGTTCTTCAGTTATACCAGAACATTTTTTTCAACTACATTTTCAGTCTCATTCGCATTATAATTCGGGATCTTGCGTCAACCCTTTGGTTTCCAATTTCAGAATTTTTCGAACATATTTTCTAATTTCGATCTTTACGAATTTTTCTCGACGAAACGATTAGGTCTACACGAATAATTCCTCTTGGAGAGTGAAAAGACATTCTGAAAGCACCGCCGAGCATTTTTTCCATCCCCATTTTCCCAAGTCTTCGGCTTCCGCATCGTTCCCCAACTTCCGGTGTTGGTGTTCGGGCCGATTTCGCGTCGAACCGTGTCGGCAAGGAGATTGATTTTTCGAAGTTGTCGCAGAAGAGTTGCCGGTTGATTCCTGCGCGCGCTCGTTGCGTCGGATGTCGGATGTCGTCTGTCGGATGTCGGGTATCGTGTCGGGCGATGGCGCACGAAGCCCCGGGAGCCGGTTCTCCACGATATTCCCTCCGCGACGGGTATATCCACCTCGCCGCTCTTCCATCTCTCGTTGTCGCCGTTTTTTGCCCGGGGAGAGAAATTAATTATCTGTCGGTGACGAGAGCGATCCGGAGAGTTGATATAATTTTTTCCTTTTAATCCCGTCCGTGCTGCTCGAATGTAAAAATCGGCTAGCTAATTTCCCGCTACAAATTTCGCGGAGAAATTCGGCTCGGACAAGTTTGCTTATACGACGATCATCCGAAAAGTTTTGAGCCCAACATGGAACTTGTATTTTTTCAATAAAATGTCGTTTTATTTTTCAACATAGTCCCTTTTCAAGACACTACACTTTTCCCAGCGATTTTCTAACATTCTTAATCCTTGCAAATAGTACAGCAAAGTCGCGTTATTTCTCTGCGAGCGTCTACTCGGAATTTGTCAAGTGCCTATCCCCTCCACTGAGGGGCAACGAAGCTCGGTCTCCGAACGGTGTAAACATTCCGCATAATCTGATCTCGGCTCGGGTATATCGGTGTGTGAACCACTACTAATCCAATTACAAAACTTCTTTATTTTTCATTATTTTTTTATGAGACTTACACCAACTTATTTGTGGCATTTTTCTGATTAAAATGACACTAAACACGATATCATTTCGTCTGTATTTAGTGGTTTAATTGACGATGATGTTTCGGGCGCAAGGAGGGACAGCGCGATCCGTGTTTACATGCTGTCCTTTTCAACGTTCGGTTTCCTTTGAACGTTCGGCGCGGTCGGAGTCTAAAAAATAGTACGATATTTCTTCGTGCAGAACACAGCCGTTTGCAACTATTACTATTCGTGTAATATTATTATAAAATTAATGTTATTATTCGTGAATTTTGTCCGTGGCGACCGTCAAAGTAAGATCAGGTGCGTTGACTTGATGGAACTGCACTTTCTTTACAAAAAAACACTGTCATCGCCTGACAGAAACGACTGTCAAACAATAATTGAGCTTCTAAAATGCCTGAAATTTATGCAGACATTTTTCAAAGCGTATTACATTGTAGTAGCAGAATGTTTTTCATGTTTATCTTCATGTTGAGACTCAAAACTTCTCAGACGACCCTCGTACACTTTCTGTGTCTGACACAAACCCCTCCCACGCGTCTAGATAAAAGTATATCCGATTAAGGACTCCAGTTGTTCCGCCTGTTGCGCCGGCGAAAACCAGAATCTCCGATGGCTCGCTTAATTAGGTTTCGCTCGCGGATAAATGGCCGAGCTCGCCGCCCTTCGCCGGACACTCGCTCGCAATCGAGCACTCGAATTAAATCCTGCTCGATTCTGCTGAAATCATCCCTCCCGCCGTCGCATTTCTCCGCGCAGGAACGTCGACGTCAATTCATATTTAAAGTTGCCGATAGCTGCCTCCGAATCACCGATTTAATCCATTTGTTTGTAACTTCGTGGCGGACTCGTAATTAAGATTTCAGGTTTAGTCGAACGAATGCGGATACTAAACTACGGATTTTTATGCGAAAGAACGATTGTCTGTTCTAATCGGGCAAAATTGTCGCCATCAGTTGCTTGGAAAAGGAACCCTGATTTTCAGGAATATTTCAAAATTGATTACAGTGGAGTGAATCACTGCGGAATAAAAATTGTTCTGGTTAGACATTCGGATTTTTATGCAAAATTGTAATTAAATCAGTTGCTAGGAATGGGAACCATGATTTTTGAGGAATATTTCAAAATTGATTTCTGTGGAGTGAATCATTTTGCGAAATAAAAATTGTTCTGGTTAGACATTCGGATTTTTATGCAAAATTGTAATTAAATTAGTTGCTAGGAATAGGAATCACGATTTTGAGGAATATTTCAAAATTGATTTCTGTGGAGTGAATCATTTTGCGAAATAAAAATTGTTCTGGTTAGACATCCGGATTTTTATGCAAAATTGTAATTAAATCAGTTGCTAGGAATGGGAACCATGATTTTTGTGGAATATTTCAAAATTGATTTCTGTGGAGTGAATCACTTTGCGAAATAAAAATTTTTCTGGTTAGACTTTCGGATTTTTATGCAAAATTGTAATTAAATCAGTTTCTAGGAATAGGAATCATGATTTCAATATTGATTACCGTGGAGTGAATCACTTCACGAAATAAAAATTGTTCTGGTTAGACATCCGGATTTTTATGCAAAATTGTAATTAAATCAGTTTCTAGGAATAGGAATCATGATCTTCAGGAATATTTCAAAATTGATTTCTGTGGAGTGAATCATTTTGCGAAATAAAAATTGTTCCAGTTAGACCTTCGGATTTTTATGTAAAATTGTAATTAAATCAGTTGCAAGGAACAGGAACCTTAATTCTGAGGAATATTTCAAAATTGATTACTGGAGTGGAGAACATTCTGCAAAATAAAAATTGTCTGCATTAATTGCAAGAAAGAGAGGTTGCATAAACATTTGTTCCTTCATTTAATAATTTCAAGGGTTGGGGATCATTCTGCAAAATAAAAATTGTCTGCATTAATTGCAAGAAAGAGAGGGCACATCAAAATTTCTTTCTTCACTTGAATAATTTTAATTGGTTGTTTCAAACGTTCCAGTAATAAAATCATCTATTCCAAAATAGATGACCGAGGTGGTGAATCACTGCAAAATAAAAATGGTTCTAGTTAGACCTTCGGATTTTTATGTAGAATTGTAATAAAATCAGTCGCAAGGAACAGGAACTCTAATTCTGAGGAATATTTCAAAATTGTTTACTGGGGTGGGGATCATTCTGCAAAATAAAAATTGTCTGCATTAATTGCAAGAAAGAAAGCTTTCATAAACATTTGTTCCTTTACTTAATAATTTCAAGGGTTGGGGATCATTCTGCAAAATAAAAATTGTCTGCATCAATTGCAAGAAAGCGAAGTCACACCAAAATTTCTTTCTTCACTTAAATAATTTTAATAGGTTGTTTAAAACGTTCCAGTAATAAATGCACCTATTTCAAAATTGATTACCAAGGTGGTGAATCACTGCAAAAATAATTGTTTTAATTAGACCTTCGGATTTTTATGTAGAATTGTAATTAAATCAGTTGCAAGGAAGAGGAACCCTAATTCTGAGGAATATTGAATAAAAATAAAAATTGTCTGCATCAGTTTGCAAGAAAGAGAGGTTACGTAAACATTCGTTTCTTCCCTTAATAACTTTAATAGGTTAAACGTACCAATAACAAATTCATTTCTTTTTCTATTTTGGGTTTCACCCATTTATTTCCGCCGTAAATACATAAAATCCACAGTTTATCGATTATCGGTCAGATTATCAGGTGTTCCTATAAAAATTTAAATAATCACTAGTAAATTCCTCTAAAATCTGTAGATATTAGATAAGTGGGCGGTGACGTTCCCCCACTATTCGACACGGTCTTCGGTCGCAGCAGCGCCAGCAGTGGGGGAACTGATTGATGACGGAAGCTACTGTGTGGCTCGCGACGAAGAAGTTGGACAAGCTGACAACCGTTTAAGGGTTAAAATGATTCGACTTTGGTCCCTGGCAATCGACAGTCGAAGAGTACAGCTCGGTGACTGACACTTTCGGCTTTTAGAATTTTCATAACGACTCTCGTCGATCGAACAATCGCGAGAGTAGAGATCGCGTGACAGAGCGTGTGTCGAATGATCGTCGAAGCTATTCTCCTCCGAGCGATCGTTCATCCCCGGAACAGCGAGTAATCGTTTCGTCGAAGCTCGCGGAGACAAAACAACCACGGTGGTAGTCTCTCGGTGCTCCTCGAACGGTTTGTCACCGGCGTAAATCGTTCTTCCGATATCCAGGAACGGAACTCGTCTCCTCTCTCTCTCTCTCTCTCTCTCTCTCTCTCTCTCTCTCTCTCTCTCTTCCTTTCTCCGGTCACATTCCCACTCGCGAACGGTACATTTCTCTCGGTTTTCTGCACGGTTTCACGCGCGTAAACAAAAGAGATTTCTCGGCTCGAAATCTGTACGAGGTATAGAGACACGGTCTCTCTGTCTCGCTGATGGAACGATCGATAATCGGATGGCGTGCTCGAGGAAATTTCGAAGCGGAAAGAGAGAGAGAGAGAGAGAGAGAGAAACTCCGTCGACACCGAAATGTCGCAGCCCGTTAGCTTCGCTAGTCTCTGACGTCACGTTATCGTCGCGCCAACGATTGTTAGCAATTGTACGTCATTAGAGATAGCGCCTTATCGCGCGTTTACAAAGTTTACCGCGACCTCAGCCACGTCGATAATAATGTGCACCGGTGCGAAAAACCGAAGGCTGACAGTTAGGTGTGCAAATCAATTCGCAGCATTTCTTAAAACCGTTTATTCGTAAACGGAAAAATATGTTTCGAAGTGTTCGCCGTTTTGTTAAGGACTGCGTCTCCTAGACAGACGACACTCTCAGGCGACAAATTTTAAGAGGGAATACAAAAGTGAGTGGCTGTATTATACCACCTTCTCCTCTCAGATTCGCAAATCCTCAAAAGTCCTACTTTTACGTTTACGACGCGTAATTCTCATTAATCGGCAGCATATCGACAGCCACGATAGGCGGCAGCACCGTCGCCTGTCCCTTGCTTCTCGCAGCTCCGCAACATGCTGCCGAATAATGAGAATTACACTTTGTAAACGTGAAAGTAGAACTTTTAAGGCAAATAGCCCCCTAGATTGATCTTTCGTCTAGCGATTTTGACTACCAAGAAACCCCGTGTTTGCATTATTGAGAAATCAGGAGTGAAATCCCGGACCCTTGCAATCCATAAAATCCGCAGTCTAGTTGTGAATCAAATTTTAACACATTACCGACCGGTGATTATTGCATGATTTTGAAAAATCTATGGTACATGGTTAAACACTTTTTAATGGAACTTTCAATAGCAACAGCAATTTTCATTGTGAACTAGCAAGTCATCTTCGATAACGTCGTCTAATAGTTACCATTTAAGATTGCAATGTAAAAGAGAATTTCTACGCTTTCTTTTGGTACAGCACAATTATTGAAAGTCCTATTAACCCTTAGCACTCGAGTGGTGACTCAGAGTCACCACTAAAAATTGCTGTATTATTATTCAAAATATTGTTTAGGTTATTAAATATGTTGGCATCTAATCAATTACTAAACATTTAAAAATTGTATGAGAAATTATATCAATTTCAAATTCATACGAAGAAAAAAATTAATATAAAATGGAATTATTCTAGCTCGAAAGAAATGTTTCATTTCCGAGTTAAAATAGCTTCGAGTGCAAAGGGTTAATAGGCTTCCGATAGGTATAGTGTTAGAGAGAATACAAAAGTGGGAAGCTGTATTATACCACCTTCTCCTCTAAGATTCGCAAATCCTCAAAAGTCCTACTTTTACGTTTACGACGCGTAATTCTCATTAATCGGCAGCATATCGACAGCCACGATAGGTGGCAGCACCGTCGCCTGTTCATTGCTTCTCGCGGCTCGGCGACATGCTGCCGAATAATGAGAATTACACGTTGTAAACGTGAAAGTAGGACTTTTATGGCAAATAGCCCCCTAGATTGATCTTTCGTCTAGCGATTTTGACTACTGAGAAACCCCGTGTTTGCATTATTGAGAAATCAGGAGTGTAATCCCGGACCCTTGCAATCCTCGCGTACGTATACATAGTTCTAGCGCGAGTGTGGTCCGTCTAGGATACGCAGTCCTTAATTGAATTCTGTGCAACCTGCTGTACGGAAAACGTTGGCTCTGTTTATTTCTGCAAGGTTCACTCGAGACGATTTGTGGGAGATTGCTTATCCCCCGGCGAGATATCGATACCTACGGCGACGCGTTGTCATGTTGGTAACGTCAGTGGGAGCTTCGGGCTGCGGGAGCCTCTGCAACGACGGCGAAGCCCCACCGGCGGCCCTCGGGGTTAAATCCAGTTCCATTACGGGATCCCCGATCCGGGTGGTCGCCTAACAGCGTCTAACTTGGCTAATTCCCCTAACCTCGTACGACGGCTGCGCGCATCTGCCAGTGCGGCAACCGGTACCCCAACTAGGCCAAGTATAACGCGGTCGAACTATCTGAACGGCCGAATATGCTCGCAAATGTTCACTTTCGCTTCGACAGTAGGCGTGACCGCTCCGGTCTCTTGTCGTCGGAGGCGTGGTTATATGTCACTATTCATTTTCCTCGAGTTTCAATCTGATATTTTTCAGAAGCTCGTGTATGAAAGTCTACGTGAAATGTTCGAAATGGGCGGGGCTTCGTTGCCTGCTGGATAAAGTAGGCGTGGCTTGAAAAGTCTCGTCGATTAATCTGAACCTCTCTATTCCCTCCTAAAAATGAATTTCTAAATATTCTAATCACAGTCCCATCTAAACTACATCGAAGGGGCGTGGCTCCGTTGCTCCCTACGTATAGCCACGCCTACTCACCGTAGATTTTTAAAGACCCTGCTCGTGTTAATCTCGGATTCTTTCTCCGGTGTAACTCGAGCTCAAAAAATCCTTACTGCCTCGACGTACACGGTGTGGGCGTGGCTTCTTTGCTCTCGTACTCGACAGATTCAGAGCGACGAATTCGTATTATATCAGGTCGTTAGCTATGAAACTTAACAATTTTTCTTTCGAAATTTGTGTTTTGTTTGTCCAGTTTCATACTTAACGACCTGATCCAACGTTTAGAGAGAAAGGAAAAATTTGTTTGCATATGAAAAACCGGTATAGGGTTTAGGGAGATGAAGGGAGGGTAGTTTGACCGGTGGAAGAATCCAAGAAGAAAAAAGACGGAAGGTCGAGCACCCATCGGTCCGATAGAGTCGATTACCTATCGTCTTTCGGACTTCGACTTTTCCACCCTTCGGGACGATCGCTCACAGTCTCTTTGTCTGTGTCTCACTGTTACCGCCCCCCCCCCCCCCCCCCCCCCCCCCCACCCTCTTCCTCTCCCCCCCCCTCCCCCCCCCCCCCCCCCCACTAATCGTCGCGTTCCCTTTCTTCGTCCCCCGATGTCTCGCTCCTCCCCCGTCGTCCACTGAATAATTGCAAGGCAGCGGCGTTACGTTCCTCTCCTTCCTGTTCCGCCACGTCGGGCACAAAGAGTTGTTAAAATAACCCTTTGTGTTTCTATCCAACCCCCTTTCCCAACGGCTATCTTCCTCTCGAGCATGGCGAACCCCTTCACAGCGACGCACACGATGCCCTTTCAGCCCGCTCTCCTTTCTCCAGCCTTCTGCCCACTCTTCGACCCTTACCCTTACCCTTACCCTTACCCTTACTCTTACCCTTACCCTTACTCTGTCCCTGCGACCCTTTGCTTCGCGACGTTCAACGTATTTACCAACCCCCGGTCTCTGGAACTTGTCGATCTTCATTTCCTCTACCCCCATATTCGTGGATTTTTCTGGGAAAGTCTAGTACGTGGCCGCCACCATTCTTCGATCGGGGGTGAAACCTACCCTCGGAAACTATGCCAGAAAAATGGCCCGTCCTCGTACAGTGAACAACCAACATTGCTGACTTCACATTATTGGAAAAGGAAATGCACTTTCATGCCATTTCCGTTTATTGTAATTAACCCTTAGCACTCGAAATTAACCCTTAGCACTAAAAATGGTTGTACTATTGTTTAAAATATTGTTTACATTGTTAGATATGGCGGTATCTGACCAATTACTAAACAGTTCAGTATTGTACGAGGTATCCCATCAATTTCATGTCTATCAAATTTAAAAAATCGTACAGAATGGAAATATTGTAGGTCAGAAGAAACGTTTGATTTTCAAGTCAACATTGCTCCTAGTGGAAAGGGTTAGTATGAATGATTTTTAAGAAGAAAACCCTCAAACTTCAAGTCGACACCCCTATTTAAAGAATTTTAGATTAAAGGATTGTATCTCACATTCGGCTTAACAAAAAATTACGAAAAATTAGATAAACATTATACCTAACGGCACACATCACTGTGAATTTTTTCCAACTTTTCGACTGCAAAATCGATTTTTAAAAAATTCCAGAAACTTAACCCTTAGCACGCGAATGGCGACTCTGAGGCGCCACTAAAAATTGTTGTACTGTTATTTAAAATATTGTTTAGATTATTAGATATATCCGTATCTAATCAGTTACCAAACATCCAGGTATTGTATGTGGTATTTATACCAATTTCATATACATAAAATTTAAAAAATCATAGGTAATGGAAATATTCTAAATCGAATGGAATGTTTAATTTTCGAGTTGAAATAGCTTCGAGTGCAAAGGGTTAAAATTCTTTACTTTATATTGAAGTTTTCGGATTACAGCGTTGCTATTATCGTGTTCGTTTAATACGTTCAATGTTTAAACAGAGAGTGAAAAATCTCGCATTGTTTTTAGGTTTTTTCTGAATTTTTATAAGGGCATCGTAGTCGATAGTAGGTGGAAATGAAATCGCACGGCAAGGGGTTGTGACGGAGATCGCGATGCGAGGGATTGGGATAAATGGCGAGAAGGGAAAGGGTTAATTGGAGCCTCATCTTGGTGGATAGGAGTCTCGTTCGCGGGTTTCGAAGGTTGATAGGTGAGCAGGGCTCGCGTTAACGCGGACGCGCGCATGTAAAATGCATGCCGGCGTCCCGACACGAGTATTTCCTGTTGTATAACTCACGTACTGCCTTCCTCGAGTAACGGCGGCTTGTAGGCGGATGGCGGATAGCGGATGACGGGTGGCGAGGTCGAGGGTGAGCGAAACTCGGGGAAGGGTTGTGTTTTATGGAGGAAACGCGCGCCTTATGGCGTCCACTTTCTCACCCGTCGTAAAACTTCTGCCGCCCCCGCGATTATCAACGTCCCCGACGCGGTTTTTACACGTTATACCTCTCTCCCGATTCTTTGCGGAAATCGTACGCCCTTCCGCGGAAAAATCTTGCGGTATTATCCACCGAGTTTTGATTCTCTCGCAAATCCCGTTCCGTCGTTAAATAAACGACTACCCTACGATCGAAAATTTTTTTTCAACAATTATTCCAACGCGATCTTATACATGGATGTTTCCGCTTTACAACGCCACCATAATAGTTGATCTACGATTTTTTATTGCGATGTTATTGCAATTTCTGCTGCGATGTAGAGATGGAAACTGAGGTTGCGATTTTTCCGATTTTTTAAAATTGTGTGCGAGAAAAAAATATTTTGGAGACTGATTCCAACAATATCTTATAGAGGGACGATTCTGCTTTAAAACGGGACCTCGAAAGTCGATCTCCGATTTTTTCCCACGGTTTAAACGTATCTCGAATGGACACTACCCCTGTGCTGCGAGTCGTTCTAACGTTAACCCCGCACTTTCCAGTTGAAGTATAATATAATAGAGGCGCAAAAAAAATCGATTTTCAGTGTCGCTGCGAAGAGGGAACCTCCCTCTGTAAGATCGCGGCGGGTTCAGTCCTGAAAAAAATTTTTTGAACTCCACAGAGTTATTTGATATCGCTCTATTTCCAAAGAATCTGAGGAAAAATCGCAATTTCAGTTTCTCGCTCTATATTACAACAAAAATTGTAATAACTTTGCATGAAAAAATCGTAGATCGACTTTCGAGCTGTTGTTGTAAAGGAGAAACTCCCCTCTGTAAGATCGCGTTGGTATCAGTCTTGAAAAAAATATTCTTTAATCCACAGTCATTTGAAATTGCACAATTTCCAAAGAATCTGAGGAAAAATCGCAATTTCAGTTTCTCGCTCTATATTACAACAAAAATTGCAATATCTTTGCATGAAAAAATCGTAGATCGACTTTCGAGCTGTTGTTGTAAAGCAGAAACTTCCCTTTGTAAGATCGCGTTGGAATCAGTCTTGAAAAAAATATTCTTTAATTCACAGAGTCATTTGAAATTGCACAATTTTGCAACTCTGTATTACAACAGAAAATGCAATAACTTTGAAACAAAAAATCGTAGATCGACTTTCGAGCTGTTGTTGTAAAGGAGAAACTTTCCTCTGTAAGATCGCGTTGTAATCAGTCTTGATAAAAATATTCTTTAATTCACAGGGTCATTTGAAATTTCACAATTTCCAAAGAATCTGAGGAAAATCGTAATTTCAGTTTCTCGCTCTATATTACAACAAAAATTGTAATAACTTTGCATGAAAAAATCGTAGATCGACTTTCGAGCTGTTGTTGCAAAGGAGAAACTTCCCTGTGTAAGAGCGCGTTGGAATCAGTCTTGAAAAAAATATTCTTTAATCCACAGAGTCATTTGAAATTGCACAATTTCCAAAGAATCTGAGGAAAAATCGCAATTTCAGTTTCTCGCTCTATATTACAACAAAAATTGCAATATCTTTGCAATAAAAAATCGTAGACCGACTTCCGAACTGTCGTTGCAAAGAAAAAACTTCCTTCTGTAAGATCGCGTTTGATTCAGTCTCGAAAAAAATATTCTTTAATCCACAGAGTTGTTTAACCAGAATCTTGAAAAAATCGAAGGAGAAACGGTAACTTCGGTGTTCCACTGCGGAACGATCCAGAATTTTCGCAGGAAAGATCGAGAATTTGTGCTTGTGATTTTGTTCAGTAGTATAGTTTCGTGCTGGCAGTTGCGGGCTCCGTTAGCCTTGTGTGACGGTCGGTTTCCGGTGTGTACAGCGGTCCCATCGTGCTCCGTAAGCGGTGCGTTCAAGCCCCCGTCCACCCTGAAATAATCACCGAGAAGAGGGTTGGAAGAACCCGAGGACTATGAATTAGGTATGACCCAACCCACATCGGAAACTCTCCCCTTCGATTTCGATCAATACTCTCCGGTGGCGTAGGTGCCAGTAGAAGGGGATGACGGTCTGCACACACACAGACACACACATTGGTTTCTTCTTTCGTCCCTTCGGAAGAGATATACACCCCTCTCTGTCTCTCCCTCTCGACCTTTCTCTCCGCGCCAGTCAAAGGCCGACAGCCGAATATAAATCAGCAGACAGCCCTTGACAAACGAGTGGCACGCTCGACGTCGCTTTCGAATTAATTTACCGACGCTTCGACGTCCCTTACAGATTGTCCAATTCCATAAACCTTGACTCGGAATCGCCCGAGAGATTTCTCCTCCTCCTTGTACTTTGCTCTTTTCTCTCTGCCGAGGTCTAAGGGCAGCTTTCCCCGGAAAACGAACGGGCACGCGATCAACCTTCTGCCTCGTTCAATCGGGCTCGTTTCCGCCGGATGCAAAATGGTCGGTCTCTTTTTTTTTTCCAGGGAGGTTTTTTTGACCCGTGTGTGGCACTCGCACGAGCAAAGTGCTCCGTTTCATCGCAGCCGCCATCGATCGACCGACAGGTTCAATAGGGAATTCCTGCCGCGACCAACCGAAGATGAAATAGAGACGTTTGCGCGGACAATCGTACACGCGCAGCGAATCTGCTGCTCGGATTAACGATTTTTCTGTTCGCGTTCGATTGTTTTTTTCGGACGATCGATCAGACAATTTTTTTGGGTTTTCGATTTAAGGGTTGGTCGTGGATTTTGTGTATTTATGGCGAAATGGCAATTTAATTAGACTCTGCGGATTTGATGAATTTATGATTAAAATTTGTAGATGCCATTCAAGAATGCCACTGCATCATTTTCAACCCTTAAAACCATTGAGAGGTGGAATGACTGTCTACGTAGCTTCTGTATCAATTAATGACAATTTTTATTTCGCATGAATATCCTGTAGGGTAGTAATTTTTAAATATAATTAATTCGTATGAAAATTAAATTTAATAGGTGGTCAGTATTGTTGGACAGTCAATTTTTATATTGGTAATGAATTTTAAGTGTAGTTAGTCTTTGATATTCTTAATGAAGATTAATAGGAAATGTCGGCGTGACTCGTGTTTCTTGCAATTCAGACAAACAATTTTTATTTTGTATGAAAATTCAATTTAATAGAGTATCAGTATCATTATACACTGAATTATTATATTCGTAATGAATTTTATTCAGACGAATTTTGAATGTAGTTAATCTCCTTTATTGTTAATGAAATTTAATAGAAACATTAGCGTCAGCTGACTATAATATGCCGTGTCTGTGTGACTCGTGTATCTTGCAATTGAGACAAACAATTTTTATTTTGTATAAAAATTCAATTCATTAGAGTATCTGTATCATTATGCAGTGAATTTTTTAATTTGTAACAAATTTTATTCGGTTGAATTTTGAATATTACTAATCTCCTTTATTGTTAATGAAATTTAATAGAAACATTAGCGTCAGCTGACTATAATATGCCGTGTCTGTGTGACTCGTGATTCTTGCAATTGAGGCAAACAATTTTTATTTTGTATAAAAATTCAATTTAATAGAGTATCAGTATTATTATTCTGTGAATTTTTAAATATGTAACGAATTTTATTGAGATGCATTTTGAATATTACTAATCTCCTTGATTGTTAATGAAATTTAATAGAAACATTAGCGTCAGCTGACTATAATATGCCGTGTCCGTGTAACTCGTGTTTCTTGCAATTGAGGCAAACAATTTTTATTTTGTATGAAAATTCAATTCAATAGAGTATCTGTATCATTATACAGTGAATTTTTAAATTTGTAACGAATTTTATTCAGATGAATTTTGAATATTACTAATCTCCTTTATTGTTAATGGAATTTAATAGAAACATTAGCGTCAGCTGACTATAATATGCCGTGTCTGTGTGACTCGTGTTTCTTGCAATTGAGAGAAACAATTTTAATTTTGTATAAAAAATCTCTTTCACAATACGGTGGGCCACCGGTTTCGGAAGAAATTAGGTGTGGGGTTTTTGAAATTGAACAGCGAGGATCGTACCAACGTTCGTTAGGGCATTGACCTAACGCTGCGAGAGAGACAAAGGAATTGGGTAACGGATTTGACATTAGGACAGAAGGATATGACGGCCCACGCGACAATAATAACGAGTTCGATCACCTACCGACACGTCGAGGTTTACAAACTCGGTCGATTACCTCGCCGGTTGTCGTCGAACTCGAACAGTTGATATCTTCGTGACGACAAAAACTATCGAAACGCGAAGGTTCTTATGTCTCACGGACGACTCGTACACGAAATCTAAACAAGTAAGATATAATCCCCTCGTGGGATTTCGAACAATTGTTATCGAAATTTCATAGAGAAATTACAATTTTAATTTTCCATTAACATATATCGGGATCGTCGAAGCGAATCATCTAGCCCCAAAGTTACCGTAGTCGAATTTATTTTTTCGACAGCGGCAGAGGGGTTGGAAGTCGGCGGTAGCCTGCACCGCCGCCGTTATAAATTACGGCCGCTTTACATGATCGCACAATTTATGGCTAATTCGTAATCATTAGAGTCACGCGAGCCGTTATGGGGACGGGTCGGTTCGCATGTTGACTTCTCGCTGGCGAGTTGATAACCGTGAGGGACGGTGTTTCGAGGGATGCAGGGGCGAGAGCGAGAGGAAGAGAATGGGGTGTGGGTACACGGTGTCGATGGTGGTTACGGAGGTGGCTGTCTATCTCTCTTTCTCTCGCTGTCTCTCTGAAACCAGCGCTGTATTTCATTGGATTAACGTAACTGGCGAACGGCGTTTGCGTTTCAATTACCACGCGAATTTACGATTCAATCGCGCCTGCGCTTCGCGAACGGGACGAGAGAGACATGAAAGAGAGAGAGAGAGAGAGGGAGAGGGAGAGGGGTAGAGATCGTCCCCGACGAGAAATGGATCGGAAAAATGGCCAGCGAAATCATTGCAATGAAATTACCAGAGGCAGTCTCTGGCAATCGAAGGGTCCGCGAACGGGGATCGGTTTTAAAGCTACCGCACGGCTAATTTTTATTTGCCTTTTTGCTTGACGCCTATTTGATTTTCCGGTTAAACACTTTGCCCAGCCGCCCACGCGAGCGCGAGCACCCGGAATCGCTCGATCGTATCGTAACAAGGTTTACGCGGTGCAGACGCGTGCTCGCGGATGCTTCCCAACGACCCTAATTGCCACCGCCCCCAGATTGCACGGTGATTCGGTGCCCTGTGTTTCGCCCCTAGAAAATCGTAGCTGTTGAATATCCCTGGGACAACACGATGGGAAAGCCACCTTCCTCGTTCGTTCCCCGGCCTGTTACCGAGAACTTTCTCGCTTTACGTTGCGCTGGGAAAATTTTTAAAAGATCTAAGAATAATTCTAGAGTTACCAGGGAAATTCTAGAGATTCTAGGAAGGTTCTAGATGCTGTGGGATAATTCTAGAGATTCTAGGGAGGTTCTAGATGCCGTGGGAAAATGTTGTAGGTCACGTAGAAAGTGCTCAGGGATTTAGGAAAATTTCTAGAGTCTCTGAGAAAATTATAAAGATCGTAGGAAGGTTCTTGTAACTCTAGGAATAATGTAGAGGGCCTGGGAAGAATCTGCAGGCCCCAGGAAAACTGTAGAGGACTTGGAAAAATTTTAGAGATCCGAGAAAAATTTTAGAGGGTTTCAGAAAAATTCTAGCGAGTTCCAGAAAAATTCTAGAGAGTTCCAAAAAAATTTTAGAGAGTTCCAGAAAAATTTTAGACAGTTCCAGAAAATTTTTAGAGGTTCCCAGAAAAATTGTAAAAGGCATAAGAAAAATCTGGAGGCTCTAGAAAAACTGTAGAGGGTCCGGGAATATTCTAGAGGTCCGAGAAAATTTGTAGAGGCTCTCCAGGAAAATTCTAGATGGTTCCAGAAAATTTTTAGAGAGCCCCAGGAAAATTCTAGAGTTCTCTAGAAAAATAGTAGTGGACCTGAAAAAATTCTAGACTTCCTGGGAAATCTTCTATACAGCCTGGATAACGTTCTAGAGTGTCTACGAAAATTCTGTAGGGTCTAGATTTTCGTGATAAATGCATAAAATCCGTATTCCAGCGATCGGAAACAGCTTGCACCGCTCGCGCCTAACCGTACAGAGCACGGAGGTTCGGCCTTTCTCTTTCCCGTGCCTTTTCCACTCTGCGGATGATTAATCACCGATGGCAACGTAGCTCGCGTTCCATCTTGGCGATGTTCCAACGAAGCGCGAGTTAACTGTTGCCGTCGTGGACCACGAAACAGAGAGAAGCCAAAAGAAAGAGAGAGATGGTAGGATTGAGAGAAGGACGCCGGAGAAGCGTGCGGACTTCAAAGTGTCGGTAATTAACGCGACTATTGTGCCAGTTCGTTACCTTCGAAGTTCGGCTAACGGGCCATTACGTTTCCGTCTGGCTTTTTCAACGGTTTTTCGCTTCCTCGAGCTAGCACTGTCTCCTTTGTCGGACGATCCGCTCTCGTGCTCGCGTAGTCGGCACCGGGCCGGTCTTCTCGCAATTATTTCCAATGATCTTTCTCTCTTTTCTCGCCGTATCTCGCGTATGTCAAATTATGGCGACCGGTTTGCCGGAAGATTATATCGAGAGTATCGCGCCGCGAAACAACGTGCCGCGTCGAAGATTGCAGACGCTTTGCCTCGCCTTGCCTCGCCTCGGTGTATAAAATGGAATTTATGCTGTGGTAGAGAGAGAGAGAGAGAGCACGGGGCTTCGTTACGCCGAGAACGGGAATTTACGATTATGCCGGCAGCCTTACTTATCTAGGGAAATATTATTATCTCGGCCGGTCTCGGATACAATACTGAAACAACGACGCGTGACGCAACAAGCTCGAGAATATCGTAGGGAGGAGAGTGCTATTTCAGTTTCGTGTTACACGCCACGCGAGGCTACCGATCGTTTAGTCTCGCGAAAACTTTTCCATCGCTTAAACCGCAGGGATCGAAGAATTTCACGGGATTCGGAACTTCCGACTATGATCGACGAACTGCGGGATTCGGCGAGCGTATACGGTTCTGTCGATCGAGACTGTGAAACTCATAGAAAATCGGAACTATAACGATCTTGTACATATTTTCAAGTATCTGTAACAAACTGTACGATCAGCCGTGCACCGTGCCACAGAACGAATCCTCGCGAGACGAACACGGTCGAGGAGCAATTTGTCGGTCACGGCTGTCGTTCTACACGACTGAGGGAATTTATCGCGTAATCGGTCGTAAAGTTGACTGGTCGAAGATCGGCCGAGAGCCACGCCTCCTGACCGCCTTTTTTCCGTTACCCAGGAAACACGATCGCGAAACTCGCTTACAGTGGAGTATAGCGCACCTCCCGAACTGCGTTCCCCCGAAAACTCCATTTAAAAATTCGTCGAACTAACCGAGCTGTAGCAGAGAGAAAGAGTCCCCGGATTAAGACTTTTTCCCCCACTCCATCTTCCCCTTCCACAACGCTGTTCCCCCACGCTCCAGCCGCGTCACGTGACTTGCTCCGCCTCTGCATGAGTCACAACGTCACGAGACTCGCTCCGCCTCTGCACGAGCCACAACGTCACGTGACTCGCTCCGCCTCTGCACGAGCCACAACGTCACGTGACCTCGCTCCGCCTCTGCATGAGTCACAACGTCACGTGACTCTCCTGTACCGACGGAGAGAGGGGGTATTCCCCTTGATTCGAGTCAGTTCCCCTGATTTGGCCAGGGGCGACCTTTAATAGTTCTTCGGAGAGAAAAGTTTCCAGCTCGTTGCACAAGGCTCCATAAGTCTCTCCGACAATCATAAACCCGAGCGGAGCCGAGCACAGAGAAAAGAGTTCGAGATCGTTACGAGTGTCGCGTCCGCAACCAGCCTTGGAAGTGCACGGACCAGTTGCTCGCCTGGACGGGATATAGGCGAGGAAGTTGCCAGAAGGCCCGCAGACTGCTGCTGCAGCTGCAACTGTCGTGAAACGCGGTTAGCCAGCCCATCAATTTTCATTACAGGTTGAAACGCGTTCGCCGCTCCGCTTCGGCTTGCAGTGCACGCTCTCGTATCGGCCACTTGACCCTCGCGCCGACTTTTTGCTCCTCCCGTCCCGCAATTCACCAATAAACGGCAGGAGGATCGCCTCGATCGACGATGATCCAGCGATCGGTCGAACACGCGAAAATCGACGGCGCGAGCCATTTTAAATTAATTATTAATGTCAACGATATTCATAATAGCGCCTTAAACTCGCCATTTCAGTTCTACGGCTTGGACATATCCCAGTTAATTATTTAACAGAATAAACAATTGTTGTACTTTTTCAATAAAACTTGCAGGAGGTTATTCGTGATACATTCCCGATTCAAACGAGCCCAAACACGACACAATTCGGATCACAACTGCTCCCGTAATCCACGAAGTGGCATCAGAACATGAGTGTTCGCATAATCGAGATTTTACCGAATCCTGGATTAAACGAGTGAATGTGCTGCGAAGTGGGTCGTGTTTGGACTCGTTTTAATCAGAAAAATGTCGCGAACACAGCAGTAACAATTTGAATGAAGCCATTGCAAAATTCGACTTTCTCAAAGTATTGAATGTCTATAATATGAGGAGTGCTCAAGCAGAAAATCGACGGCGCGAGCCATTTTAAATTAATTATTAACGTCAACGATACTCTTAATAGCGCCTTAAACTCGCCATTTCAGTTCTACGGCTTGGACATATCCCAGTTAATTGTTTAACAGAATAAACAATTGTTGTACTTCTTCAATAAAACTTGCAGGAGGTTATTCGTGATATTTTCCCGATTCAAACGAGCCCAAACACGACACAATTCGGATCACAACTGCTCCCGTAATCCACGAAGTGGCGTCGGAACATGAGTGTTCGCATAATCGAGATTTTACCGAATCCTGGATTAAACGAGTGAATGTGCTGCGAAGTGGGTCGTGTTTGGACTCGTTTTAATCAGAAAAATGTCACGAACACAGCTGTGATAATTTCAATGAAGCCATTGCAAAATTCGTCTTTCTAAAAGTATTGAATGTCTACAACGTGAGGAGCGCTCAAGCAGAGACTAAATAAAAATGAGTCTAACGATCTACTGGGAAAAATCGCGGCCCACGCTTAGCGCAGCGCTTCGGGCTTAGGATACGGTATCGCGTGTCGCCGGGCGTATCGGGTTATTGTAACGGAATAAGTTCCACGGGATAGAATCGAGCTGGCTCCATTAATAAATACGCGAAAGGATAGAAGGCCGAGGAGAGTCGTGTGGCGTGCAGCGCGACGGTAATATAAATTTCAATTAGCGTGTACGCGGGCGCACGTCTAGCCCAGGTCGGAAATTGATATCTCAAAGACACGAAAACGCGTTCCCGAGGGGTATCCGACTCTCGGACTGACGGTGTGTACGCGACAGGCATTCCTCTTCGCGATATCACGTCGACAACGAGAACTGTGTACACGGACGACAACGACCACGACGTTTGAAATGCCGGGAGAGCAACGCCGCAATTCCACGACGGTCTCTCGACGATTTCAGAATTTTTCGGGTCAACTTGATACCCGGCGACCCGACTTCGGGTCACTCGTACGTTTACTCGCGTTCAATCCACACCCGATCGATGCCGTTTTATCGTCCGCGAATCCTTTCCGATCTCGGGCCGGACGGCCCTGCGAACGGACAGCGTAACAAGGTACATTTCCACACGACCATCCTGTCAGCTGCAATAAAATCCCCAGGAAAAATCGTGGACCGACTGCCGTGCCGTCGTTGCGAACCGGATGCTTCCCTCTATTACCACACGTCGATACGGTCCTGGAAAAAAATTCTTTGAACACCGTCGAATCGTTGGAATCTACACAATTTCCAAAAAGGTCAATACGCCGGCATTGCAACGAAAATTACTATAACGTTGCAATAAAGAATCGTATATCGACTTTCGGGCTGTCGTTGTAAAGGAGAGACTTCCCTCTGTAAGATCGCGTTGAATTGAGTTCTGAAAAAAATATTTTTTAATCCACAGAGTCATTTGAAATTGCACAATTTTCACAGAATCTGAGGAAAAATCACAACCGCAGCTTCCCACTCTGTATTGCAACAGAAAATGCAATAACTTTGAAACAAAAAATCGTATATCGACTTTCGAGCTATCGTCGTAAAGGAGAAACTTCCCTCTGTAAGATCGCCTTGGATTGAGTTCTGAAAAAAATATTCTTTAATCCACAGAGCCATTTAAAATTGCACAATTTCCGAAGAATCTGAGGAAAAATCACAACCGCAGCTTCCCACTTTGTATTACAACAAAGATTGCAATAATTTTGCAACAAAAAATAGTAGATCGACTTTCGAGGCATAACTGCAAATCGGAAACTTCCCTCTATAAGATCGCGTTGGAGTCAGTCTGGAAATAAATTTTCAAACTCCACAAAGTCATTTCTAGTTGCACAATTTCTAAAAATTCGTAATTTCAATTTCCCGCTCTGTATTATAACAAAAATTGCAATAACTTTGCAATAAAAAATCATACATCAATTTCTGAGTCGTGGTTGTGAAGGTAAAACATCTCCCTATAACATCGCGTTGGATTCAGTCTCGTAAAAAAATTTCAAATTCTCCAGAATCATTTCAAGTTGCACAATGTCTAAAAACTGGCAATTTCAGTTTCTCGCCCTGTATTATAACAAAAATTGCAATAACTTTGCAATAAAAAATCGTAGATCAATTTCTGAGTCGTGGTTGTGAAGGGAGAACTTTCCCCTACAACATCGCGTTGGATTCAGTCTCGTAAAAAATTTTTCGAACTCCACAGAGTCATTTCAAGTTGCACAATGTTTAAAAACTCGCAATTTCAGTTTCTCGCTCTGTATTATAACAAAAATTGCATTAACTTTGCAATCAAAAATCGTAGATCTATTTCTGAGTCGTGGTTGTGAAGGGAGAACTTTCCCCTACAACATCGCGTTGGATTCAGTCTCGTAAAAAATTTTTCGAACTCCACAGAGTCATTTCAAGTTGCACAATATCTAAAAACTCGCAATTTCAGTTTCTCGCTCTGTATTATAACAAAAATTGCAATAACTTTGCAATAAAAAATCGTAGATCAATTTCTGAGTCGTGGTTGCGAAGAGAAAACTTCCCCCTATAACATCGCGTTGGATTCAGTCTCGAAAAAAATTGTTCGAACTCGTGAAAGGGGTTAGATAATAGGACGCTTGTCCCAGGTAGACGATCTTCTCAAATTTTTTGAAGCGAAAGTATTGGGCGCAGAGGCTCAAAATTTCACACACTTGTCAACTAGCATCAGAAGAAGGTCCTGAAAATTTTCCACACTTCTAAACCACCATTAGAAGGGGATCCCGTAATAAAACTATGAAAAATCGGCGCTCTTTGCTTGCGGGGCTCGGATCGACGTGTGCTCGTCTCTCCGGGATAGGAAGCGGGCGAATGTATAAACATTTATGCAAAGCGGGGTCGGAGCGGTGGCCGGAAAACCGAGCCGGTCCGCGCGATAAAGCCATTTTTCATGGGCTGCTTGTCTCGCTATGAAAGTTTCGTCGCGTTCGCGAACGAGGACAACCTCTCTCTCTGGCGACCGAGTTGAAAAACCGAAAATAAAAAATAGAGAAAACTCTCGCTCCCGTAGAAACTGTTGCGACCGCGACTCCGAGTCTCCGCGTGGACGTCGAGCTTTTATCGCGGTGCGTCGAAAGCTTTCCCGCGAAAAAAAAAAAATACCGCGTAAGTATTCCGATGAAATATACGCAACCGTAAAAGCTGTTCTCCTTTACGAGACTTCGACGGTATCGCTTCTTTCGTGGATTTTACGCGGCGTCCTTCGCGTAAATTCCGATTAAGGGGGCCACGGTGTCGAGGCGCGAGTTGAACACCTATCTCTGTTTCTCCCGCGACGTCGCCGGCGAGCAAATTATCGGAATAACCGAGTAGAAGGAAAGTGGCTGATGCGGGCAATTCCCTCGGCAATTTGCTTAAGCCGAGAGCGGATCGCCGCAACTCTGCTGTGCAACGAGAGAATCGTTAAAATTTCTCCCTGCCCCGATCTCTCTCTCTCTCTTTCTCTCTTGTTCTCTCTCTCTCTCTTTCTCTCTTGTTCTCTCTCTCTCTCTTTCTCTCTTGTTCTCTCTCTTTCTCTCTCGGTCGCTCGGTTGGTTCGATCCCGTATTCTCCAGGGGGGCATTCGGTTCCGACGATTCGAGATGAGAGATTCGTAAACGAGGGCGCGGCAACGCGTAGATCAGCGTCGCCTGATCAGGGGAAAAAGTTATCCCCACTCTGCCAGGGCCGTGAAGGAAGTGGGGGGAACAGTGACGCAATAGGAGAACCGTGGAGTGGGGGGACAAGTCATAACATGGCGACTCTAACAAAAACGCCGCATCTCACAATTTAAAAAAGTTTTAGTTTATGCATTAATTCAGCTGTATATAATAGTACAGGATCTGCGTATTTACCAGAAAAAAGTCATGAAAACGAATTCGAAGGGCTCCAGAAAATAATGCAATTTAACAGATTTGTCCTATGTCGAAGCATTATTGATCAACACTTTAAACGACGATATTCCTGACAACACCGCATTCATTCCCTTTCTCCGTTATGCATTCTTAAATTTCAAGATATTCTTAGTTTGTTATATATAAAAATAAAATTTCACTGACGCAATTCTAGTAACCCTTGAAGATGATCTGAATGTAGATCGAAACGTCGGAATTACTTTAGTAATTTGCAAAATGGATTTGTAAATTAAGTAACAAATGATCGTACCCTCGCGCCGAAAGCATCGACAATTTTGTTAACTACAGAGTTGTGATCGGAGCAACTGATTCGAACGGAGGAGAAGTTACCCCCTCTCTGCCAGTACCGAATCAGTCACGTGACACACGCTCGACAAATACAGAGCGCGCACGTGACACTCGCTCGACAAATACGGAGCAGCGCGTCACGTGACACGCTCGACAAATACGGAGCAGCGCGTCACGTGACACACGCTCGACAAATACGGAGCAGCGCGTCACGTGACACATGTTCGACAAATACGGAGCGTGTCACGTGACCGGGTTGCGAAGCGTGGGGGAAAAGCGTGGCGAAAGGGGAACGGTAGAGTGGGGAAACAAGTCTCAATCAGTGGACTTGGCTCGATCGAAGGGGAATACAGTTCTCCTTCTCTGCTAGTACCGGATCTGTTACGTGACATTGAGAGATCGTGTAGAAGTGGAACGGTAGAGTGGGGGGATAAGTCTTAATCTGGCCACCCCTGATCGGCGTCCACGGAAGGGACAAATTTCCCGTTGATGATCGCGCGGGAGACCCGTAATTCCGCACCCCGGAAATTCAGGATGGTCGATATCCAGCTCCCGGTTTATTAGACACCGTAAAAAACGATCGAGGAAGACTTCTCCGGAGACTGTGCGTTATTCGAGCGCGTAATTCGGGAGAGGGATCGTCCTCTTCCTGTGCGCCTTCCTCCTTCCTTCCTTCCTTCCTTCCTTCCTTCCTTCCTTCCTTCCTTCCTTCCTTCTTTCCTTCCTTCCTTCCTTCTTTCCTTCCTTCCTTCCTTCCTTCCTTCCAATCTTCGCGGCTGCAGTCGATTTGCGGGAGCTGCGTATTAGCCGGAAAATAATTTCAACCCTGATCCCGTCAGAGATTTAAACGCGGGGTTGGAGAGCAGGTTCAATTTGTTTTTCAAATTTTCTTTTCGGAGGTTCACGGTGAGATTTTTGGCCCGAAATAAAACGGAATAAATTATTGGATTTGTCGTTACGTCAGCTACATCCTCAGATAGGAATGAAGATTAATATTTTAAAAATTCGAAGTGATCTTGATCGATCCTCACAGATCTGTGAACTATACATGCCGGAAAATTTGAAATTCAAAGTTTGATCCTCAAAATTTGATCTTCAAAATTTGACCTTTAAAACTTGATCTTCAAAACTTGATCTTCAAAATTTGATTTTCACAACTTGATCTTCATAATTTAATCTTCATAATTTGATCTTCATAATTTGATCTTCATAATTTGATCTTCCAAATTTGATCTTCAAAATTTGATCTTCAAAATTTGATCTTCAAAATTTGATCTTCGAAAATGTACTGTTCTAACTAGACTGTGGGTGGAAAATAAAAATTGTATACAACAATTGCAAGAAATTTGAATGAAGTTGAAATTACTTTCCTGCTTTAATAACTTGAAATGGTAGAAAATAATTATTCTCTTCCAAGTCGCATCATTTTCTACCATAGACGTGCACAATCTACATCTGATAATAAAAATTGCATCATGCATTTATCACACGAAAATAAGTCGAACAGAAACCTGTAGACAGTAGAAGAACTCATTCGAATGACGACAAGAGAAAGTGCATTACATTTCGAATTACATTCCACATCAAATACAAACATTTACAATCTTTATGCAACGAAAAAATTTTAATTAATTAGCTCATTCGACATTAATATTCAAAATATATTGTAAATTTAATTACCGCCAAGTCAAAAGATACAAAAATTAAATGTCACTTTTCTCAATATATTCGTATTCATACTTGGAAAATTTGTATTTCGAGAACAAAAAGTCTACAAGAAAAATAATATTCCCGCGAAATCAGTTACTCGATTAGATCCGCGAGGAGCAACATGCTCGTCCGAGGTGCGCCGACCTCTGGGAAAGATCGAAACGATCGAGACGCGAGAAATTTCGAGAATCCGATCGATAAAACCGTGCGCGGGTATCGGAATCGCGGGACGTGTTAAACGAACAAGCGTAATCGCGAGAGGTAACGCGAACCAGGTCGAACTATACTCTGGTCGGACGAGGGAAAAAAAGATCGAGAGAACGAAAAAAGGAGCTCTCAAGGTAAGGAGACTGGCATACCTTGACGAGATCACGTTTGTCGGTAAGAGTCGATCGAAGCCGGCAACGGAGCTTCTAAACGAGAGAGGATTCGAGTACCTGTGCACGAATCGCTGTGTGTCGGGAAGCCGGAAACAGGTTTCTGGTGGAATTCGTTCTTGTACAGACCATTCGACGAAAGCGGACGAACGAGTGCAAGTGCACACTCGCGCAAGAGGGAGAGAGAGAGAGGGTTGGCGCACCGAAGAAACGAACACGGTGTTCGACTAGGAGAACTTTAAGAGGATTCGAGGCGAGCGAAGCCGAGAACCCGGCCGCCAGTTCCTCGCGTTACTCGAATAACCTACTGTCTCGGTCGATGCTCCTCTTCTCTCCCTCTCTTTCTCTCTCTGACGAGTTCTTGTTCTCCTTCGCGGGGAACAAACGTCGAATGGCTCCGTTTTACGAACCAATAAAACCGGGATACAAATGTTCGTATCCGCAATTAGGCGGAGGGAGCGCAACCAAAGATCGCCGTCCTTCGAGATCTCCGCTCCTCGATCGCCGCATTGCTCGAAATATTTCCCATTCCTATCCGCAAATCTCGGAAGTCAGAAATCCGCGCGTTCGGAAATCTTACAAAATTTTTTTAAAAGGATTTTAACACGGATTTGAAAATTTACTACATCCATTTCAAGCAGTTACTACTTGATTTCGTCTCTTAACAATTTTTATAGGCTACAAGCAATTTTTCATTTATAGTAATTACTAATTATATTATAGTAATATGTAGTAACAGTATATTTTTTCTATTTTGCGTTTCACCCCTTCACATTTTTCACAAGAATCACCACTTGAGTTCTACTCTTTACAATTTTAACAGATTACAAGCAATCCATTTGATATTTATAGTAGTTACTAATTGTAGTAATTTACAGTAATATTCATATTTTTCCAAGATGTTGCCACTTGATTTCTTTTCATAATAACTTTAATAGATTACAAGCAATTCATCGGTAATTTTTCATTTATAGTAATATTATAGTAATATGTAGTAACATTATACTTTTTCTATTTTGTGTTTACCCCTTCACATTTTTCACAGGAGTCACAACTTGACTTCTCCTTTTAACAATTTTAGCAGGTTACAAGCAATACATTTGATATTTATAGCAATTGATAATTATAGTAATTTACACAGTAATATTCATATTTTTTCAAGAAGTCAGTACTTGAGTCCTTCTCATATTAATTTTAATAGATTACAAGCGAACCACCAGCAATTTTTCATTTACAGTAATTACTAATTATAGTAATATGTAGTAACATCATATTTTTTCTATTTTCCGTTTCACCCGTTCATATTTTTCTCAGGTGTCACAACTTGAGTTCTACTCTTAACAATTCTAACAGATTACAAGCAATCCATTTGATATTTATAGTTACCAGTAATTTTCATATTTTTCCAAGAAGTTTCAACTTGATTCCTTCTCATATTAATTTTAATAGATTACAAGCGATCCACCAGTAATTTTTCATTTATAGTAATTACTAATCATAGTAATATGTAGTAACATCATATTTTTTCTATTTTCCGTTTCACCCCTTCATATTTTTCACAGGAGTCTCAACTTGAGTTCTACACTTAACAATTCTAACAGATTACAAGCAATCCATTTGATATTTATAGTAAACAGTAATATTCATATTTTTCCAAGAAGTCAACCTGATTTCTTCTCATAATAATTTTAATAGATGACAAGCAATCCACCGGTAATATTATATTATTTCTTCTGCGTTTTACCTCGATATTTTTGGCGTAAATCCGCAGTCTCCTCAACATTCGAAGCGGATACCCAAATTTCTATTTTTATCGATTGCGGTGATCGAAATATTCCTATCGATAGTTTAATTTTTTTATCTCCACGTTCTATGATCGATTATCAGGGCGAAGCGGGACAGAATCGGGGCGAGCTTTGTGCAGGACATGGGCAGCGATATGTCCTATAAATCCTAAACGGATTAATTAATAATAATGCGCGGTCCCGTGCATGTTAAGCCCTCCTTCCTCTCTGTTCGGTTTCCAACACGGCAGGGGCGCGCGTGCCCATGATTATTTTAATGAGCGGGCCACTATAGCGACGCGGTCGATCGATTACCCGGCCAGTCGACGAAATTAATAACCCTCCGCTTCTGTCCGCTCTGAACCGCACTTGTCCCCTCTCACTGTCTCTCTCTCTCTGTCACTTTCTGTCTCTCTCTTTCTCTCGCCAGTGCCACCCACAGAACAGAGAAAACCGGCGCGCGTTAACGAGAAAATGTTTTCGATCGGCTCCAGCGATTTCGAGCCCCCGTGGATCCAACGACGATAACGAGCCGAGAGAGCGCGCTGTCAACGCGCTGAAACGTCCGCGACGGTTTGCGGGCTCGTTCGCGAAATTTCCGTCCACCGCACACCGGCAACCTGTGGCCCGTCTATTTCTCTCTTTTTCCGGTGCCCACCGGTCCGCGACACATCTGCAGCTCTTTTTCATACACTCCGAAACGCATCAACTATAGCTGCGTATCAAATTCGCCGGCGAGAAGCTCGAACGATTTTTCGCCGATCCCTAGTAACCACTACCTCCACCATTTTGTTTCGAATTTGACAGAGCTCCTTCGCCGTTCACGATTTAAAGTAATGTCGCGATTCTTGTCAAACAGCCTGTATCCTGCGCGGACAACTATCGCATACCGACGATTAGTTTTTAATGCCTGTGTCCATCTCGCCGACCGCAACGAGAGTTCAAAAGAAAGCCGAACGTAGAGAAGGACAGCAGCATGAGAATCGAGTGTTTAGGCACCTGACAAATATCGCGACTTTACTGTACCACGGAAAAAATGACATACGGGAAAACATATTGTTGCCAATTATTTGGTTCATTGACACCATTCATATTATGTAACAAATATTTTTTGCATTACAATAATCTGAAGAGATATTTAGGTGGTGTTACTTGAATGAATTAGGCGAAGGAACGTTGATTTTCGAAGATCAAAATCATTTCAAGATCATGTTATTATACATATCTGAATGTATTTTTCGATTATCTACTCGATGCAATACAAAAAGAATGTAGTTATGTATTAAAAAACATGGATGACCGTGATAACTCCGAAAAAGATATTCTTGCCAATTATTTGGTCCATTGACATCATGCACATACGTAACAAATATTTTTTGCATCGCAATAATCTAAAGAGATATTTAGGTGGTCCTATTTAAGCGGACCACCCTGTATAGCGTGTCCACATTCTCTGGTTAAGTGTTAGGGGTGCGTACCGGAAATCCTAACATTTGGGTGCCTGAATATTATAAATAATCGGGACCCGACCGAAACCCGAATTTTCTGATACCAGCTCTCACCTCTGTTAATCTTTTCCACTCGAATTTGTTTTCATTCTAGAACCAAATGTTTCTTCTGACCTAGGATACCTCCATTTTACAGGACTTTGTTTATTCTATGCATATGAAACCGATCCGATTTGCACAAAACAGTTTGAACAATGGTATAACAATTTTTAGTGACGCCTCCCACTCGCCACTCAAAAGGGTTAATTATTCACAGTACAGAAAAGTCGAATTTAATTTGTATAATTGTAATTCCAATTCTATGATATTTAACATTCGAAACAGCGTATCCAGTAATATACACAGAGCTCCAGAAAAATTCGCAGTCCCGGTGACAGATACAGTTCACACGATCGAACGGGTGTCCCGAAAGCAATGATCGGCGGAGGCCAGTGTCTCGGTGGACGGGTCCGGAAGAAAGTTGGCACGCGTGCAAAAAGAAATCGGTGTTAATGGGGCGAAAGGAGTAGCGGCAGCAGCCCGGTGAAACGACGAGAGACACCGTGAACGTGTTGCCCGAGTAAAAAGAGAGACGGTAGTGCTCCGCCCACCGGTGGCGGAGAGGAAAACTCGGTTGGATAGGAAGAAGGTGATTAGCAGAGGCCGTAGAAAAGCAGGGAGGGATCATGGTATTAATCGAGTCGCTTCGAAAAGTAATTATCGCCCGGTTATCTGGCACCGACAGTTCGATTAGGCGGATCGACCTCGACGATTTTAACCGGGGGTCCTCCTTCGGAACAGCCCCCGTGTACCCCTATTTGTTATTCTGTTCGGTCGCGCTTCGGTGTGACGCGTTTCCGAACCGAAGACGAGAGCCCCGTGTATTCGAGGCTTCTTCGAGGCGATTGCCTCCTCTCGTGTCCGGTCACAGTCTGCCGGTGTCCCGTGCCGGGAATCGCTAATGCACTTCGAGGATATCGCTCAATATTCGGTCGACCTGTTCGGATTTGAGAACTCCAAGGCTTGGGCGTTGTCTTAACTCGTATCGCGTCGATGCCTCGACTTCGGAGAATTTTATTCGACTCGGCATGTGCCTGTTGGCCCCGGGGAGCGGCCTACGCAGTCCTCTGGAGAGCAGTTTCCCAGAGCAAACAATCAATTCGATGTTGAAGGATAAGATATTTTGGTCTCGAGGGAGCTGGGTAAGCGTGGTTTGTCCGAAATATAGGCGTGGCTTATCTT
>CM052203.1:3116220-3142703 GCA_028455805.1 Lasioglossum figueresi | reverse complement strand
TTTTGCGGGTCGTCTAGTCCATCTTCCAGCAATGTTCAGGAATTTTTGGATGGAAGGACAGTCAAAATTGAGCTTGCAATACTCGTTTCAAAGTTACAGAGCTACTCGCTCGATGAAAATTCTGGAAGTGTCCTCTGTTAGATTTGTTTGTTTCAACTGGAAATGTTTGTATATTCTAGCTTTGCGAGTGGTCTATTCCATGTTTCGGCAATGTTCAGGAATTTTTGGATCGAGGTACAGTCAAAATTGAGCTTGCAGTATTCGTTTGAACGTTACAGAGCTAGTTGCTCGAAAAAATTCTGCAGTGATGTGTTTCCTGTTGGAAAAATTCCTTGTTAGATTTTTTATTTCCCAACTGAGAATGCTTGTGTTTTGTACTTTTGCGAGAGATCTATTCCATGTTCCAGCAACGTTCAGGAATTTTTAGATCGAAGGACAGTCAAAATTGAGCTTGCAATACTCGTTTGAAAGTTACAGAGCTAGTCATTCGACAAAAATTCTGGACTGGTCCTCTGTTGGATTTTTCTATTTTCCAACTGGAAATGCTTGTGTATTCTAACTTTGCGAGTGGTCTAGTACATGTTTCGACAATGTTCAGGAATTTTTAGATCGAAGGACAATCAAAATTGAGCTTGCAATACTCGTTTGAAAGTTACAGAGCTAGTCATTCGACAACAATTCTGTAGTGGTCCTCTGTTGGATTTTTTAATTTTCCAACCGTGAATGCTTGTGTTTCGTCCTTTTGCGAGTAGTCTAGTCCATGTTCCAGCAATGTTCTGGAATTTTTGCAGCGTAGAGAAATTAACACCGAGTTTGCAGTAAGCGTTACAAGGTCATAGAGCTGGTCGCTCGACAACGAGACTGCATCGTTCGTTGTAGAATGTTTGCGTACTTCAAAACCAAGAGGCCCATCGTTTCGCGAGTGCTTTAGTCCCTCTTTGACCAACGTGCACAAATTTTTACATCGGTGAAAAGTGAAATTATGGTGTTCTTTTATCCGTGCGCGATTCGGTTTTCTGTCTGTCGACGTTGGCTTTTTCCAGCGTCGTTTCCGGCACGATCGAACGAAGACGGGGAAACAGTCATGTATTATGAAGAAGCACGGAGGAAGAGGAGAAATAGCGTGGAACGGGTAAACAGACGAGAGGCACACTCTCGCGCGGAACGTGATACCGAGAAATTCAATGAAACAGGGACACGGGAGCCGGATAGTTCCCGGGAAAAGCGTTTCTAAACCGAGCCCGCTCGTAAAACCGCGGGACTGCCGCGGGTTTACGATCAATTACGGACAGAAAGGCTGAACAAGCGGGAAACGGGGCGCGCGTGTTTGTTTTGCGGCCGAGAAACAGCTGTACGCGTCCAACCAGGGGATCACCGAATTCGATTCGCCGCGGTGTTCCGCCTACCAGCACGCCCAATCGCCTTACCATCGTCTCTCGATTATGCGAAATCCTAGCGGAGTGGAGATTTTCGGGGCCGATGCTTCTGCCCGAGCGAAACGGAAATCGGAGCGACGCGATCGCTGCAATCGGCTTTCAAACGTTCACTGCAAGTTCAATTTTCACTGTTACTCGATACAAAAATTCCTGGGCATTGCCGGAAGAATGGCGATACTACTCGCAAAGTTAGAAAACACAAGGACTCCCCGTTGGAAAATAAAACCAACAAAGGATCCCTGCAAAATTTGCATCGGGCGACTAGCTCTGTAACTTTCAAACGAGTACTGTAACCTCAATTTTTACTGTCCTTCGATCTAAAAATTCCTTAACAATGCTGGAAGATGGACTAGACGACCCGCAAAAGTAAAAAACTCTAGGGCACCCAGTTATAAAATAAAAAAAGCCCAACAGGGGACCAGTACAGAATTTTTGTAGAACGATTAGTTTTGTACTTTCAAACGTTCACTGCAAGCTCAATTTCCACTGTTCCTAGATACAATAATTCCTGGATATTGCTGGAAGAATGGCGAAACTACACGCAAAAGTAGAAAACACAAGGGCTCCCAGTTAGAGAATTAAAAAAGCCCAACAAGGGACCACTGCAGAATTTTTGTCGAACGATTAGTTTCATACTCTCAAATGTTCACTGCCAGTTCAATTTTCACTGTACCTCGATACAAAAATTCCTGGACTTTGCTGGAAGATTGGCGAAACTACACGCAAAAGTAGAAAACACAAGGACTCCCATTTGGAAAATACAAAAATCCAACAGGGGACCAGCACAGAATTTTTGACGAACGATTAGGTTTGTACTTTCATACGTTCACTGCAAGCTCAATTTTCACTGTTCCTAGATACAAGAATTCCTTAACATTGCTGGAAGATGGAGTAGACAAACCGCAAAAGTAGAAAACACAAAGGGCACCATGTTAGAAAATAAAACAAATCCAACAGGGGACCACTGCCAAATTTTTGTCGAACGTTTAGTTTTGTACTTTCAAACGTTCACTGCAAGCTCAAGTTTCACTGTTCCTAGATACAAAAATTCTTGGATATTGCTGGAAGAATGGCGAAACTATTCGCAAAGGTAGAAAACACAAGGACTCCCAGTTGGAAAATAAAAAAATCCAACAGGGGTCCGCTGTAGAATTTTTGTCAATTTGCTAGCTCCGTAACGTTCAAACGCTTACTGTAACTTCAATTTTGACTACTCCTCGATACAAAAATTCCTGAACACTGCTAAAAGATGTACTGGACTGCTCGCAAAGGTAGAAAACACAGGAGGTCCTAGTTTCGAAATAAAGAAATATTACAGGGGCCACAAACATGTCTGAACACCACTGAAAGATTGATAAAACTACCCATAAAAGTACGAAACACGAGGACTGCCAGTTCCAAAATAAAACAATCCACCGGACCGCTACGGAATAATTTTCGAGCAGCCACTCAGGTTGGCCAAGCTGAGTTTTGAGTTTTCCATCGTAGCTGGTTCATAATAAATGGACTGCGGACTTATATGCATTTATGGCTGATAAAAATGTTGAAAAAATGCTGGGGCATTAAATTCAACAGAATTTAGTACGATTTTTATTTACGATGGATCTACAAATGCTGTTGCAAATGAAAATGGAATGTCGTTTGATGTCAATTTCTTGAAATTTGTATATAAAAATTGAAAATTGCATAAACATCCGCAGTCTAATAATAAATCACCGTGCGCGCGGCGTCTCTATCTCTTTGGCATGCAGCGACAAGGCTAAAAGCCAACATCGTCGAAGAGGGATCCGCGGCGAATCGATCCGTTGACCGGATCGATGGAACGAAATCTGGACGACGACTGCGAGGCTCGAAATCGATGATGTGTCTCCGATAAGAGGATCGAGCGAAGCGTCGCGTTGCCTGGCTGCCTGTACGCTTTCAACGCGAACGTTGGCGTCGGCGTCGAAACGCCGGACTGACATCAAAGGCACAGTATATAAATCAATTACCGACGGCAAAGCGACGCCAGCCAGCATGCCGGACGGAGTCGCGCCGATACGGACAACGTTCCGCGCAAACTCGATTATCGATACATCGACTGCCAGTCGACCATCGATAAGAGGTAGCTAAGGGTGACGCGGTGCCACGAGACCGCTCGTGGGCGGGGACAACGGAGATCGCACTCCGGTGGGCGGGGCGAAGGCCCCCGTATCGCTGTAAGCGAGTGTACAGTTAGATTCAGAAAGTATTCGAGAAACAATCATTTATAAATGCGATAATCCCGTAACATAAAATTATTCTTCGTTGAACCAGGATTGATTTTAAAGCTTGAAGAACAACGGAGGTTACGCCCCGTGGGCGGAGTCAACGCGTTCGCCATCGGTACATACGGTTGGAGAAAGTATTCGAGAAACGATCGTTTATAAATGCGATAATTCCGTAACAAAAAATTATACAACGTTGAACCAGGATTTATTTTAAAGCTTCAAGAACAACGGAGGTTACGCCCCGTGGGCGGAGTCAATGCGTTCGCCATCGGTACATACGGTTGGAGAAAGTATTCGAGAAACGATCGTTTATAAATACGATAATTCCGTAACAAAAAATTATACAACGTTGGATCAGGATTGATTTTAAAGCTTGAAGGACAACGGAGGTTACCCCCCGGGGGCGGAGCCAACGCGTTCGCCGTCGGTACATACGGTTGGAGAAAGTATTCGAGAAACGATCATTTATAAATGCTATAATTCCGTAAAAAAGAATGATACAATGTTGAACCAGGATTGATTTTAAAGCTTGAAGGACAACGGAGGTTTTCCCCGGGGGGCGAAGCAAACGCGTTCGCCGTCGGTACATACCGTTGGAGAAAGTATTCGAGTAACGATCACTTACAAATGCGATAATTTCCCAACAAAAAAAAGTACAACATTCAGCCTGGACCGATTTGAAAGATGGAAGCCTCTACTTTCGCGTCCCGTTGTTCGTTTTTCCCCAGAAAATTGTTCCACGACGCAGCAGGTGAAACCCCGAAGACAGGTTCTCTCTCGAAAATGCTGAAAGTTGAAAAGTCTACAAATATTTAAAAATTTCAGGATAATTCTATGTGCTACACGTGTGGTCGAACTGTCGATCGAGAGCTCCGAGTGTGATTTTTAATCCAAACTCGGCGGGGACCGCATTGTTCGATCGTTTTCGGGCGCTCTATCATCCCGCGACAGAGTAATCGGTGGAAGCGCAGAACAGAACGGCGCGGGCGCGTCGAAAATTTCCGATAGCAATTTCGGAAAGTCGTCGGCGCGTCCGGGGGCTTGGGAATTTTATGGCCGTGCGGCCGATGGGGCCGCGTTTATTCGATAAACGTTCTGAAATTCTGGACGCGCGCGCGCGCGCGCTCGGGCGCACACCACACCGCGGCGCGGGCCGGTTAATTAACTCGCTCTCGAAAAGTAATTACACGTGCACAAAGGTAACGTTTTGCAGCGCGGAGCGCGCGTTGTTTCGCGCTCGAGCGTGAACCCCGGCCCTCGCCTTTGACGCCGGAGGCAACCCGCGAAGAATTTTTCATCCGAGAATTCCGAGGTTTCATTGATCGCGGGTCAAGTGGCTCCGTGACACCGGTTAACCCCGCGCTCGGACGATCCGCGTGATACGAATTACGTCCGAGGCGTATTTACGAGTGGCTCGTCGAGCTAGCGAGTCTCGAAGGTACATAGTGACGAGCAAAATGGACTCTCAACTGTCCTGCCCCTTCACCGTTTTCTCGGATCTTATCGATAAAGCGGATCGTCGATCCACGCAGCATCGCAACATACCTAAGATACCTAACTTCGCCATTTTTTCGCCGCGAAACTGGCAGGTCCTCTACCCTATTCGTTGGTACACACTTTCGTCGACTATTCATCGATGTTCACAAATTTTTACATCGTGAAAATGTCAGAATTGAGCTTGCAGTAAACGTTTGACTGTCGCGGAGCCAGTTACTCGACAAAGACTCCGCAATGGTCCACTGTTGGATTTTTTATTTTCTAACTAGGGGCCATTTCGTTTTCTACTTTTGCGAGTAGTCTACCATATCCTCCAGCAATGCTCAGGAATTTTTGTATTCATAAACAGTTAAAATTGACCTTGCAGTAAATGTTTGAATGTCACGGAGCCAGTTACTCGACATAGACTCCACAATGGTCTCCTGTTGGATTTCTTTATTTTCTAACTAGGGGCCATTTCGTTTTCTACTTTTGCGAGTAGACTACCATATCCTCCAGCAATGCCCAGGAATTTTTGTATTCATAAACAGTTAAAATTGAGCTTCCTGTAAACGTTTGTACGTCATAAAGTCAACCATTGGACACACAACGATTCAACAGTGGTCCTTGTTCTATATTTTTATTTTGGAACTAAGGGGTCCCTCGTTTTCTACATTCGCGGACAGTCTAGTCCATCTTCCAGTAATGCTCCAGGAATTTTTGCATCGAAATACAGTGAAAATTGAGCCTGCAGTTCGAGTTACTCTGGTATTCGAACATCAGAACGGATAAACGGGTGCAGCGTGTCCGCATGTGCGAAGGAAAAAGGAAATAGCCTCTCTCTCAGGGACGAAGACGAATCGGATCGGATCGCTTGATGATTCGCGATGCGAAAACGGCCGAGCTGACGACGACGACTGACACGCGTATCCGCGCCGAGCTATATTTGGCTTGACGCGGCCAACCGGCACGTTCCACCGCCACGTTTACCGTGTCAAATTAATATCGACGCATCCGGCCGGCGACAATCCGATGCCACTGGTTATCGGGACCATTCAATTGTCCCCTGATCCGTCAGAGACGCCTCTGGACTATACACCGTTCGCTCCATCTGCGTTACATTTGTATATCAGGCGTGCGAATAAACGTCGTGTCTATTTAAATTCATAAACTAGCTTTTAAGATCAGTGGGACCGAATAGAAAAACAATATTCCATAGAAGTTGATCTTTAGAACCACTTAAGCGGGCGTGGCCTTGCCTGAATAGGCATGGCCATGTCTGAATAGGTGTGGCCTTGCCTGAATAGGCGTGGCCTTGCCTGATAGGCGTAGCCTTGTCTGAATAGGCGTGGTCTTGCCTGAATAGGCGTGGTCTTGCCTGAATAGGCGTACCCACACTCCACATTCTCTAAGACTTTCAAAAGAACTACCTCTTCTAACCAACGTCGTTTCTTTTCTGTTACAGGTAAGCAGATAAACTTGTCCGAGGTGTGTTCGATGCAATACCGAGTCGTAAGTCAATCGTCGTCGCGACAGACAGATCCTGTTGAAAAGAGAACGACGAAATTGGCGGACTGTCGCGACTAGAGAATAAGCTATTCGACTTGACAGTCTGTCGTCGATCGTGGCACGCTTTCGCGCGCCTCGTCGCATATAAATGGGCGGCGACGTCTTCATTGTTCGCGCGTTGATCCGCATAAATTAAACCGTGATACGAGTGTCGCCGTCTCCTCGAAATAGAAAAATCAGTCTGTCGACGCCGGCGCTGGCATTCCAACGTCGACGGCGAATGATCGTTTCAGGATCTGTCTGCTTGTCGAACTGTTATTCTGTTTACATTCTTCGTGTCAGTGCTCGTGGCGCTAGATTTTGTGAAGAATTTCAGATCTGTGAAAGAATCTGTAGGTTTTGAGAAAATAAATGAAACGCCGTTCCAGTGTCTGCGCCTCCTGTGCAAAGGACCTCGCGTGGGCGTGACTTTTTGCTCCCGGGACATTGAATAGGCGTGACTGGTCGCTGTCGGAGGTCTGCGTGGGCGTGGTTTGATATTCCCGCGACGCAGTGGGCGTGGCCCGAACTCTTTTCTGAAAATCCAGATTGTTGGACTGTCTATATAATCGTATATAATTATATACAATTGGTAGCAAAATTAAAGAGTAGACACAGCTTTGTCAGGATTAACCTCTTAACTGCGAAATTTAGTTTTAAAAATCCTCGACTGAGTCCGGAATTAAAATCAAGCAATGACAAGTATACACATTGAACGCAGAGCAAATGGTGTTGTTATAAATTTTTTACGAAAAACGAGAAAGGATTATATTTTTATTTGATAAAAAATTAACAATTCATTCTTGAAAAGGTTATTGTTATTGCACCGCAATAGATTCTGGATTGACGTGTGTACACGTCGAACGACGCAGTTAACTGGTTAAATTCTGTCCAATTTCGTGTCCAATGCTCGGCGTTTCAAATAGAGTAAAGTATTTTTTAAAGTATTTATTTTCCTGCGTGCCGAATCCGAAAAGCCGTGGCCTGTTGCTCTCAGAGTCCCTTTAGGCGTGGCCTGTTGCTATCGGAGCCCCTTTAGGCGTGACCTGTTGTTATCAGAGCCCCTTCAGGCGTGGCCTGTTGCTCTCCTAGGCCCTTTAGGCGTGGCCTGTTGCTCTCCTAGCACCTTTAGGCGTGGCCTGTTGTTATCAGAGCCTCTTCAGGCGTGGCCTGTTGTTATCAGAGCCTCTTCAGGCGTGGTCTGTTGTTATCAGAGCCTCTTCAGGCGTGGCCTGTTGCTCTCCTAGCCCCTTTAGGCGTGGCCTGTTGCTCTCCTAGCCCCTTCAGGCGTGGCCTGTTGCTCTCCTAGGCCCTTTAGGCGTGGCCTGTTGCTCTCCTAGCCCCATTAGGCGTGGTCCAGGCTAAATCCCTTAGAAATCACACAAAGTACACGGTGTATCTCGCACGGTGCCTCGATACACGATCACGCCCGCTCTGGGAATCGTAAAATAAACCGGAGCAGAGCTCTGCGGGTGAATGAAACTGGGCACGGACGTTCAGGTGATTGGGCTCGGGCGAATCAGACCGTCTCGCAGTCCCGTCGACGGACCGGTGCAAAAACAAACGGTCTAGAGAGCGAGCTCTCCCGCTGGCACATCTAACGGTATACGATCGTTGCCGCGATACCGTGGCTCGCAAGTTGCGGAGCAACACGCTGGGAAGACAGTTCAACGTTGTTTCAAGATTTTCAGATAAATTGAATCTTCGACGATCGAAGGAATGCTCGATCGAGTGCGAATAAAAATCCAGCTGGCAGAGGAGTCTGGTATAATTCCACGATAGGGTAGGGGTTCTGGAAAAAAGTATCGCGATCGCATCGGATACATTTACCCGGGACGGTGCGGAGGAGGAGAGAGTGGGTTCTCTCCGGGCATTGTTGCGCGAGCCCGGTCGTTAGAAACAACCGATTTCCTCGACGACGGCTGGGAAACGGTCGGCGGCGTTGAAAACTCGCAAAGGGGATTTGCGCCCGATACGAGAGCCCGGAGAGTGTGCGGAGTCGTAACGATTTCACGGACGGACGGTTATTCGGATGCAAGCTTGTCGCGCAGGGAAGTGGCGAGTGTAACGAGGGGCGAGGCGTGTGTGCACGGCCGGTGGGTGGTCTCCTCTCGATGGAGGGGGAAACTGGGTGGGTGGGGACTCAGAGTGGGCGGAGAAGAGAGCCGGGCTGCTCTCTCGCATGCACCGCCGCCCCCGTAATCGCGGTTAATTAACGAGCCGGCAGCTGGTAACGAGGCTGCCGATTGCTTGCCAAGCATCGGCCGCGATTATTCCGGCTCCTGTTCCCTTCCGGTTCGCCGGATCCGCCGAGCGATTGTCATCGCTTCCGCCGGAAAAACCCTCCTCGGTTTTCCATCGGTCGGAAAATCCGTCGCTCGGCTTTCCGTCGCGAGAGACCCCGCTTCTTCTTCTTCTACGAAGAGGATTCACCGGATCTTTCAAAGCGGTGTTCTCGCCGAAATGGAATGCCGAAGATCCGAAAGTAAACAGAAGAAAAATGGAGGACCTCGGACGAAAATACGGCCCGGGAAATCGGGGAAACGCGCGCTAGGTGTCTCCCGGCCTCATTCAGTGTTCAATAACTTGGCGAAAAAAAATCGTACGATGACCAGCTAGAGCTCATTTCAAAGACTAGACTCTAATCTTCGAATACACGTTGGTTTTATTCATGAGAAAAATTTTTTGACCTCCCCACGAACGTTTGAATTTCCGGTACATTCGGAACGAAATGTCCACTTTCCATCCTGTTGCATTCTGTGGAAAAATTCTGTTGGCAGAAACGAACACTGGGGTTTCATAGTAGAAGGTCCGAGCTGCAAAACGAGACCAGAACGAATATCCTACGAAATTTTTTCAGGAAGTTACAGCACTTTGAACGCGGGCAATTTCTGATAAAATTTAATTTAGTTTCTAGATTTTAATTTCGCAGGACGTTCGAATACGAGAATAAAGTATGAACAATCAGGATTTCGTCGAACGTGAATCATCCCGTGTAGATTGCACGCTTCCGTTCGCGGCGTTGTCTCGGCAGCGTTTCGAAAGAATTCGAACAGAGCAGAGCGCGCAGCCTGTGAAACGCAATCCGCGGATAAATGCCGGGATTTCTTTTCGGTGCCAAGGATTTCCAGATAAATGTGTTTTCCGAGCGACGAGTGATTAAAGCGTTCCCTCTTTCGCGCGCTCTCCCATTCTCTCCTCTCTGCCGCCGGTTCTCTTCGTTCTCTCACTCTCTCTCCCTTTCTCTTCACGGTTGTTTCCTTCTCTCCTTTTTCCCCGCTGTCAGCGAAGCAGCGGAGCGTTTCTATCTTTGCGCTTGAAAAGGATCGCAAACGTCCTTTTCCTCGCTTTAACCAACCGGGCCCGTTCTTTTTCCCCGGAAAATGCAGCTTTTAAATCTCGATCCGCGTCGCTCCCGCCGGAAACCAACGGGAACAGCCACCGGGAACCCGGTATTTCGTCCTCGAAACGAATAACATCCGTTTCGAAATATGAAAATCGAAACACTCTTCGAAGTTCTTCCAAATTTTCGATTCGCAATAATCGCAAAATTCATATGCTCCTTCAAGACATTTTCCAAACAATTTTTCTTTCCTCCATTTTTTACCGGATACTGATCAATAATTTACAAATCATTCAATCGTAAAATGCGGATTTTCATGCAAAATAATTTACAAATAATTCAATCATGAAATGCGGATTTTTATGCAAAATAATTTACAAAACATTCGATCGCTGTTTCAAATTTTTGTTTCACAATTATTGAAATCACAAGGTGCGGATTTTTATGCAAAATAAAAATTTTATTGCAAAGTATTCATTCACAAATCGCTCAATTATTTACTCAAACTTTTTTTCACAATTGTTGAAACTATAAAATGCGGATTTTTATGCAAAATCAAAATTTTATTCCAAGGTACTAATTCACAAATCATTCTATCATTGTTTCAAATTTTTTTCACAATTATTGAAACTATAAAATGCGGATTTGTATGCAAAATAAAATTTTTATTGCAAGGTACTACTTTACAAATCACTCAATCATTGTCTGAATTTTTTTCACAATTATTGAAACTATAAAATTCGAGTTTTTATGCAAAATAAAGTTTTTATTGCAATGTACTACTTTACAAATCACTCAATCATTGTCTGAATTTTTTTTCCACAATTATTGAAAATATAAAATGCGGATTTTCATGCAAAATCAAATTTTTATTGCAAGGTACTAATTCACAAATCATTCTACCATTGTTTCGAATTTTTTCCACAATTATTGAAAATATAAAATGCGGATTTTCATGCAAAATCAAATTTTTATTGCAAGGTACTAATTCACAAATCATTCTACCATTGTTTCGAATTTTTTTCACAATTATTGAAACTATAAAATGCAGATTTTTAAGCAAAATAAAAATTTTATTGCAAGGTACTACATCACAAATCACTCAATCATGTCTCAATTTTTTTCACAATTATTGAAACTATAAAATGCGGATTTTTATGCAAAATAAACTTTTTATTATACTGCACGGAACCTGCATATTCGTTATTTTTTGGTTTTTAATAATCGTAGTGAGATGAGAATGATATGACAGCATGTTTAAATTCTTCAATTTCTATTTTGCGATCCACACGTTTTAGTCTAATTTCATAGAACGTGGACCGAGTCGAAATGAAAAGAATCCTGTCATTTTTACAAGCACATGCATTCGCTACAAAAATTTAAGTGGATTGCAGTAGATACTCGTCGAGCGTCTTCCTGAAAATCCTCTCGTCGACCGTCTTTTTAATAATCCTCTCGTCGAAAGACATAATTAAATAATTGAAATACGGCAGTTGGCGAGCACAAAACTGTAAAATGGAGCCCTTTGTTCCGCCGTTGGACAACGAGAACTCCCGGGACCACCGGTCTCGTTTGAACTTCGTAATTCCTACCCTCTGAAGCTTCATAGAAAACGATTTTATTTTCCAAAGAGAGAAAGAGAGAGTCTTTTATCGCAAATATCTCGGAAAAGTGGAATAGACGTGCCTCGGGAAGGAAGTCTCCGTCTCGAGAAATTAATCTAGCGAAATGGCACGGCGGGACCGTCTGTGCTAGCCGTTTTTTGAGCGAAGTAACAGACGTTACTAGAGCGTGCCATAATCGTCCGGCACCGACAAAAGGACTCCTCTTCCCCGCTGGTTTCGTGCGGATTTATATCTGTTTCTATATAGAAAGTTATAAGAAAGTCAAACTTCCGACATTCATCCAAAAAATTTATTTTCGATATTCAAAATTAATCAATGTTTTAATAAACACTATACCAAACTATTGTCGGTATTTTTCCGATTAGAACGAGCCCAAACACGACCCAGTTCGCTGCATCCTCGCTCGTTCTATCCTCGATTCAGTTCAACCTCGATTATGCGAACTGAATCATCGTTGTACCGTCTTGTGCGATTAAACGAGTAGTTACGATCGGAACAGTGTCGTGTTTGGACTCGTTTTAATCAGAAAAACGTGACGAATATGTCCGAGCAGAATGAATTCAAGAATGTTCGAATCCAGAAATCGATTCCAGCGATCGATCTCCAAGGACTCGCTGTAATCCGGGAAAGGGTGATACTGCGGAGGCAACGAGAAACTTTTCCGCTTTTAGTCAGGCGAATCCCACAGGCGGTGGAGCCTCTGCTTGCCGTGTACTTGGCGTGAAAAGTTCCCGTGCCCGTTAATCTTCACCCTCTTGAAGTTTATCGTGCGTTACGTAGACCCTCGCACCAAGTTTTCGTCGAGGAAACGCCGGAAGCCGAAGGGTAGATAGAGAACTACAGGACGCCGCAAAAGTGGAGGATTGGGGCTCCAACACAATATTTTCTGAAACTGTTCAGACGAACAAGAGTTCGATAAAAAAATGGTCTTTAGCCCATTAATTGATCAAGCTTTTTAATTAATTATTTACTGTGTTCAGAAACTGTTCAGGCAAATACGAGTTTGATAAAAACATGGCATTTAGTTCAGCAATTGAACAAGCTTTTTAATTAATTATTTAATGTGTTCAGAAACTGTTCGGGCAAACAAGAGTTCGATAAAAATATGGCATTTAGCTCAGCAATTGAACAAACTTTTTAATTATTTATTTATTGTGTTCAGAAATTGTTCAGGCAAACAAGAGTTCGATGAAATCATGGCATTTAGTTCAGCAATTGAACAGGCATTTTAAATAATTATTTATTGTGTTCAGAAACTGGTCTGACAAATAAGAGTTCGATAGAAACATGGCATTTAGTTCAGCAATTGAACAAGCTTTTTAAATAATTATTTATTGTGTTCAGAAACTGTTGAGACAAATGAGAGTTCGACAGAAACATGGAATTTAGTCCAGCAATTGAACACAAGCTTTTTAATTAATTATTTAATGTGTTCAGAAACTGTTCAGGCAAACAAGAGTTCGATAAAAAAAATGGTCTTTAGCCCAGCAATTGAACAAGCTTTTTAATGAATTATTTACTGTGTTTTGTAACGATATGTATTACGAGTTAACTGGGTGCGAAAATTTGAAAATGTCTTTATTATGACATTTGGAGTAAAAATAATATAATCAACCATCTATCTTCAAGTTAAGATCTGTGGATACAGGAAGGGCCATTTTTGAGACAATTTCTAGGACATATATGTAGAATATGTTTATAGTGCATTTTTAGGACCATTTCTGGTATCATTTCTAGGACCACTTTTAGGACTATTTTTAGGTCCATGTCTAGTACCATGTATACGACAATTTATAGGACCAAATTGATTAATGAATTACTTACTGTGTTTCATAACGATTTGCATTGCGAGTTAACTGGATTCAAAAATTGAGAAAAATTAGAAACTGGTTAAATTAGTCTAGATCTATTTATTATGACAGTTGGAGTAAAAATAATTTAAACAAGCATGTATTTTCAAGTTAAAATCGGACCATTCTAAGGACTACTTGGAGAACTATTTTTAGGACCATTTGTAGGATCATTTCTAGGACTATTTGTAGGATCATTTTTAGGACTATTTGTAGAATATGCTTATAGAGCATTTTTAGGACCATTTCTGATACCATTTCTAGGACCACTTTCAGGACTATTTTTAGGTCCATGTCTAGGATCATTTATATGATAATTTCTCGGACCAAATTGATTAATTAATTACTTACTGTGTTTTATAACGATTTGCATTGCGAGTTAACTGGATTAAAAAAATTAGGAATTGCTTAAATTAGTCTAGATCTCTTTATTATGACAGTTGGAGTAAAAATAATTTATACAATCATGTATTTTCAAGTTTAAATGGGACCATTCCTAGGGCTACTTCGAGGACTATTTTTAGGATCATTTTTAGGATCATTTTTAGGACTATGTTTAGGACTATTTTAGGATCATTTTTAGGATTATGTTTAGGACTATTTTAGGATCATTTTTAGGATTATGTTTAGGACTATTTTATGATCATTTTTAGGACTATGTTTAGGACTATCTTAGGACCATTTCTGAAACCATTTGTAGAAACATTTTGAAGACTATTTCAATTATCGAAGCTGCCTAAGAAGGTGCCAGTTAATTTCTAGCTGATTAAATTCAACTTTACCTGTAATTATACCCAGGACCACTGTTTCTGCGGCGGCCTGTAGGCTCGTCGCCGCCGCTACCGAATAAATAATAAGAGCAGGCAGGAAAAAGTTGACTGCTGCGGATACCGAGCCAGGTTGTAAAGCCTGGTGGCGGCGGCAATCCCGTGAAATTTGTACGCTCGAACCGCGGGAAAAACCGTCTCGAACGACCGGAGACCTGGAAACGATTTGCCAGAGGAAGTCTGCGAATTAAGAGAAGGAGAGCGAGAGAGAGAGAGTGGGGGGGGAAGAAGAAGAAGAGGGTTCGCGAGTGGATAGCGGAGTGGATTACACTGGCTTCTCGCAGGGGCAGAGACGATATCGATTGCTCTCTCTCCGGCTTTCTCTCACTCGAGTCAACCCTCCTCGAACAATTCTTTATTCCTCCTTGACTTTGTTATCGGCCGGCACCGTATTTCTTTCTTCCGGGCCGCGTCGCAGCGAGATAAGCGCCGCGCGCTAACGCTGCGCTTTTTCCTCGAGATGATCTCTCCTACAGATGAGCCTTGATCGAACAGGTTCGTCGAGATACTCCGTCGAGAAGCGCCCTTGACACCCTTCGCCGGGTCGAAGCCTCGTGACTTTCATCGTAACGCCTCTGGCGAAGCCTACGCTGTTCCAGGTCGCGACCCACTCGCGTTTTCGGGGTGAAAAAATTCGTACGTCATCCTCGAATGCTCATTAACGAGGTCGCCAAATTTCAAATCGCAGGATCTCATAGTTTTCTGTAAAATAATTCCCTAGTGTGAAACTATTTGGGACCTCCTTGTCAGTCAGAATCATTATCAACCCTAGGTGTACATGCAATTTCGGTTATAACAGTTATAATTTCTAGAAAAAAAATCGTACGACCATGAACGTGGGCTTATTTTAAAGCTTGAAGCTTCCACTTTTACAAACTGTCATTAATTTGTCCATAAAAAATTGTTGCAATGTTGTAACACGTGGGGAAATGAAGACATCAAACTCGCAATTTTTAGAAAAATGTTTGATGAACTTTGAACTGTTGTAATTTTGTTGAAAAAAATCGTACATCAATGTTCAAGATCTCGTTGTAAAGGGGAGGCTTCGGTCTTCAAATCTGTGGAAGATTCGTTCGCGACAAATATTGTTCAACGTTTCTACAGAGGTTTCAATACCTAGCATTTTTGAGGTAAAATAGGACCCCAGTTTCTCCTCTGCTACATTTTGTAACAATGTCTTATAGGGAAATTAATAATTACGCGCGAGAGTAGAATTCTCAAGCTTTACAACGAGCCCAAGTTTATTGTCGTACGATTTTTTTTCACGAAATGACAACAGGTTAAATATTGTCAATTTCGATTCGTTGAAAAATAAAGTCACTAAATTTGCAATTTTTAGAAAAATGTTTGATGATGTTTGAACTGTTGTAATTTTGTTGGGAAAAATGGAACGTCAATGTTTGAGGTCTCGTTGTAAAGGGGAGGATCCGGTCTTCAAATCTCTGGAAGATTCGTTGACGACAAAAATTTTTCAATGTTTCAGCAGAGGTTTCAATTTGCAACATTTTTTAGGAATAACCTGTCCTCAATTTTCTACCTGCTACGTCTCGCAGAAATATCTTGGGAAAAAATGAACAATGGTATGCAAAAGTAGATTGTTCAAGCTTCAAAATGAGTCCAATCTCTTCGCGGTACGATTATTTTTCACAAAATTATAACTGGTTAAAGAGTTTAGATTACAGCAGCCTCTGTTTCTGACCAATGTCTTTGACATTGGTTCAAAAATAATATCTCCGATTTTCAAAATTAATCAATGTTTTAATAAACGCTGTACCAAACTATTGTCGGCATTTTTCCGATTAGAACGAGCCCAAACACGACCCAGTTCGCTGTATCCTATATCGTTCCATCCCCGATTCAGTACAACCTCGATTATGCGAACTGAATCATCGTTGTACCGTCTTGTGCGATTAAACGAGTAGTTATGATCGGAACAGTGTCGTGTTTGGGCTGGTTTTAATCAGAAAAACGTGACGAATATGTTCGTTTGTAAAGATTACTATGTACTTTGGTTTCGCTTGTAATAAATCACGAGATTCCGTAATAAAAAAGAAATATGACGCGAGGAACACGGGGGTTAAAATCTACTGATCCGTGAACAACGCTCGGTGACCGCGAGCCGGTACCAGGTGAACACGGCTCACGAATCTGGCTAACAAATCCGTAGGGAGCAGCTCGTCGACCCCGAAGAAGTCCCTGCGGTGCGTAGGGATGCTCGGTAGGAAGAAGGGGCCGTAGGAATCGATGTTGCGTCTGGTAGGAGTGGATTGCCGGTGGAGAGCGGGCGCCATGGTTCCCATGGCGGTTGCCAGCCCCTGTAGGGGTCCGCGGTGGCCTTGTACGGAGGAAATTGGAGGCTTCTCAGGAACATATTGCCCTCTCAATCCTCTCCAACCACTCGGCTGGCTGGCACGGAGAGAGCGGGCTACGTCTCTCTCTCTCTCTCTCTCTTTCACCGTTCGAGAGGGAGGGATGGCAGGCTAGTTTAAAGCCAGGCAACTAGTTTCGCAATTGCTACCCCCGCTGCTGCAGCCCTCTTTGGCGAATAAAGGGTCGGAGGGTGTGCCGGATGGTGGTTCAGAGGACGAAGGTGGCGGAGAGGGGGTGGAAAGCGTGGATGGAGGAGAGAACGCTTAAACCCTCCGAGCGAAAGGACTCTGGCGGAGAGTTGCTCTCCGGTAGATAGCTCGGGCTCCGTCGGGCCATTCTGGCCCCGTATCGGAAAAGCGTCGGACCAATACGCTCGACGGTTCCGCGGAAATTGAAAGAGCCGGCCGAAGTTACCCGATCTCTGCTTCGTATCTCTCTCTTGCTCTCGTTTGGCCTCTGCTATCCGCAATCCTTTGGCCACGAACTTACGCCAACAGGCTGCGCGACACACCAGCCCCAACCCCCTTCGGCAACTCTCTCCACCTAAACTTTCCTAATGAATGCGACGCGGACTGTTTACCCGGCGCATTTGTCGAGGGTTGCACCAGCCTCCCGCACACCCGAAAGCCATTCAAAGACCGGCTCTCGCTCTCTCTCTCTTCGGGAACATGTTCCAACGAGATGAAAAGGAACGCCCCGCGACCTCGCGGAAAGAGGGCTGGTTCCGTCTTATTACCGTCGCCTCCGAAATTATTAACGATACGCGATACCTCAAGTGCGTTAATTCGTCCCGAACGGATGGCGAGGAACGATTTTTCGCTGTTTATTTATGTCGCGTTCCTTTTGTTTTCAATCATTTCTTCGTGGAACCTTCGCCAACGCGATCGTCGCATCCTGCCGATTGAAACGAGCACCCACACGACACCATTCGGAGCATGTTTGTGGAGCCTCTGTTATCCGAACAGGGCTAGTTCAGGCTATAACGATCCGTGCACAATTCACCGAGCGATTCAGTAATGATTTTTTCTTTAGATCTAGTGTGGCTAGATCGTTCGAATACTCGTATTCCATCGAACAGTTCGGATAATCGAGGCTACATTTTATCGTGTATCAAATGTACATATGCGAATCGAATCGGGTCGTGTTTGGACTCATTTTAATCGGCAGAATGTCGCGAATACAATGACGAAGAGAGTTACACGGAGAAATGATTTTTATTTGAAGAACTTGAAGAGTATCTGAACGTCTTCGGGTTCAGAGGTGTTTTCCGGCGAGTCCGGCTTGAAGAATGTGATCGAGCGGGTAATTCGTACCGGGTCGAAACAGGAAAGTCGGAGGAGAGTTTTCTGGAGCCTCGACGAGCCGGCTTCCAGGTAATCATTTTTCGCCGGGAGCGCGGAAGCGACCTAGAAGTCGTTCAATTTCCGGGGTTGGGAACGAATTTAAAGGATGATTAGCGGCGCCTAACGACGCGGAAAACCGAGCCACCGTGGCCTCTGTCTCTCTTTCTATCTCGCTCCGAGGGTATACTAGGTAATCAAATATTTAGGAGAGCGTGATGTCACCGCCGTTAATTAATATTAACGAGCCGGAGAGTGCCGCCAGGGTCGAATGGATAAATCGACCCGGTCTCCCTGTCCCCCGACGGGAGTTTCTCGATAACGACCGCAGGATAGAGAAGATGAGACGGATTATCCCATCCGGCCGTTCTTCACGGTCCGGAGGTACTTCTGAATTCATAAAACGCCGAGAGAGGAGAGAGAGAGAGAGAGAGGTAAATCGTACGAGTTGTTCACTCCGATCGCAGTTTTCGCAAATTTTTTCATTGAAACGTACCGGCTCCTGCAGTTCCAAATTTGGTACACTAATTATACAACAGTTGGAGCACGTACTCAAATTTTGTCAGGCAACAGTAGCCATTTTCTTCGAAGTTACAGCGCTGGATGTTTCAGCTTTTCGCTCCGAGCGTCGGGCGATCTTCGGGAATTTTTTAAAGGGACAGTGTCCAGAATTGTAATTTCATATTTGGTACCATGTTTAAGTAGAATTCGAAGTACCTGCTCATATTTTTTCAAGTTAGAATAATCATTCTGTTTGGAGTTATAGGCTGGATAGAAGACCCAATTTAGGGGTTGTTTTACTTCGACGCTCGTAAGGCCATCTTCGGAAATTTTTTAAAGGGACAGTGCCGAGAACTATAATTTCATACTTGGTACAATTTTTAAGTAGAATTCGAAGTACCTGCCCAAATTTTTTCAAGTTAGAATAATCATTCTTGTCGGAGTTATAGTGATGGATACAAGACGCGTTTTAGGGATCGTTTTTACTGACGCATGAAAGGCCATCTTCGGGAATTTTTTGAAGGAACAATGCCGAGTACTATAATTTCATATTTGGTACAATTTTTAAGTACAATTCGAAGCACTTGCTCAAATTTTTTCAAGTTAGAATAATCATTCTTTTCGGAGTTATAGTGATGGATAGAAGACGTGTTCTAGGGATCGTTTTTACTGACGCCTGTAAGGCCATCTTTGGGAATTTTTTAAAGGAACAATACTGACTGCAATAATTTCATACTTTGTATAGTTTTTAAGTAGAATTCGAAGTACGTGCTCAAATTTTTTCAAGTGAGAATAATCATTTTCTTCGGAGTTATAGTGATGGATAGAAGACGCGTTGGAGTGGTTGTTTTACTCCGACGCTCGTAAGGTCATCTTCGGGAATTTTTTAAAGGGACAGTGCCGAGAACTATAATTTCATACTTGGTACAATTTTTAAGTAGAATTCGAAGTACCTGCTCAAATTTTTTCAAGTTAGAATAATCATTCTTTTCGGAGTTATAGTGATGGATACAAGACGCGTTCTTGGGATCGTTTTTACTGACGCATGAAAGGCCATCTTCGGGAATTTTTTAAAGGAACAATGCCGACTGCAGTAATTTCATACTTTGTATAGTTTTCAAGTATAATTCGAAGTATCTGCTCAAATTTTTTCAAGATAGAATAATCATTTTCTTCGGAGTTATAGTGATGGATAGAAGACGCGTTTTAGGGGTTGTTTTCTCTGACGATCGTAAAGCCATCTTCGGGAATTTTTCGAAATCAAGTTCCTGGGTGTTTCTATTCCAAACTTAATACAGTTTCTAAGTAGCATTCGAAGAATGTATGCAATTTTTTTCAAGCAACCACGAAGCGTTATTTCAAAGTTAAATAATAAACCGTCCTCGTCTTTCCAATAACCGCGAAGCTCCGAAAGACTCGTTCCCGGCTGTTTATCATTTCCACAGTTAAATCGGGCCTGCGTTCGGCAATATTTCCCGTGATCCGGTTGATCTCGGGGAGGTGGAAATTAACTCTCGACCCGTCGGCCGTCATAAATACGGCGGTCGATGGACGTTCGATTCGGCGCGAGGAGTGCAAAACAAAAAGGAAGAGAGAGAAAGAGATTCTCGTCGGGCAGATCGGTTTCCATCCCCCTCGTAGCGTTTTGATTTCAATCGCAATCAGTCCGCGGAACCGTTCTCCTCCTTTTTCTCGTCTCGTCGACGAGGCAGAGAGCCGTGGACAAAAAGCTCCGCTGAAAAGGAGAACCGGAAGCTCGGGAAGAGAGGAAGGAAGAAGAAGAGTGGGAAAAGGAAGGAGGGACTTTAATTTCTCGCGTTCCCACTCGGACGTTTCCGCGTGAATTTTCATTCCATTTCGCGCGACCACCTACTCGTTATTTCATTTCGTTCCGCGAACCAGGGCTAGATCCGACCGTACAACGTCGCCAGAAAAACCTTCCCCTTTCCGCTGGTTTTTATTTAATTCCCCGAGAAACGCGGACAACGAACACCTTCGCGGAAATTTTTCCGCGTCGGCGCGCACCGCTGCTGCTTCCGCTGTAATTGTGCCGCATCGCTTAATTGCACCTGTTCCCCGACGGTGGCTGCAACCCCCCGCGACCGCTATTAGATTCTGCAATCATTCCGCGGTATCGCGCTCTCGGGACCCGTCCGAGGCCTCGCGAAATTCGAGATTTTGCGGTTCGCGGCAAACAATCTCGATGGCGATACAGGATGGACGTGTTCATTCTCAAAGGAAGGCGAAACATATTTTCAAATCGAATATTTCATCGCTGGTCGATTTATCGGTTTTAAATATTGCGTTTTATTAGGAACAAAATTATTTTATTCATAGTAGTAAAAGTATTTCGTTGTAGAAGTAATAAAAGTATTTTATAAAATGAACGTATTTTGTTGACGGTAATGAAAGTATTTGATTAAAAATGAAAGTATTTAATTAAAAATGAACGTATTTTATTGAAGATAATGAAAGTATTTGATTAAAAATGAACGTATTTTATTGAAGATAATGAAAGGATTTTATTAAAAATGAACGTATTTTATTGAAGATAATGAAAGGATTTTATTAAAAATGAACGTATTTTATTGAAGTTAATGAAAGGATTTTATTAAAAATGAACGTATTTTATTGAAGATAATGAAAGGATTTTATTAAAAATGAAAGTATTTGATTATAAATGAACGTATATTATTGAAGGTAATGAAAGTATTTTATTCAAGATGATCAAAGTATTTGATTAAAAATGAATGTATTTTATTGATGGCAATGAAAGTATTCGATTAAAAATGGAAGCATTTCACTAAAAATGAAAATATTTGATTATAAATGAACGTATTTTATTAAAAATGAAAGTATTTGATAAAAAATGAAAGTATTTGATAAAAAACGAAAGTATTTAATTATAAATGAAAGTATCTTGTTATAAATGAAAGTATTTGATTAAAAATCCTGAAAAATAATAAAAATATCACAAATTCCATCCTAGAGATTTGCGAAGCAACATATACCTTGTACACCGCGTACATTGTGTATGGGACCCTGTGAAAAGCCGCCGCCATTTCTGAGGTCCCCGCAAGGCGTACCCGAGAGTTGCGCGCCGTTTCAATTGAAAATGCACGAGCAAGTTGATTGCGATCCCGCCGAATGGTTTATGCTGTGCCGTTGCAATTCCCAGCTCTATGCGAACGCGTTGGCCGGGGTTTAGGCTAGTGGCCTGTGCGGGGAGAAGAGGACGCGTGCGTGTTCGTTTTCACGTGGCCGCCTCGCCGACGGAAGGCAATATGTGTTCCCGGCAACCGCATGCACCGGAGTGCAGAAGTGCATCGTCGGTGCACGCAGACGCGGCTCGAAACTGTCTAGAACCTCCTCGAAAGCTCGCGAACTCGTCGCTTCCTCTCGCCTAGAAATTCGCCACGATATTCCCGTGGTTTTCTCCGAATCAAATATGACGGAACTTGGTCCCCATTTTTGTCCTGTAAAACAACCCCAGAAATTCGTACAGCGTTTTTTAAGATCTCGTTGCAATTTGTAGAAAAAGGTTTGATGATGCTTGAACTGTTGTAATTTTGTTGAAAAAAATCGTACATCAATGTTCAAGATCTCGTTGTAAAGGGGAGGATCCGGTCTTCAAATCTGTGGAAGATTCGTTCGCGACGAAAATTTTTCAATGTTTCCACAGAGGTTTCAATTCGTAGCTTTTTTGAGGTAAAGTAGGACTCCAGTTTCTCCTCTGATACATCGTGTAAAAATGTCTTACAGGGAAATTAATAATTGCGCGCGGAAGTGGAATTCTCAAGCTGTAAAACGAGCCCAAGTTTATTCTCGTACGATGTTTTTTCGCGAAATGACGATAGGTTAAATATTCTCAATTTCGATTCATTGAAAAATAAAGACACTAAATTTGTAATTTTTAGACAAATGTTTGATGATGTTTAAACTGTTGTAATATCATTGAGAAAAATAGAACGTCAATGTTCGAGGTCTCGTTGCAAAGGGGAGGCTTTGGCCGTAAAATCTGTGGAAGATTCGTTCGCGGCGAAACTTTTTCAATGTTTCCACAGAGGTTTCAATTCATAGCATTTTTGAGGTAAAATAGGACTCCAGTTTCTCCTCTGATACATCGTGTAAAACTGTCTTACAGGGAAATGAATAATTGCGCGCGAAAGTGGAATTCTCAAGCTGTAAAACGAGCCCAAGTTTATTCTCGTACGATTTTTTTTCGCGAAATGACGATAGGTTAAATATTGACAATTTCGATTCATTGAAAAATAAAGACACTAAATTTGCAATTTTTAGACAAATGTTTGATGATGTTTAAACTGTTGTAATTTTGTTGAAAAAAATCGTACGTCAATGTTCAAGATCTCGTTGTAAAGGGGAGGATCCGGTCTTCAAATCTGTGGAAGATTCGTTGTCGATAAAAATTTGTCAATGTTTCTACAGAGGTTTCAATTTGCAAGATTTTCGACCAAAAACGTGTCTTCAATATTCACTTTCTACATCATGCACAAATATCCTGGGGAAAAAATGAACGTAGGTATGCGAGAGTAGAATGTTCAAGCTTCGAAATGAGTCCAAGTTCATTGTCGTACGATTATTTTTCACAAAATTATAACGGATTAAATATCGTCGATTTTCGGAACTTACACAGTTCAGTTCTAATTACACTTTTCCTGGGTTTTTCGAGGAACCCTTATTGTTCTTTGTTAGCAACCCCCGCGGTCGGGGGTGTGAACCGCGTAGAAGGGTGGCCCGGTTACCGCTTGCCCGATCGGTAAACGCGGATCGCGGTTGATACGTGTGTACCCGTCGTCCATGGTGCCGGTAATCCGGCGTACACTGTACCCGCTCGCGACCGCTTTCGCGCATTCGACCGGTTAATCGCCGGCTAATCCCTTGATCGCATTACAGCGTCGGATAAATCCGCGGACTTCCGGCCGATCGATCGATCGAACGATCGAACGATCGAGACGCACGCCGACCCGTGACGGCAAACGGCGTCTCCAACAGGTAATCTGGGTAGTGGAGATGGATTAACAGATCCATAGAACGTAATAAACAAATATAATTCTTCTATAGCCGCAAGAAGGTTGTACAGGGTGTAACAAAATTTACTGTCATCGTTTTGGCAAATACTTGTACACCTTCCGATCGGTGATTTGTTCAAAGAAATTGCCGCAAAATTGACTTTGACCTTGAATTTCAAGATCAAATTTTTTTATCCTTGTGTCGAATTTATCTCTCCAAAAAAATATATATAAAAATACAAAAAGTACACGTTGAATGCAAACAAAATATCTCACCTCCACTGTAGTAACGATGTAACAATTACAAAACTTTTTTATTTCTCATTATTTTCTTGTGGGACTTTCATTAATTTATTTGTGGCATTTTTCTTATTAAAATGACGCTAAACACGCGATATAAGGTCGACTGTATTTTGTGGTTTAATTAATGATGAAAAGCTTTCATCGTCGATAAAACCACTAAATGCAGTTGAAATTACAGGGTGTATCAAAAGTCGTTCGATTCCCGGAAATGGAAAATTCCATCAACATCCGCAAATGGGAGGTTCCAGATTATTTCAAGTGACATTTTCTTTTACAAAAATTGCGTCCGCAACTTTCTTAACGAGTTATTAACGAAAAACACGGACCAATCATCGGCGAATTAACAATTGGCGTCTTTGTCGTGCTCTGATAAGCCCGTGTTTTCCGTTAATAACTCCTAAACAAAGCCTCGGACGCCATTTTTGCAAAGGAATATGTTGCTTCAAATGACCCAAGAAACCTCTCATTTCCGCGAAGCGCGGGAGTTTTGGGACACCCTGTATATCGTGTTTGGTATAATTTTAATCAGAAAAACGCCACAAATATATTGGTGAAAGTTTCATAAAAAAATAAGTAACAATAGACAAATTTTTATATTTGTATTTCATTGTGAGGGCGCTATGCATTAGTAGCTGTTCACACCGATGTACCCGAGCCGAGATCAAATGACTACAGTGGAGGGGATATTTTTCTTGCATTTATCGTGTACCACCTTTTTGCGATTATACAGGCTGTCTAAAAATTCCTTTAACATCCGGAAATGGGAGGTTCCAGATTATTTCAAGTGACATTTTCCTTTATAAAAATTGCGTCCGCGACTTTCTTCACGAGTTATTAACGAAAAACACGGACCAATCAGAGCGCAACTACAGCGAACAGGTTCCGCTTAACGTGGCGTCGCCATTGGCCGAGCCAGAATCAACCCGCTGTAGCCGCGCTCTGATTGGTCCGTGGTTTTCGTTAATAACTCTTTAAGAAATGGTTAAAATATAATATTTTTGAAACGATAATCGACGAAAAATGAGATAGCCATATTTAAAACAACAAAATTCTGTCAAAAACACTGTAAATCGCTCAACTTCAAACGCTCATAACTAGACAACTTATATTTATGTAAAATAAAAATTTTGTACCTGAACTGCCACAAACTGATGCGAGGTAGAAATACAAGGGTTGTCTCAAAATTCCTTAAACATCCGGAAGTGGTAGTACTCTGATTGGTCCTTGTTTTTCGTTAATAACTCCTAAACAAAGCCGCGAACGCGATTTTTGCAAAGAAAAATCTCTCTTCAAATGATCTCAGGAACCTCTCATTTCCGTATGTTGAAGTAATTTTGTGACACCCTGCGGATGATTTACTGTCGCGCTCGTTCCTCTGTGCCATCTTCTCTCGATAGTCGAGTTGGTACCCGCGGCTCGTTCCATTTATTTTTCGGGCAGTGCGTGCGCCCGCGAAGGTATAAGCGCGCAGGTTCGCGATTGCACGGCGTGCAGGGGGTTGTCGGTACAAAAGCATCGACGGGGGGTTGTCGGGGATATTTTCCATGGCGTGCACATTCGTTATTCGACCGGTCGATGCCGGGTAATTGAATACGCGGCTTTTATACGTGACCGAGGGTGGTGTACGCCACCGGTTCTCTCTGCTCGACGAAGAATGGGGACAGCAGGGATTTACGGGGGTTGGAGAGGGGTCGACGAAGGAGACGAGAAAGCTAGGTGTTGATGGGAGCGGAGCTAGAGAAAGAGAGGAGAGGAAGAAGGGATGAGAGAGAGAGAGAGAGAAAGGGTTGGGGACTGGGCTACACTCTCGATGTGTTCCGCTGTTCCGGGGTTTTATAGCGGCGGTCGGAATTAATGAGGGGCCGTGTTTTCACGGCGGCCGAGTGCCGGTGCAGATTTCATTTTACTATTTACCCCCGGGAATTTATTCGGCGACGACCGACCGGCAAACTCGTCGCTCCTGCTATTCTGATGTTGATGTTGCTGTTGCTGTTCCGCTGTTGCTGCTTTTGGTACCCGGCTGCAACACAGTGGTACTAAAAAGAAACGAGAATGAAGTGGTCCACGCAACAGCGACGTCAACCGACACCGTTCGATCCGAGATGTATTCCGACATCCTCCTCCTGGAATCGGTTCAACGTTCCACCCCTGCAGGCGATTCGAAAACCCTCCGCGCTTGTTTGAGCAGCCGGACTGAGTTCCAGTCAATTTTTATTTCAATTCGTTCGGCCTGAAATTTGTTCTATTTCTTCTTTTTATTGATTGATGTTTTAAATACACTGCGGGGGTTGATATCAACCCTCGAGAAAGTAACCTCGTTGCTCCCGCTATTCTGATGTTGCTGTTACTGTTCCGATGTTGCTGTTACTGTTCCGATGTTGCTGTTACTGTTCCGATGTTGCTGCTTTTGATACCCAGTTGCAATACAGTGGTACTACTAAAAAGAAACAAGAACGAAGTCGTTCATGCAACAGGAATGTCAATCGAGACGTCCCGACAACCTTCTCATGAAATTGGTTCAACGTTCCACCCCTACAGGCGAATTAACAACCCTCCGCGCTTGTTTGAGCAGCCGGACTGGGTTC
>CM052203.1:3086120-3116120 GCA_028455805.1 Lasioglossum figueresi | reverse complement strand
GCATTCATCTTGAATCTATCAGAATGAAAAAAGAAGAAACCATACCACTCCATTTTTAAAAAACAGAGTTCACCCTGAATAACATTGATTGACCTCCATAATTGATCACAGCATTCCTCTTGAAACTATTAAAATGTAGATAAAAATCCATACTCTGTTCCATTAAAAAAAAAAATAGTTCACCCTGAGTGACATTGAATCACCTCCATAATTGGTACTGTATTCATCTTGAAGCTATTCGATGCCAGTCGTTTTTTCCCGAATCAACCGATTTCGATGAAACTTTGCAGTGCATATAATTGACACAGCTCGACGAAACGTATTTTTGAAATTTCCAATATAGGCCCTCATGAAAAAGTTGAAAATGCAACTTCTATTATTTTTTTCCACAATTCCGATAAATTGCAATTTTTGAAAAAATTTCTTTTCACATCCTGCAGTAAACTAATTGCTGTAGCTTCCCCCCAAAAAAAGTTCAAATCGTATAGTACAATATTAACCCTTAACACTCGAGTGGTGACTCAGGATCACCACTGAAAATTGATTTACCATTATTCAAAATATTGTTTAGATTATTAAATATGTTGGTATCTAATTAATTACTAAACATTTAAGTATTCTATGACATCTTATATCAATTTCGTATCATTAAAATGCAAAAAATAATGTAGAATCGACTTATTCTAGGTCCGAAGAAATGTTTAATTTTCGCGTTAAAATAGCTCCGAGTGTAAAGGGTTAAAACAGTAAGCGACAGTTCAGACACGGCGGAATCCGCGCGATTTGAACCGTGCGGACCTTATTTACATTAGCGTCTATGTATTCATTCACACGTAACCGCGCGGTTGAACAATCGAAAACAAAAATTGCGCTGTCGAAATCGCGCGGTTTCCGCCGTGTCTGAACTGAGTCTTATTGTCTTTTTTAGAGCGTCTTAAACTTTTGTCCGCTGCTATATACGAGATATATTTAATAATCTAAACAATATTTTGAATGATGCTGCAGCAATTTTTACTGGCGGCTCGGAGTCGCAATTGGAGTGTCAGAACCTAGAAAAATAAGAATTTGTTGGTTAATGGGTTAAGGAGAAAATTTGTTGGTCGCTTCGGGCCGCAGAGTTTCGCGGCGGGGATGGTGTATCGGAAGCTCGGGGTCGGTTTTGCGGGCGATCGGTGGAATGGCAGTGTGCACCGTTGGCAGCGCAGACGCGGTGCACAGTGTGGTCGCGAACAATCACCGTTGAACGGTTGGCTCGGTTGTCCATGTTCCCCGTTGCATCCCCGTTGCATCCCCTCTGGTCGACAACCACTCATCGCCACCCCATCCCCCATATTTTTCTGCCGCGAGGTGGGCGCGTGTAAATTGCAGCCTCTACAAAGGGTTGCCACACGCAGTTAGATCAACATCTGTCGCACGCTCGGCCACGGCTATAGCCGTGTATAACAGTTCGCTATAGCTGCGCGATGATGCTGTCTCTCTCGAATCGATTCGCTGGGTGTCCCGTTGGAATCGAGGCCGAAAGGATCGGACGACAGTGTCACCGTAGAACCGAGGTTGTTCCCCTGTTAGCGATCGCCGCTGTCACCCGTGTGTCCAAGCAAATAAAACTGCGGGACACGCGTCCTTTTATTCGGGCCGCGGTCAAATCCTATTGGGAAGTCGAACAATTGATTCGGCCGATCGGCTTCGCGTTTACCTCGACTCTAACCGCCGTGTTCCCGCCACCCCTTATATCGATAACCCGTCGCAACCCCGCTAGCAAAACAAACGACTCACCCACCGCGCTCTTCCCAAGCCTTTTTCCACCGATATTGTTCTCAGTTTTAGATATTACTACCCCATTTTCCTTGCGATTTCATACCTGCGAAACTATTGTAGATCGACAGTTAGCAGCAAGTAGAATAGCCCTGCCACGATCAGACGCTTCAGCCAGATTTTCGACGAACTCCGGGCACGTCGTTGTGCACCCTTCTAACACATTTTTTCAACATTAGAAGAAGACATATTAACGATTCATTCCTTTCTTCAACGATTTTGATAAGCTGGATATAATATATCAACGTATCCAACGAAACAGATACGTGACCATTGCAGTTTTATTTAACACCAGGTTCGAGGGACCTTTCAGAATCGCGAGTTGCAATTTTTATAATCCACGATTATTGAGATTGTAAAATCCACGAGGAATTGTTCAACAGATTAATTCATTTGGGTATTATGTTATTTAAAAAATGTATGAAATCATTTTATACATAATTGTATTTGCTTTATACGTATTTGTATACATCATTGTATTTGTTTTATACATATTTGTATACATAATTGTATTTGTTTTATAGATATTTGTATACATAAATGTATTTGTTTCATATATGTTTGTATACATAATTGTATATGTTTCATACATATTTGTACATGAATATAATCGTATATATTTTATACATATTTCTGTACATAATTGTATATGGTTTATACATGTTTGTGTACACACTTGTGTATGATTTATACATATCTGTATACATAATTGTATTTGTTTCATACATAAATGTATTTGTTTCATACATAATTCTATTTGTTTCATACATATTTGTACATTAATATAATTGTATATGTCTTATACATATTTGTACACATAATACACATAATTGTATACGTTTTATACATATTTGTATACATAATTGTATATGTTTTATACATGCTTGTATACATACTTGTATATTTTTTATACATAATTGTATGTTTCATATATAATTGTGTATGTTTTATACATATTTGTATACATAATTGTATCTGTTTCATACATATTTGTACATGTATATGATTGTACATGTACATGTATATAATTGTACATGTTTTATACATATTTGTACACGCAATATACATAAAACCATGTGTCGTCATAAGAATAGAAAAGCCAGAGCACTTGGAACCGCAGAAGGGCGAAAGAGAATGGCGCGAATGATCAATTCCTCGGTACGGTTCGCGTAATCGATCGTGTTCGAGCTCGTTGCGAGAGCGTGCGGTGCGTGACAACGGTGTGGTCGGGGGCGTAAATAAAATATCAGTAGAAAAATGTGTAGGTCGGTTTTGCGAGCGGGCAACGGGCCGGGCAAACACGCGTAAGCCGCGCGCATGAATTATCGCGGGGGCGTGCACCATAGTCGTTTTAATTCGGCTCGATTTCCCGCGGACGGCGTCGGGGTCGCGACCCTTTTCCAATTTGCCGGCGGCGGTCCTTCCGGCATTGATTTTTCACGCGAAACTCGACTTCCCGTGGACCCGACGCCCGACGCCTGTCCCGAACGGTTAGGTGAACTCGTGGGGATTAACCCTTGGCAAATCCTGCTTGCTTTTGTGACCGCCTGTGACCGGGGCAGTGTTCGTCAGAAAGCCTCGACATATTGCGTTGATATTTCGGCCGAGGTCGCGATTATTTACAACAATTTTGTTGGAGTAATATCCCGGTATGTGGGCGGGATGTGCATGGATGTATTCGTCGCGTTTTTCTGATTGAAACGAGCCCGAACACGGCACACTTCGGACCATTTTTGCTGGTTCGCCTAATCAGTTCGCATAATCTCTACTGAAATGTGAATCGCGCATATGTGCTCCGAATGGTGTCGTGTTTGGGCTCGTTTGAATCGGAAAAATCCGACGAATGATAATACGCACACAACAATCGATTTTATTGTAGCGATGACCTAATATCCGAACAAAATATGTATGAATGTAGTCGCTGCGTTTTTCTGATTCCAACGAGCCCAAACACGGCGCACTTCGGACCATTTTTCCTCGTTCACCTAATCAATTCGCATAATCTCGCTAAATCGTGAATCGCGCAAATGTGCTCCGAATGGTGCCGTGTTTGGGCTCGTTTGAACCGGAAAAATGAGAGTAATAAGTTGCTGGAGATTTCACAGAAAAATTTCGAAAGTACCAGTCTCCGCCATGAGGGTTAATAAAGAATTCCACGGTTTCCCCGATGAGAGGAGAGTCGATCGCACATATCCGGTCGACCTCTTTGATCTCTGTTTCCCCGGAAAGGGAACGCATAATTTGCTCCGGTATGGCGTCGATAACCACGGAAAGAAGAGAGAGAGAGGGAGAGAGAGAGAGATGGAGAAAGAGAAAAATGATGGCGTGTCGCTCGATCCGCCGACAGGCATTAATTATTTCCTACGATCGCGGCGGAATATAAATTGCAGTTTTTAATCCGGCGCGAACGGGACGATACGGCAATAACTCCGGCACGGTGTCTGGCTAATTACAAATTGCCTCGCACCGATATTTCCCGGCTTACCGCGCGACTTGACGCTTCGTCGTCGTAGTCGTTGCAGCAAACTGCGGCAAGCTTGGACCAGAAGAGCTTGCATTATTCGCGCTCGTAGCTTCTCCGGCTTGGAGATTACGTCCTCTCTCTCTTCCCCTATTTTTCTCTCTCTTATCCCGTTGGCTCGACGACGCGCGTGCAGTGCACGCGCCTCTCTTCTCGCTCGATCGGCAAGAGGAAAACGCGGCCCTTTGATCTTCGAAAGCTCTTTGCCGAGCTCGATACGAATCTCGGATTCCGCGGGGAGAAACCAGATGAAAAGAGTAAGCGTTTCGGAAGAACTTTCGAGCACGCGATCACTATCGGCAAGACGTCGGGCCAACCCCATTTTACGCCACCCTTAAACCGCCCTCTTTTTCTTTCCTTCTGATGCTACCTGCTCTCTACTCGTTTTCTCGATTCGGAAAATCAAGCGTCACAGACGCGACGAGATCCGGGCGATCCTTTGTCTGCCATCGGCAAACTCGATTTGAAATAAGTGCCCCGCTCTTTAAGCGACGAGTCTCCCGGTTAGACGAAGATTCCTACCAACCGAGGGATTACCACCCCCCACACTCTAATCGCAAATTTCATTAGTTCACGTTTTTTTCAACCCACTGCACGACAATTTATGTTATGCAGCGATTAATTATGATTTGTCTTGCAAGAGACTATTTAAAAATGGCGGAATCGAATTGAACCCAAACTAGAAGGTGTTCTTTAGAATTAGGGATTACCACTTCCCGAACTCCGATCGCAAATTTCATTAGTTTTGCACGTTTTTTTTAAACCCCCTGCACTACGATCTATTTTATGCAGTGATTAATTAAGATTTGTCTTGCAAGAGACTATTAGAAAATGGTGGAATCAAATTGAATCCAAACTAGAATATTTTATTTAGAATCAGGGATTACCATCCTCCGAACTCCGATCGCAAATTTCACTAGTTTTGCACGTTTTGCACGTTTTTTTCAACCCACTGCACGACAATTGCAGCGATTAATTATGATTTGTCTCGCAAGAGACTATTAAAAAATGACGGTATCAAATTGAAACCAAACTAAAAGGTGTTATTTCGAATTAGGGATTACCACTTTTCGAACTCCGATCGCAAATTTCACTAGTTTTGCACATGTTTTTCAACCCCCTGTTCTGCGATCTATTTTATGCAGCGATTAATTATGATTTGTCTCGCAAGAGGCTATTAAAAAATGGCGGAATCAAATTGAACCGAAACTAAGAGGTCTCATTTCGAATTAGGGATTACCACTCCCCGAACTCCGATCGCAAATTTCATTAGTTTTGCACGTGTTTTTCAACCCTCTGTTCTACGATCTATTTTATGCAGCGGTTAATTATGATTTGTCTCGCAAGAGACTATTAAAAAATGGCGGAATCAAATTGAACCGAAACTAGAAGGTATTATTTAGAATTAGGGATTACCACTTCCCTAACTCCGATCGCAAATTTCATTAGTTTTGCACGTTTTCTTAAAACCCCCTGCACTACGATCTATTTTATGCAGCGGTTAATTATGATTTGTCTTGCAAGAGACTATTAAAAAATGGCGGAATCAAATTGAACACAAACTAGAAGGTGTTATTTCGAATTCGGGATTACCACTTCCCGAACTCCGATCGCAAATTTCATTAGTTTTGCACGTTTTTCAACCCTCGGTTCTACGATCTATTTTATGCAGCGATTAATTATGATTTGTCTCGCAAGAGGCTATTAAAAAATGGCGGAATCAAATTGAACCGAAACTAGAAGGTGTTATTTCGAATTAGGGATTACCACTCCCCGAACTCCGATCGCAAATTCCATTAGTGTCCACGTTTTTTTTCAACCCTCTGTACTACGATTTTTTTTATGCAGTAATTAATTATGATTGAACCGAAATTGTGAACACAAACAAGAAGGTATTATTTAGAATATAGCGCAAAATTTTTTTAACAATCGTTTTTAGACGTCAGTTTGAAAACAAAATCGTTTTTTAGAGTCGCATTGAATTTTTCCCGGTGTCCAGATGAAACTAGAATCTGCTGCGCAAAGATCCCGGTGGAAGAATGATCGAAATAATGATTATTCAACTGCTTTATCCGAGAAACGCCGGTGCCTGGTCTGGGACAACATCCGAGTCTGGTGCTGCGCGTGTGCGAGTCAGCTCTCCGGTTGAAACGAGAAAATAACCGTGGGAGAGAGAGAGAAAGAGAGAGAGAGAGGGCGGGGGTAGTATACCCGATGGCTCAGTGAGCTCGGTGATTCCGAGGATGGTTTTCACCCTCCATTCAATTCCTCGTCAGCGGAGCGCACACACCTTTGCTTCCTCTCGACCGACACGCGATTACCTCCCTCCGTGTCGCGTCTTTCCCTCCCTCTCTCTCTCTTTCCCACTCTCTGTCATCCCCATTCCTCTATCTTCCTCCCTCCGAACAGGGTAGGAGACAGAGAAAACCACCGTCACCGTTTCCACCCTCTCGAAACGCACGACTTCGGCACCCGATGTCTTTTCATCCGTATTCCCGGCGCTCCTTTCTCCGCCGTCATCTTAATAACCTCTCTTTTTGTTTCCCGACCCTCCAGTCTGTCCTCCCCTTCGCCCCTCGTCGGCGCAAGAACAAATAGGGGCGGAGAGAGCCAGCGACGGTATCGCCGGAACACAATCGCGATTCGAAATAAATTCCGCGTGGAAATCGCGATCCCGGTGTCTCGTCGCGTTCTCATCCCTTGCGCGATCTGATTTTTTTGGCTGATGCACCCTCCGAAGCGAATGGTCAATTAATGCGAAATCCAATGTCCAGTAATTTGTTGAACAAGAAAAAAAATTTAAAGAACTTCCTTTTTTTGATCAGTGGCGTAGCAATTTTTGATCGGTAGAACGCACGGTGGATTGACACTCTTAAACAATTTTTGTCGCGAACGCGTAAACCCCGCAGTCGTCTATCGATCACAGGCAATTACGTAAGTCACGACGATGGTGGGTTCGACATTTTCGCTCGTGCTCGTTAAACAGACATTTGTGCGAGCCCTGAAATCAATTCAGAAATCTCAAACAAATCGCAGAACCTACCCTTTGCCGAGCCGAATCGACTCTGTAGCTTGAGGCACGGCTCCCCACCGATTTTCTCCGCCGAATCGAAAAGTCGGTGGTCAACGTGTCATCCCCGTTAAGGGTTGCCTAGGTTCCCCCCTCTGAAACACAGATTGTCCCCCGTTGAACAATCGAAGAGAGAGCCCTCGTGCTCGTCGCAAGCGCGAGAAAGCGCGTAGACGACGACTAGTCTCCCTCTCTCTTTCTCTCTGGTGATCGACGAAGGGCTGTGTTCGAGGGATGAGGTGGAAGGGATGGCGAAGGGATGGCGACATTCGCCAACGCGAACGACCAAGCAAGGGAGGGTTGACTCGACGTCGGAAGCACAAGGATTCCACCGGCGAGTGGAAAGGGTGCAACCGGGGGTGGTGTTAAGCGGCTTACAGTCTGTTACCATGGTAACGCCACACCACTAAGACAGGAAGAGCCTGAATCCAGACCGCCACAGTCCCCGTGACCCCCTCCACCACCCCCCGCGATAGAGGGTGGATAGCTGCTCCTGCATCCCCGTGAAAGAACGAGGGAGAGAAGCCAGCGAGCGAGCGATACCGGAGAGCGAGGCAACCGCGACTAAAGAGGGAAGGATTACGCCACTAACTCTGTTTTTACACTAAAGTGTTTTCACCGAGCTCGTCCTCCTGTATATACGTCCTACGTAGCATATACAGGGTGTCCCAAACCAACCGGACCCAGCTGGGGGATGATTCTGCTAAAGAAAATATTCAGCTGCCAAGAGACAGCAAGTTTTTCAGTCCCTGTATCGCGGAAAAATTTATTGGACAAGAATGAACGACGCATGACGATAGTAGAAGCTTCAGGCTTCAAAATGAGTCAATTGTAGTGTTTTACTATTTTTTCTAACGAAACTATAACTATTCAAACATCGTCAAACATTTCCTAAAAATTGGAAATCTAATCTCTTTATTTCCTCACATGTTACAAGACATGAAAATTTGTTATGGACGAATTAGTGATAGGTCGTGAAAATAGAGGCTTCAAGCTTCAAAATGAGTACAATTATATTGTTGTACTATTTTTTCTAATGAAACTATAACTATTTAAACATCGTCAAACATTTCCTAAAAATTGTAAATCTATTCTCTTCATTTCCCCACCTGTTACAAGATATAAAAATTGGTGCTGCACAAATTAGTGGTAGGTCATGAAAGTAGAGGCTTCAAGCTTCAAAATGAGCCCAATTATATTGTTGTACTATTTTCTCTAACGATACTATAACTATTCAAACATCGTTAAACATTATCTAAAACTTGGAAATTTAGTCTCTTTATTTCCCCACCTGTTACAAGACATAAAAATTTGTTATATGGATAAATTAGTGATGGTTCGTAAAAGTAGAGGCTTCAAGCTTTAAAATAAGCCCAAGTTTATGTCCATACGATTTTTCTAGAAATTTTAAATGTTTAAACATCGTCCAAATATTTTTAGGAGACAACTTTGATGATATTCAACCTGTTGTCATTTCATAAATAACAATCGTATATCAATAAATTTGGACTCATTTTAAAGCTCGAGGATTTTTGCAGTCCATTATTTATTTGAGGAATTTTGCAAAGCATGATTCGAACATGATCTCGCTTTGTGACGTTGAATGGGACACCCCGTGCGTGAAGATTGCTTCTTCACGCGTGACGAGAACGGGACGCCCGTTAAATTCCGCGTCCGAAACTAACAAGGGGTGCTAACCACCTGGTCCCCTTCAATTTTGGAACTTAGGGGAGCACTCTACAGCCACCGAGCTATTGTGTCGCGACTGGATCCTGAAAAATTCAATTCAGAAATGGGAATTTCAATCGGTCTAGAAACGCCTGTCAACCCTCTCCAACCCCCTACAAAATTTCACCAAAATTGTCGAACGTATAGAACGCCACGAGCCTCGATCAACAAAGACGACATAATAATTGCGCTATACACCGGTGCAGGGGTTTAGACAGGGGGTTAACGAGCGTCGACCTTGCTACCCCTCCACTGTCTGCTGGCAAAAAATCCCGACGAGTTTTTCGGGAAAAATTTCATCGTCCACCCACGTCGTTTCCTCCCCGAGTGGCAAACTTTCGAGTAGGCCACGTTTCCCCGGGCCAAATGAAGTTTGTTCGAAATTTTGCCACCGGGGGTGGGAAATCGGGATTCGTTAATGCCGAAAATACTGCTGGATTTTTTCAGTTCCTTTGCGGCAATCGCTAGACTTGATCTATATGAAAATTAAAAATGTTTCAAGTCCAACAAACAGAAATGCATAAAATCTGTTTCATCCCTCGACCGAGAAAGAAATCTTCCGGCGACTTCAGCGATCGCAAAACGAAAAATCGGGAAGTGTCAAACGATCCCGGAGGAGCTAGCGAATCTTTGTGAAAAATCTAGAAGGCGAGGGGTGGCAGAAAAAATTCCAGAAAGTCGGCACTGCTGCTGCGGAGTACGAATGTTCCCACCGAATTCTCGAGCGTCGTAAATTCTCCGAGCAATATGCACGCATTACGCCCGCCGTCGAGATTCTCGCCTTCCGAATCTACAGGGTGTGTCTTCTAGAAACGGTGCACCTTAAAAACGGGGTTCGAAACCACCCTCGAAACGCCAACCAGTCAAATATTCATTGATCAACGCGGGAGGAAATTTCCGAGCACGTTTCAACCCTCCATCCATACCTTGAAGAGGAAAGCGATTTCTGCAAAATCGAGAAATACAACATTTTCAAAAAAAATCCAGCGAGTTTCTGGCATTGGGATTTGCAACCTCCAATTTTTCCAGATTTTTGACTCGAAAATCCCGTGCGTGAAAAATCAAAATCGCTGAGCCTGCTACTACCGCTACTAGTAGTTAGAGTTACAGGGAGGGGATGAAATTGATTGGTATCGGCGCTATTGTCGGCCGAAATTTTTTTTTAAAATCCAGCAGGTTTCTGGCAATGATGCCTGCAACCTCCAATTTTTCCAGATTTTTAACTCGAAAATCCCGTGCGTGAAAAATCAAAATCGCTGAACCTGCTACTACCGCCACTAGTAGTTAGAGGTACAAGGAGGGGATTAAATAGATTTGTATCTGCGCTATTCTCGGCCGGAAAATTTCGAAAAAATCCAGCAGGTTTCTGACAATGGTGCCTGCAACCTCTAATTTTTCCAGATTTTTAACTCGAAAATTCGGTGCGTGAAAAATCAAAATCGCCGAGCCTGCTACTACCGCTACCAATAGTTATAAATACAGGGAGGGGATGAAATAGATTTGTATCTCCGCTATTCTCGGCCGGAAAATTTCGAAAAAATTTCAGCAGATTTCTGGCATTGGGATGTGGAATCCGCAACTTATCCAGATTTTTAACTCGAGGATTCGCTGCGTGGAAGGAATTTTTTCGCGGAGAGAGTCGCAAAGATTTTTATATAACCGGAAGCGGGGTTGGTTGATGAAATCCCGTGCCGAGCTTTTAAGCGATTCGATAAGACGGAGATCGTCGTTACCGTGTTCGATAACAGCCCCGTTCTCGTTTTATCGGGTGCTCGTCGACGCGCAACACCGGAGACCGAATCGAGGACGAAGGAAACGAACGAGGGGTGGTAAAGAGAGTGGGTAGCAAGAGCCGACCTCAAGGATCGTGGCTGCTGACCTTTTACTTAACCCTTCGCGAACCGTCGGATGGACAGGTTCCCTGGAAAATGTTTATTCTATTGCGAAATCGCTTCGTCGAATTTATCTCCCCTCCATCATCCCCCGAAGATGGGGATCTTTTTCACAAGAGTTATTGTACCGGTATGAATTCTCCTCGGCACGTTGGGCTAGGCTTAATTACCGGATCAGGCTCATTTGTCAATCGAGGCGAGTTTTTGTCGGTGGTTTTATGGCGGACCCAGCGCAGGTAGCCGTGGGTAGCCAACGCCATAAACAGCTGCGCGCCATATGTTCGAGGATGGGATTTTCTATGAGAAAATCGTCGCTCTTGCAATTTTGTAAACATAAACATTCCTGCAGTACACGATCGTCTTTCCAACGGCGAGCATCGCGGAGACACGCGACATAGTCGTTTCAAATGTACGCATTATATTTATTATATTTATTATAAATTATTATTAGCCTGCGGATTTTTATGCAAAAATTGTCTGCATCATTGCCAGCCCCTTGCAATTGACTTGATCAATTTTTATTTCTCATAAAGATCCGCAGTCTAGTAATTATTATTAGACAGCGGATCCTTATGCATTTATAGTAAAATTGTTTAGATGAAATTCAGAATTATTGAAATATTTTAAAAATTGAAGATGTCGATATACGGTTTCTCTTCTATTAAAATCATTAAGGGAAGAAATAACTTTGTTTCTATTTCTTAGCAATCGATGCAGACAATTTTTATGTATTTACAGTAAAATTGAGTTGATGAAATTCAGAATTGTTGAAATATTTTAAAAATTCAAGATGTCGATGTACGATTTCTATTCTATTAAAATCATTAAGGGAAGAAATAACTTTGTTTCTATTTCTTGCAATCGAAGCAGACAATTTTTATATTGTATAAAAATCAGCAGTCTAATCATATTATTATTATTGGGTGCAGATCTGTATGTATTTATAGTAAAATTGTGTTGATGAAATTCAAAGTTGTTAAAATATTTAAAAAATTGAAAATGTCAATATATGATTTCTCCTCTAGTAAAATCATTAAGGGTAGAATTAACTTGGTTTCTATTTCTTGGAATCGAAGCAGACAACTTTTATATTGTATAAAAATCAGCAGTCTAATAATATTATAATTAGTGGGCTGCGGATTTTTATGTATTTACAGTAAAATTGTGTTGATGAAATTCAGAATTGTCGAAATATTTAAAAAATTCAAGATGTCAATATACGATTTCTCCTCTATTAAAATCATTAAGGGAAGAAATAACTTGGTTTCAATTTCTTGGAATCGAAGCAGACAATTTTTATATTGCATAAAAATCTTCAGTCTAATAATATTATAATTAAATGACCGCGGATCTTTATGTATTTAAAGTAAAATTGAGTAGATGAAATTCAAAATTGATTTCTCGTCTATTAAAATCATTAAGAGAAAAAGTAACATTCAACTTTTCATTTCATTTCTTGCAATCGCTGCAGACAATTTTATTTTGCATAAAGAACTGCAGTCTACCATAATTGTTATAATCGAAGCATCGAACACACGTGTAAATAAATAACATCGTCCCTCATTTCTGATAGATGTGCAAGAAGTATAAAGTGGATTTTAACGTGTGTTTGAATTCTGATTGCAGGTCTCCAGCCAGCCAGCACCAAAGCGCAACCCACCGCGATCAGCAAATCCCACAGGCCCAGTTCCGGTGTTTTACCTCAGGGTCATACACCTGGGCCTGGTCCGGGCAGTCAGCAGAACAGCAGAAGCTTTGCCGCCGCGTTGAGAAACCTGGCAAAACAGGCAGGGCCAGCACCTCAGGAAGAAGAACCTCGCGCGAGTCCCAAGAATCGGGCCCCGCCTCCTCTGGTCAGGGGCCCTTCCCCTGCCAAGGTGAGTTCTGTCCCCTCTTACAACTTATCGAACCCTTGAATGGGCCCCTCGGACGCATCCGACAACCTACTCGAGCTATTTCCTCTTGAATCGACTCTCTTTATTCAACTCTTTACACGTTTTAAAAATGATATCGTTTAACCGCAGGACTATTCTTACAATTTTATAATTGACGATGGTCAGGATTATAGGTAAAGAAATAAATTTGTTGAATAATTCTTCATAGATGATTCTCTATACTCTCAATAATCGTAAATTAATCATTACACCGCGGATCTTTATGCAAAATAAACATTTTCTTATTCGTACAATTTTATAATCGACGACGTTCAAAGTTCAAAGAAATAAATTCGTTTAATAACTCTTCATAGATGATTCTCTATACTCTCAATAATCAAAAATGAATCATTAGACAATAAACATTTTCTTATTCTTACAATTTTATAATAGACGATGTTCAAAGTTCAAAGAAATAAATTCGTTTAATAACTCGTCGTAAACGATTCTCTATATTCTCAATAATCGTAAATTAATCATTAGAAAGCGGATTTTTATACAAAATAAACATTTTTCTATTTTTACGATTTTATAATCGACGATGTTCAGGACAGTTCACCTACATCCAAAGAAATAAATTTGTTGAATAATTCTTCATAGATGATTCTCTACACTCTCAATAATCGTAAATTAATCATTACACCGCGGATCTTTATGCAAAATAAACATTTTCTTATTCGTACAATTTTATAATCGACGACGTTCAAAGTTCAAAGAAATAAATTCGTTTAATAATTCGTCATAGATGATTCTCTATATTCTCAATAATCGTAAATTAATCATTAGAAAGCGGATTTTTATAAAAAATAAACATTTTCCTATTTTTACAATTTTGTAATCGACGATGTTCAGGACAGTTCACCTACATCCAAAGAAATAAATTTGTTGAATAATTCTTCATAGATGATTCTCTATACTCTCAATAATCGTAAATGAATCATTAGACAATAAACATTTTCTTATTCTTACAATTTTATAATCGACGATGTTCAAAGTTCAAAGAAATAAATTCGTTTAATAATTCGTCATAGATGATTCTCTGTATTCTTAATAATCGTAAATTAATCATTAGAATGCGGATTTTTATACAAAATAAACATTTTTCTATTTTTACGATTTTATAATCGACGATGTTCAGAACTATTCACCTACATCCAATGAAATAAATTCGTTTAATAACTCTTCATAGATGATTCTCTATACTCTCAATAATCAAAAATGAATCATTAGACAATAAACATTTTCTTATTCTTACAATTTTATAATAGACGATGTTCAAAGTTCAAAGAAATAAATTCGTTTAATAATATTCGACATAGACGATTCTCTACATTCTCAATAATCGTAAATTAATCATTAGAAAGCGGATTTTTATGCAAAATAAACATTTTTCTATTTTTACAATTTTATAATCGACGATGTTCAGGATTGTTCACCAGCATCCAAAGAAATCAATTCGTTTAATAATTCTTCATAGATGATTCTCTATATTCTCAATAATCGTAACCTTTTTCCTATTTTTACAATTTTATAATCGACGATGTTCAGAACTGTTCACCTACATGCAAATAAATCAATTCGTTTAATAATTCTTCATAGATGATTCTCTATACTCTCAATAATAATAAATTAATCATTAGACCGCAGATCTTTATGCAAAATAAACATTTTCTACCTGATTTGAAATTTATTTTCTTTCTGAATATGTTTAATAGGTTGAAAATAATACAACAGTACTTCTAAATTCTTCTAATCTTTTAACTGTTTTAAATTACACCGACTCATTCTTGTCGCAAATCCATAAAATCCGCTGTCTATTAACCCTTTGCAGTCGAATGGGCGACTCTGAGTCGCCAGTCAAAATCGCCATATCATTATTTATAACAGTTTTTAAATGATTAAATTCTTCAGTATTCTAGAAATCGCTGGAAATTCAAATGTCGCATGAGAAAACAGGTTCAATTTCATGTGAATAGTGCAAACAAGATTGTATACAATAAAAATCTTTTAGGTTGAAAGATATGTCTTGATTTCGAAATTAAAATTGCTTCTAGTGCAAAGGGTAAATAATGAATACGAAGACGAAGTCGATAGTAGAATTTGAGTTTATTTTGCCAGTAGAATTGAACAGAAATTAGCAATAAAAATTTAAAGGATGTCTATGTATAGATATGTATCGATTTGATCCAGTCAGGTTGTCGGAATCGCGTCGAGACCCAGCAGTATTGAATGTAGAACTTGCGAAGAGTTTTGTGTCTAACCATGGTTTGTCGTTTGGATTTTAGGAGCGATCCACCCACGAGAGAAGACCGGAAGAGATTCCCTCGTTGTACACGACCGCAAGACCCGCTGATACCAGCAAACATAGCGTGACAGCCGCAGCTTCCGATTTGCTGGCCCGTTCCGGTTTCCAGCCATATCGGCCCGAACACCATCCGGCCCATGCTCCACCGGCTTTTGCCCTGGATCCTGCGGCCTACAGTCCCTATCACCATGGTCTCTACCCACCGCCACACCTCCAACACGCTTATAGGTAATTGTCAACGTCGAAATCCTCCTTCCCCATGGAATATCGTCGATCCATCTTCCCGTTGAACATTTCAACATTAATCCTACCAAGCACAACAAATATAAACGCTTTATAAAAGTGTGCAGATTACATTTACTTAAATGTATTATAAATGTATTATAAATGTATTATAAATGTATTATCTTGGCAACTAAATCCGCAACCTTTTGTTTCGTAATTCTTCTATTGTGTCATTATAACCGCATTCAGTGATCATTCCTTTTGAACTGTATATCATTGGGAACCTCTGAATTTTGCGATTAATTCATGCTTGAAACATACATGTATAAATTACTTTGTTTGAGAAAATGTTGAGGTCGTGAACATAGTTGCCAACCTGATACTTAAATATGGAAGGCAATTCAGTCATTTCCTACGACAGCGGTTTCATAACTGCAATCATTGCGAAACAGATAACCGGTCATCTGACCGAGTCAGGTTTAGTTTTAACGTCTCATGCAGGACTTGCTTATTTCTTTCCTACAAACGATCAAAGTTCAGTCACGATCACTTTTAATTACTTGGTATAGTAGTTTGCATCTTACGCTGTAATTCAATTCACTTCGGAACGAATAGATTGATGTTGGAAACTGCTAATATTAGACTGCGGATCATTACGCAGTAATAACTGAATTATTATTCCTTCCCTCAATTTCATTAAGCGACAAGCAATATTATCCTCCGATGAGATCGATATTATGATTTATCTGATTCTCTGAACAACAGCAAAGTTGAATAACACCGTATCTTCTATTACCAATTCACAGATTAGAGGAACAGTTGTATTTGGAACGGTGTGGAATGCTGAGACCGCCGTTGTTCCCTGGGCTACCTTCGTACCCGCTGTACGGGTTAAGATACAGCCCGGACATGCTACCGCCCGCGTCCCTTGGACTGATGTCTCCCGTGATGCACGAACGGTAAGTGGGAGAAGCGAAGCTGTTGGTTGCATTCGTCTGGAATTAGGAGACACCCCATCAACTCGCTACCAATGTGAAATGTCTCGCTATTACTGTCTCCGTCGATTATAGAAAGTCTGCTCCATAGTATACAATAGTTAAAAATCTTTTGGAACGTCCTCTTGTCTCAACAGACTCAAAAATGTACAAAGTATTGCTGTGTTTGGGGTCTAGCTAGGTTTGAACATGAGATTCATACACGTTCGAACGATACAGAGTTAGCGAAGTGTGTGTCGAATTTAGAAATATTATTACTAGACTGTTTAAAATAGCAGCTATCCATTTTTGTCACAAATGCATCCGCAGTGCAATGATTACATTATTAAGGACTTATGGACAGATTTCTGTTTGACTTCTGTTCGACTTCTGTTTGACTTCTGTGTCCCCCACAGTAGCTCTGCAACATTTTTAATCCGCAGAGAAATGCGAAGTCTGATTATTATGTAGGTGAGGTAGAAAGATTGGAATCGAATTTTTAGGTTAACTCGTGAAAGAAAATAGCTAGAGAGGCTGGAGCAAAGGCGAGAGAGCGAGGGGTTGTAAAATTGAATTTTCTCGACGAGTGCAGCCAATTTTTCGGTCCCGATCGGGCCCCTCGATGTGTACCGTATGTTCGGCGTTGTATTGAACAATACGTTTCCGTTTTTCAGGCTGAAACTGGAGGAGGAGCATCGGTTAAGGCAAGCACGGGAACAAGCCGCGCTGCGCGACGAGGAGGAGAGGAGAAGAGCGGCGCGAACTTCCGCACCTGCAGCCCCGGTACCCGCGCCCGCACCTGCATCTGCCGATACTGCAGGTGAGCGAGTCGCTCCACCCCCCACTGCCTTTCATTAAAAAGAAAGCATCGATTTGCCCGAGCGATCGCGAGACTCTGTCCCGCAGGTTCGCTTTTCTCGCGCGCGTCAAACGATTATCCATTTTTCTTCTGCCCCCCACCCCCACCACCCCCTTTTCTTCTAGTGTTTCAAATATTTGCGAGCGTGTGCCTGCGTATCGCGAGAAAACGTCCAAACCACACCTGATCACATCCTTTTCAGACAATACCTTATTCCCTTCGTTCCTTCATCCCCTTATCTCTCCTCCTCTTCGTCCATTTCTCCTTTCTCTCCCTACGCGGCACAGACGTTTCTCGTTTTTACCTACTTTGTGTCTCGTTTTAGTTGAATCTCTCGGTCTACGGACTACAGACCTCTATAGCGTGGGTTGAGAAAGTGCTCGCTACCTTTCGATTGTCAGTGACTGCGACAGATTTTCATCGAGATGGGACTGTACATTGACTTTATCATATGTTTACCACACCCTCCGATCTCTCTAAGTGTTCACACATTATTTACTGGCGATTGTTTCGCAATTTTTTTTTTTTTTTTAAAGTCCATTGATTTTTTTTTTTAAATGGATCTTTTCACAGCCATAGCTGTCTCAATCGTGAACCAACAAGTCAGCCTCCTCGTTAACGTTATGTTTGGGATTATTATGTGAATGATCTTTGAGCTTCCTTTTGTACAGCAGACATTTTTCGTTACGAGTTGCCTCTTGTTCTAGAAGGAGACGATAGTTGTAAAGAAAGAATTTAGTTGTTGTTTTCAACTTAACGAAGGTATCGAGGAGAGAAATCAATTTTTATTTTGCTCCAGTTCGTTGGAATTGAGGCAGAGATTTTTTTCTTTCGAATAAATATCCGCAATCTAGTAATTATTAAATCTGCTCGGTCGTAGCAGATAGGTATTGTTTGCGTTATAGCAATTCCCCTCAGAAAATATGGCTCGGCCACTGTAATCGAGGGGGTGCGAACACTTTTGCGAACCACGAGGGAAGATCGGTAAGTAATAGACGCCGATTTCTATGCAACACTTCTCAATTGTTTATCTCGGTCCACTCTAGAAACTTTGCTGTATTCGGTTGGTGCTATACATCTGCGAATATCTAAACAAAATTTCAACGTAAGCAATTGAACGATTGTTACGAGAGCTACCATCAGTGTGAAAAATATTATTGACAAAGATAATTATTGAGAATCATATTGTTAAATTATAAAAATTGATAGTTCACAATAATCAACGTGTTAAGCTTTTGCAATCTGAGAGATTCCTGAAGAATTTTCCTAGCATTTTCGGAAATGATTCACAACTGCCTTTGAAGTTTTCGAGGACTTTATACAATTATTGTCGAAGGCGACTGTGAGAGAACACGCAGGGGTTGCAACAACCCCCGATCGAATACCGCAAAATTCTTTGGTGTCGGTTAAACGGGACGTTCCCATTCGGAGTTGTCGATTTAGAGAAAACGTTCTCTCAAGACAATACAACGTTATCAAAAAATACATTATATTATTAATTAATGTAGTATATCATTTAAAATGATCGAACCCTTGCGCCGAAAGCATTAATAATTTTATAGTATATCATTGTTTGTTGCTGCCACGATTCAGTGAACTCAAGCTAAACAGAATGTCAAGATTGAATTTATTTGATGTTCCCAAGGATTTTATTATAATGTATATTTGAATAACAGAATCGACTAAATAATTTTCTCACGGAAAGATCTTCATAATCTAACAATTATGAAATAAATTATATAAAATCAGTCATTCGTCACTGGTAGGTTCAGTGTCAACTCTGACGGCTGATGCTGGGACTATTTTTACCCAGAAGATATAAACATCGCATTTTACTTAATTTAAGCACATCAGATCAGAATCAGCTGTCACATTTGAGATAGATAAATTAACAAATGTTTCAAAAAATAGTCTGCACATCAACAATGACAAAATTGAAATTTTCTACCGGCCAAGGGTTGATTTAATTCAAACTATTTTTAGATAAATTAAAGCGTTTTGATTTTTAAAAAAAGATATGGTTAAAGAGACAGAATGAGGTTATCAATGACAAAACTGACATTTTTCCGGCCAAGGGTTAATTTAATTATAGCTATGTTTAGTTAAATTAAAGGGTTTTGATTTAAAAAAAAAGATGTGGTTAAAGAAAAAGAATGAGGTAATCAATGACAATATTGAAATTTTTACCGGCCAAGGGTTAATTTAAATAAAACTATGTTTAGTTCAATTAAAGCGTTTTGATTTTTAAAAAAAGATGTCATTAGAGAGAAAGAACGAGGTCATCAATGGCAAAAGTGAAATTTTTTACCGGCCAAGGATTAATTTAATTAAAGCTATCTTTAGTTAAATTAAAACCTCCTGATCTTCAAAAAAGATGTGACTAAAGAGAAAGAATGAGGTCATCAGTGACAAAATTGAAATTTTTTTCGGCCAAGGGTTAATTTAATTAAAACTATTTTTAGTTCAATTAAAGCGTTCTGATTTTTGAAAAAGATGTAGTTAAAGAGACAGAATGATGTCATCAATGACAAAATTGAAATTTTTTCCGGCCAAGCGTAAATTTAATTGAAACTATTTTTAGTTCAATTAAAGCGTTTCGATTTTTAAAGAAGATGTGGTTAAAGAAACAGAATGAGGTCATCAATGACAAAATTGAAATTTTTACCGGCCAAGGGTTAATTTCATTAAAACTATTATTAGTTAAATTAAAGCTTTTAATTTTTAGAAAAGATGTGATTAAAGAGACAGAATGAGGTCATCAATGACAAAATTGAAATTATTCACCGGTCAAGGGTTAATTTAATTAAAACTATTTTTAGTTAATTTAAAGCGTTTTGATTTTTAAAAAAAGATGTGGTTAATTAGACAGAATGAGGTCATCAATGACAAAATTGAAATTATAAACCGGCCAATGGTTAATTTAATTAAAACTATTTTTAGTTCAATTAAAGCGTTCTGATTTTTGAAAAAGATGTGGTTAAAGAGACAGAATGAGGTCATCAATGACCAAATTGAAATTTTTCCGGCCAAGGGTTAATTTAATAAAAACTATTTTTAGTTAATTTAAAGCTTTTTGATTTTGAAAAAAAGATGTGACTAAAGATAAAGAATGAGGTCGTCAATAACAAAATTGAAATTTTTACCGGCCAAGGGTTAATCTCATTAAAACTATTATTAGTTAAATTATAAAGCTTGTAATTTAAAAAAAAAAGATGTGATTAAAGAGACAGAATGAGGTCATCGATGACAAAATTGAAATTTTTCACCGGCCAAGGGTTAATTTAATTAAAACTGTATTTAGTTAATTTAAAGCGTTTTGATTTTTAAAAAAAGATGTGACTAAAGATAAAGAATGAGGTCGTCGATGGCAAAATTGAAATTTTTCACCGTTCAAGGGTTAATTTAATTAAAACTATTTTTAGTTAGATTAAAGAGTTTTGATTTTGAAAAAGGATAAAGAGAATGAACAACGAGATGATCGACTCCTCCGAACGGGATCGTCCTTGAAGCTTCAAGAACGATTGTCGGGAGCCCCATAAGAATCGGCGTGCGTGCCGAGCTTCCCCCTATAAAATCGGTTCCACCCCATGTGTTTCGTCGAGCCGTCGGCGTTGATCCGTCGACGACGTAATCGTCAGACAAAGCCTGTACTGCGTTCGACGGTCCATCCGCGGTTTTTTTTCCGGATGGTCCGGGCGAGGCAAGCGAGGAGAAGTCGTTTTTGTAAAATACGAAAGAAAACCACACTCTACATACATAAACATACAGCCCTACACTCGCACATATACACAAAGAAAATAAGAGAGAGAGAGAGGGAGAAAGAAAGAAAGAAAGAAAGAAAGAAAGAAAGAAAGAAAGAGAGAGAGAGAGAGAGAGAGACACACACGTATACACATCTGACTGTGAATCGAAGATATCGACAAACAAAAGAACAATACTACGCTTCTAATTTTAACTTAGATTATAATCGAAGTTCTAGCCGTAACGTAGTCGAACGTTTCTTATTGGAGGAGAGGTAGGAATCGATATTTTCTAGCCAAGCGCACGGTGTCGCCGACGATCGAGACGAATTTCGAGAAAACAAAGACGACAAATATGTCTCTGCCTGCGCGAACCTACACAAACACACGGTGACAAAACACACTCTATGATGTACACAGAAATACCAGAGTGAACGTGAGAGAGTGAGAAAGAGCGAGAGAGAGAGAGAGATATATATGTACACAAACGTTTTTTGCGTAGCGTAGAGGATGAGAGAGAGAGAGAGAGAAAAGTAAGTCAAGCAACCGAGAGGTCACACACAGGTCACATCCGAGATTTCTAACCAAATCGTAAGAAATAAATACACACACGCACACTTACTCACACAAACATAGTTTACTGTTCGACAGCGCGGACCGAAGTCAGACTTATCGGCAGATGCCTCTGCCATCATAATCGCGGATGTAAGTCGGCCTTCGGTCGGTCGTCAGACGCCCGTTTTCTCTATCGTTTTGTGTTCAAGGTCGGGCCACGTGGTGATAACTGATATTCCTTTGTAACGACAGCGGACCCCGTTTATGTACGATGACACGCACGACGCCCCGTGTTACTTCTAGCAGGGCTTGGAAACTGTTATAGCATCGATCGAGAACGGTGACGGAGAACGTTCATGCTGAATCGTTGTTGCGACGAACCTAACTTCAATCATTTCTCTACGAAACTCGCGCCATCGTGTTCCCCGCGTTTTGCCGAGTAAAACGAGCCCAAACACGGCACCGTTTCGATCACTTTTAAGAGGATCCTCGATTATCCGAACCGATCGAGAAAAATTAGTATTCGGAAAATCGAACCTGAATACTGTACTAGATTAAATCTTGAATGAATTGTTTGGTGAAATTTGTATGGATGATTATGGACTGAACTTACTCGGTTCGGATAGTAGAAGTTCTGAATGCAAATGCGCTCCGAACCATGTCGTGTTGGGACTCATTTTAATCGGAAAAATGTCGCGAGTATGTTGATAGAGGTTTCGCGAATAAATGATTGAGAACGAAAGAGATACAATAAGAAAACAGATAACTTTCAGGGAGAAAATGTCTTCGTAATCGGTTCGAACCAGAGCCCTTGTTGTAACAGTTTTGAACAGTTATTTTCGGAACCGTTTCAAGCCTTGTTACATAGTTAATCGTTCCGTAGCTAGTAACGCGTTCCGAACGGCGAGACTCGAACATAAGAGTGCACGACCACGGAAAAATACTTGATCCTGATCGTCGACCCGTGCTCTTGTTCTCTGCGAAACCTACGAACCGCCCTTCCGCGTCGCGTTTTTTCGCCATTCGTATTACCTTTCTTTTACGCAGATCGATCTCTTTCAACGCTTTACCCACCAGAAAACCAACCCCTCCGCAACATCGTTTCTCTGCCGGCATCGTTCGCGCGCGACGGGTTCAGGAAATTTTTTTTCGTAAATTTTTCCAGTTTCAAACTTCTACGAAAAATTCTCGGTCGATCTCCCGAGTTTTGTAGAGCGTCCACAATTATTTTCGTCGCGTTTCCTGGATTTTCTTTTCGAGCGGAGCGAAATTAACAAAAAAAAAGTAAGAAACGTAGGCGGCCTGAATAGACTGCCGGTAGTTTTCTGTAAAACACAGAGACGTTGAACGAAAATGTGTGTTCCTCTTGATAATTTAAATATTTTTCTTCTATGTAAGTTTTTTTTAGTTTAGTCGTGTCCTGTTGCCTCAATTTATTTACACCGGGTGAGTCGGGAGGAACGGACACCAAACTCCAGGAGTGAATTGTACACAGGAAAATAATGTAAAAAGAAAACTCGTATGTTCTTATCCGATTTTCGTTTGTGTTCTCATTTCACAGCGTGATTACAATTGAACAGAATTTCGTACATTAACATATCGGTTCGGTCGTAATTTGATTTTAATAAATCTTCGAAAATACCGCCATTGATCTCCAAACATTTTCGGCTACGAAGGGCGGCTCTCCCGATTGAAAAGAAAAATAATAAAATGTAAATCGGATAAGAACATACGATTTTCTTTTACATTATTTTCCTGTGTAGAATCCGTTCCTGAAGTTCGATCCGTTTCTCTCGACTCACCCTGTACATGTTCGGGCATACTCATACGACGCGAACAAATTTAGTGAACAATATTTTTCCTAATAACATACCATTCGATTTTCTAAAAAATATTGTTCCAATTACTTTATTATTAATTTACGCAGAGCCGACACGTCAAGTATGCAATGAATTAATTCAACGTGTTCGTTCGAATGATTTTTTAAACTGTCACATTCGCGATCCTGATCGAACAGGGGTGGGATAGAGGTTATGGTTCTTGAAGAATTAATTAAGAAACGTTCCTAGGGATGGTTTGCGAACAAATTCGTGATTTTCGAACGTAAAAATCGCTGGCGGGTAGAGTGTTAAGACGACGATTTGTTTCGTGACAAAGATTAAACAATTCGAAAGGACTATCGGTGGCTGTCAGCCAGTCAGTCAGTCAGTCAGTCAGCCAATCAGTCAGTTAGTCAGTTCCTGATGACTCGTCAGTGAACGTGCTCTTCCGTCGCTCGCTTGTATCCGATTGTTTTTTTGTGTCTTTTTGTTTTGTTTTTTTTTTAAGGATAAGGTGTTCTTTTCTCCGCCCCCCGCGAGTAAGAAAGAAAGAGAGAGAGAGAGAGAGAGAACGAAAGGGAGAGATTCTGTGGATTGTAAGCGTGTGAGAGACAGAGAGAGAGAGAGAGAGAGAAAGTTAGTGAGAGAAACCATTTCCCGGAAGCAGTGCACTCTTGCGTTAGTTCCCGCAACTGTTTTAGAGAATTTGCAAACTAAACTGATCGATGATGATGATGATGATGATGGTGATGAATGTCGCAGTTGACTCGTTCCTTTTCTTTTGAATTGTGTAGTGATCGTATAATAATTGATCAATTTATTGACTGAATCCACCGATGTATATAAACGTTTGTCGAACAATGTTCTTTTATCAAAATTACACCGATTTTTTATATAATTTATTATGTAAACATGTATATTTGGACGACTATAATTGAAAATAAACATTGCGAGAGAGTGAGAGAGAGAGAGAAAGTTGATGCTGCCGCTGATGACGATTATTATGATTATGATGATGATAGCGAAGAGAGAGAGAGAGAAAGAGAGAGAGAGAGAGTGAGTGAGGAAGAGAGGAAGAGAGGAAGAGGAAGGAAATGAAAATAAAGCAACAAAAAAAAAACAAACACAGTGATCAAAATTCTGTTTGACTTGGAGTTACTTTTGACCCTTCGATTCACATTTTCTGAAACAGTTTTGGGGACGATTCGTGACGGAGTTTACTGCTTTTCGATTAAGTATGCGGCCACGTTTATATGTCGAACGAGAGACGAGAAGTGGATCGTCTCGTGTAGCGTAGTGCGTGTTGTAAACCGTTGAGAGATCTATCGATCGATCCCGCGTGAATCCCGACAGAGAGCTCTCTCCGCCGAGAAACGATATGATAAATTTTCTCTCGCGATTGTTTATCGAGAAAATAGAAAGCAACGAAAATGGCAAATCATCCCCAAACTTGCGAATGCGAATGCGTGTGTTTTACTGTGCTCAGAACGAACGACAGGCCGCGAGATAACGCGCGCGCGCGCGTGTGTGCTATTCGGGGAACCAGTCAGGTAAGTCCGACGACAGGTAGAGACCAACCAAGAGATTCACTGATCAGAGTTAAGTTAAAATAATTGATCGCCTAACCGAACGCTTCTCCTCGCGACACCTTGAACCTCCAATTAACCCTAAGCGGACTCCTCGAATCCATCGGAGACCATACGAATTCGAATTTTATGCCTTCAGGATCGCCACCGAATTATCCATTTTTGTTTAACCATTTTTCTTTAAGGTATCTGTCGAAACATCGATGGAGCAAGCGTGTATCGACCTTGGAACGTCCTTCATGTTGTACACATATATTTTACCGTCGACGTATAAATCTCATCATTTATTTAATGTACAGCATATGACGATGACAACAGCTGCGCAACAAAATTTAGTGTCATGGTTTCGGCAGATGGTTGTACACCTTTCGATCGGTGGAGATTTGTTAAATGAAATTGCCGCAAAATTCACCTTCGCCTTGAAATACAAGGTCAAATTTTTATGTTCTTTTGATGAGTAAAATGCTACACAAGCATAACAAAATTTGACCTTGAATCTCAAGGTCGAAGTTAATGTTTCGGCAATTTCTTTTAACAAATCTCCACCGATCGGAAGGTGTGCAACCATCCGTCAAAACCATGACGCTTAATTTTGTTACACCCTGTACAGCATATGACGATAACAGCTGTACAATAGGAATATTTTATTTACGAAAGATTTGATAACCCCAGTTTTTAAAAAAAAACCGTAGCATGTCAAATTTGATGACTCGTTGTGTACACGCTTGCTTTGTCATATTTGGTATGGTGCAATTTCCACGGCTAGCACTCGAGCTCTCTCATTGGCTCCAGAAGACTGCCATCTTGCTCCATCCTGCGAGTAGGCGTGGCTTTGTTGCCCCGACGCTGCTAGCGCCATCTAGGACAACCTAGAAACCAGCGGAGCAACCCTCGACGTACATTGGAACTAGCGATCTTCAATCCTGGTCGATTTATTACAATCTTAAATTACTTTAGATTTACCATACTGATGAATTAATTCATTTAATATTTGTGTCAATAATTCTGCCTGTGATTGCATATACGCCCTCGAAAGTTCAAGATTAAGTTACATCAAATTTTCGCAATTATTATTGTAAACTCGTTTCGAGCCCAATCGATTTTTACCGCACCGTACCAAAAGCCGCAGTCACACCAGTGTCCTCGATGTGCCGAAGTATAATCGCCATCAGCATAAAGCTACGTTCACACCGAATATACATGTTACCTTTCTTGTTTTATCTAATGAAAGGATTGTGGACGCACCTTTATCGTCGCTGCGAGCCCTATAAAGCTGAAGGTAGACAAGAGACCAAGCACCGTATCCCATAGAAGCCCCGATTGCTATCTATTCAAAGGGGTGCGCACCCCTGGAAGCATAATCCCAAAATTCTCGATAAGCCCGACTCGATGCCTTGCCGACCCGTCCCACCTCCGCCATTTTCTCGCCCGCGCGAGAGCGCGCGCGCTTGTCTAAAGGTCGATCTACACTATCCGGCACAGTACGATAATAATAATTCAATAATCCTGTTGTCCAGTTTCCGATACAAAACGGAGCTATCGAAATTAGAGCAGTCACCAATTCCGTGTGGATTCATTATCCGGATTGCTCGTTGTAACGCGAAAACCCGTATAATGCCGTGCCTGATTCAAACACATTAAGGAATGTCTGACGCGGAGAGCTCTATCTGATTCAGGAGTGTCGGATATCGTATATCGACCGGGGACCCTGTTTTCCCGTAAGTCGCGTCCAGCATTGGGTGTCAGAGGAAGATTACCAAGCATTGTGTTCGGGATTTGTTCCAGCTAGGAAGCCGACCATAGCGGCTCAGATGCACAGCGACCGGGAGCGAGACCGCGAGAACAGAGACCGGCCGAGTCAAGGGGGTGGCAACGGCGGTAGCAATTCGGCGAGCAACAGCGTGGTCACCAGCAGTAGCGGTAACAGTGGCGGGAACGTGGCGACGGTGGTCAGCAACCACCATCAGTCCAGAAAAGAAGATGCCTCTTCGGGATCGTCGTCGGCACCGCCATCGGCAACGACGGATCCATCGGGACCGGGAGGAGGAGGGATGTACCACGCACGTCTCCCGGGATTCCCGAATCCTCCAGCTCCGATCGGACCTCCTCCCTTGTCCACGGCTTCAATCTGTTCCGTGAGCTCTGCCGCGATGCCACCACCTCCATTAGCCTCGAGTATGCCGCCCCTGAACCTCGGACCCCCTCCAGCCATAAGCTCCGCGCCAATCGGTCCACCTCCCATACCCTCGATAGTCTCAATGTCCTCTCTAACACCAGCAGTGATAGGACCCCCGCCTCCTCCTTCATCATTGAACATGCCCATGGCTCCAATCATCTCCATTCCTTCCTTACACCTGCCTCCCGTCCCCTCCACCACCAATCATTCTAGTCAGCACACAGCTACGATAATGAGCGGCGCGACCACTACCGTCACGACCTCTATATACCATCAGCAACCGCAGCAACAGCAACAACCTCAAACCCAACAACCTCCGTCGCTGCCAACGGTCTCCCATCAGCAACAACAGCGCAGCGGCGCATCAACCACCAGCTGTCTGTCTGGAAGTGGCACCGTAACCACGCTAGCCACGCACACTATGACCACCCCTAACACCGTTCCATCCAGCAACGTGAATCACGTGAACATGGCGCCACGAAAATCACCGCCGCCGTCGTTGTCGCACGGGATTCACCCATCGTCGAGGAGCAAGGACACTTTGGCAACGGTGCCGACCACTGCCACCGCGTCCACCACTGTCACGACGATGACCACCATCACTGCCAGCAGCGCCAGCTCCTCGCCCGTCTCGCAGCCGGTGTTCGTCAGGCCGTTCGAGGACTCGTTTCGTTCCTCGTCGAAGCCGCAACAAAGGACGCTGGTCAACAGCCATAATCACAGCATCACCAGCCAGCTGTCCCATCAAACCGACTCGCCGTCCGTGAAAACGTCCGCGACCACGCAAGTCTCGCAGACGATCGGCCAGCCAATCGACAGCCCGGACACCGCGAAGAACATCGTCGGTCTTCAACAGTCATCATTGTCCCAGCAATCTGTACCCTATCCTCCTCAACAGTTCCATCATCCTCACATATCTGTCTCTCACGTCCCCGGACTGTACAAACCGTCGCACTTCTCCTCGTCGTCCTCGCATCAGCAACATCATACGCAGGGGAAGATCAACGTTCCCATTTTGGCTACGAACGGCAGCAACAGCGGCGGAGGTAGCATCGCAGGGACGACTGTCATCAGTTCGAACTGCGCGAGACAGAGCTCCCATCATGCGACCAGCGAGTCCAGTCCTGTCACCACGATGGCGTCCTCACAGAGGTCGGAGAATGTCGTGATGAACGCGAACTGCGTCGCCGAGAAAACCGTTCCCGGGAGTTTGAGCTACAACGGTAGCAACAGCTTGGCACCCGGGAACAAGAGTCACTCGCATCAGAAGAGCAACGGGGACAATAGTCATCTGTCGATCACGAAGATCGACGCCAAGGCGAACTCCTCGTACTGCGAGAAGATGATCGAGAAACCGGCGCAACCGGTTAGCCAGAATCATTCGGGGAAGAATCACTCGATCGAGAAACCTTTGGTCCCCCATTCGAGCTACGATCAGAAGGGACCCGTTCCTATCTTCCAGCCGGAGGCGTTCCCTCCTCTGGCTGAGAAAGAGATCAAGCCCGAGATCGTCGTCGATCAAACCGCGAACAATCCGCCGACGACCGATCTGTCGAGCAACAACGTTTTGTCCACATTATCGTTTCAACCGAGTTTTAAGTTCAGCGTGAACGAGATCGCGCAGAAACCGATCGACACCAGCCAGCTGATGCACAGCATCAAGTCCGAGGAGGTTCTCAGAACCTGTCAGAACGTGTCGAACGTTCTACTCCAGATACCGAAGTACCAGGAGAAGCTGTTGAACTTCTCGAACGAGCTGAAGACCGCCGCCGCATTTTGTTTCACCGACAAGTGCAATAATTTGACTGAGATTTCCGTGAAGTGCGAGCCACCGGTGCTGAACGTGCCCGACCTGAGCAAGGCTCTAGTCAAACAGGACGTCGCCGTTCAACCGTGCGACAAGTCCGCGTCGTCTTCTTTCCTTGTACCTGAGAAGCCGAAGGAGCTCACGTCCTCGTTGGACCTCGCCGAGAGGCGGCGGAAACGCAAACGCGAGAGAAACGCCAGTCTAGTATGCAGCTCCGACTCCGAGGGCGAGGAAGAGATCAAGGATGTTGATCTGTGGATCACCAAGGGACCACCGGCTAAGCTACAATACTCCGATCAGAAGCTCGCGTTCCTCGCCATGTTCGGATTGACCACTCTCAGCACGCGAAACGGTTAGCACATTCTGTTTACAGAATTACCTCGCGTACTGTCACTTTCCTCTATAAGGATCGAGTTACTGGGTAAACTGCAGGGCTGGATTAAGCTAGCGCGGGGCACGTAGCAAATGTTACCTGGCGGCCCTAGATTTTGCATGATAATAAAACAAAATATAATGAAGGACCTTGTTTTAGCAGAAATATCTGTCGATAGTAGCCAGGGCTTTTTCTGCTGCAAGCGCGGGCCCTTAGAAGATCGCGGGGCCCTAGGTTTTACATGATAATAAAACAAACCACAATGAAGGACCTTTTTGTTAGCAGAAATATCTATTAACAGTAGCCAGGGCTTTTTCTACTGCAAGCGCAGGGCCCTTAGCAGAGTTCGGGGCCCTAGGTTTTGCATGATAATAAAACAAAACACAATGAAGGACCTTTTTGTTAGCAGAAATATCTATTAACAGTAGCCAGGGCATTTTCTACTGCAAGCGCAGGGCCCTTAGCAGAGTTCGGGGCCCTAGGTTTTGCATGATAATAAAACAAAACACAACGAAGGACCTTTTTTTAGCAGAATCATCTGTTAATAGTTGCCAGGGATTTTTATGCCGCAAGCGCGGGGCCCTAAGTTTTGCATGATAATAAAACAAAACACAAGGAAG
>CM052203.1:3052968-3079023 GCA_028455805.1 Lasioglossum figueresi | reverse complement strand
AGTAATTGGATAGATCCCAGTATATTTTATAATGTAAACAATCTTCTGAACAATGATACAGCAATTTTTATAAGGAAATTTCTGGCTGATCAAATATTATTCATCTTGGTTTCTAGAAAATTCCATTCTATATGCTTTCTTTCATTAAATGGATAAGAGAATAAATATAATATCTCGTACAATATTTAAATATTTTAACTAATAGTACAGCAATTTTTATAAAGAAATTTTTCTAGTTGATCAATTTGTTACTCATCCTGGTTTTTATAAGATAAGATATCAAATTAAAAATTTCTAACCATTCTAACTTTATCAGAACTCGTACAATATTTAAATGTTTAGTAATTGGATAGATCCCAGTATATTTTATAATGTAAACAATATTTTGAACAATGATACAGCAATTTTTATAAGGAAATTTCTGGCTGATCAAATATTATTCATCTTGGTTTATATAAAATTCCATTCTATATGCTTTCTTTCATTAAATGGATAAGAAAATAAATATAATACCTGGTACAATATTTAAATGTTTTCAAATTAAAAATTTCTAACCATTCTAACTTTAAACCAGAGGTTTAGTATTTTTTTCAATAACTGTGGTACGTTGACCTCGAGGTCACACTAGTTTTCGAGAAAAATGGCGTTTCGAAATCGGATAGTCGAATACAAACCTTTCTTAAACTGATTAATTAATTTTCTACCGAATAAATGCTCGAAATCCGCAGTCTAATGAATTCTAAATCATCATCATCAAAGGATCCAGGCTTACCCGAAGGATCCAGATTTGCCCGAAGGATCTACGGTGCGCAATGGCGGCGCGAGGATCGTCAGGATCCGTCGTTACGAACGCAATACGGCTCGCGACGATCGCGTCCTTCTCTCTCCCGAGGAAGATATTTCTGAAAGGACACGATCGCCCAGGATGATCCCGAAGAAACAGGACCTTTCCAGTAATTGATAAATGTTGACGAATCCACAGGAACCATCCTCCCCGAGGATCGAAGATGATCCGCGGGGGTTCCGAGCCGGGTCGATAACTTACCGACGATCGATCGTCACTTTTTCTCGCCTATCTAAAGAGATTTCTACGACACGATACACGTTGGGATCGAGACACCCGCGCAGATATATGTACAATGTTACGAGGCGGCTGCACGGCGACGCACGAGGGCACACGTCTTCGAAACTGATTTTTTCCACCGTATATTTTCGAACTTCGACGCCTCGAACACGGCTTTCCGGTTGGCAAGGCTGCGAGGCGGGAAGCCCTACTTCGGGGATAGATCCTCAGGATCTTTACGCGATCGTGTGGATTCTCTGATCTGTGTCGGAGATCGACAGGGTTGCGACAGCCTCCTGTATATTCTGCTTGAAGCACAGACAGGAATTTTGTTAAAAAACGATGATAATAATTTTAATAAAACGAATTAGTGGCAAGAGATTTTCTAATTTTTAATTTACGATTTAGGTAAAGGCACCAGTAATTCACCTCGTATTCAGTAGTTGACCACTTTTCAGGGAAACGTGAAAAATAATGTTTCTGGAACGTCATCTTTTGAAAAAGTCGTGATGGATAAATGTAGTTCTTCATATTAATTAAGAACAAGCAAACCACGAGACATTTACCTACTATGTTTCTAAATTAGACTTTACATACGAAAACTAAACTTTTCTTCTTCTTTTCTAATTGTAGAAAAAGAATGTTGATTATACAATTTTGATTAATAAAGCTGTATTCTTTAAAATTGAGCCATTCAATTTTATTTTCAAATCGGGCACGAACTTATGCAATCATTTGATACTTTAATAACGTAACAATCATTTTACATTACTGATATAACAAAATTTAACTTCTTTTCATAATTTACTATTTTACTTGTAACTTGTACTAATCATTGCAAGTCAACTGCTAACTAACGTATGATCAATTAGTAGTTTTCTCGTTTCCAAGGGCGTTCCACTTTTGACACAATTATTAAACTTTCAAAAATGTCTAGAAAATTTGAATAACACAATTACTTTAAGAAAGTTAGCTTTGTTACACAATGTAAGAAGTTCAAACAGTATTTTCACGCTTAGATCCTCTCCATTTAATAAAGGATAAAAGGCATCTACTATTATTCGAACAGAGAATTGTTTTGGTCAACTATTGGCGCTTTTACCTTACTGAGATTCAAAGATTCCATTAGAATCGTTCAACAAAATTACTTCTTCCGGCGTGTATTCTACAAAATTTCGACAGATCCGTTCCCGTTACTTGTCTGAAATATGTAAAATTATGACTTTTAGTGCTCGGTAAACCTAGTGTTGGTAAAATGAAGGAAAATAATAGCATCACGCGTAAAGATCCTCGGCGCAACGACAGGCTCCACTGCGTTCCTCGGCTTGCGATTGAAGATAAAACACGAGCGAGCCCGAATCGAATGATCCGGGTGCAATGGCGTCCCGAGAATGGAATTCCGTGGCCCTCGTGGCAGCGTGCAGCTAAAACGGTGTAATACCATCATCACAATGACAGTGAACAACGGTAACAGGTAATATACAGCTTGTATATTAGCTTTACCGAAGAACTCTCATACGCACACGTTCTCTCACTTCAACGTGCTCATTCCGCCGCGATCGTGTTCTGCAGGGATGGGTAAAATACTGTTCTCGATAGCCGTGACGGGTCCATCGCATCCTCAGTTGCACGACCGTCTTCGTAAAATTCGTTTCCCGACGTCGAACGGTCTCTCGATATCGCAGTTTCCTCGGGTACACTAAAATTATCCGTTCCGGAGGACACCGTTGAAGAATTCGCTTCTACTCGGAAGGAAAACTCTGAAGTACACAATAATTAAAATATTAACCCTTCGCAGTCGCAGCTACTTTGAAAATTAAACGTTTCTTCGGACCTAAAATATAATTCCATTCTATATGATTTTATAAATTTAACGGATATGAAATATTTGATAAAATACTTGATATAAACATATTTGATAAAATACTTGATATAAACGTATCTAATAATGTAAACAATATTTTAAATAATGGCACAGCAATTTTTAGTGGCGCCTCAGAGTCACCACTCGAGTGCTAAAGGTGAACCCTTCGCAGTCGGAGCTATTTCAACATGAAAATTAACACTAAACCTACCGAGCACTAAAAACTATTAAGATATTTCAGCTGATAACAATGACAAGGATCTATTTATTTAGATCTCACGCAATTTTTAATACAATATGTACTTGGACATTAATATTAGTAATTATGAAACGAAAAATATGAAACCTGTCATTTGACTGACGGTGGTAGGTTTAGTGCTAAACATCTCTTCCGACTTAGAATAATTTCATCGTATACAATTTTTTAAATTTGCTGGATATGGATTATTTGATACAATACTTAAACGTTTAGTAATTGATTAGATACCAACATATTATTACATTTTCAGTGGCACCTCAGAGTCACCACTCGATTGCCAAGGGTTAAGCCTTCGCAGTCTGAGCTATTTTAACACTTTACCTATCGAAAACCTATTAATAGGATTTTCAATAATTGTGCTGTAGCGAATGAAAGCATAGAAATTTTCTTGTACATTACAATCTTAAATGAAAGCATTAGATGACGTTATTGAGGGTGACTTGTTCACAATGAAAATTGCTGTCACCGTTGAAGGTTCCATTAAAAAATGTTTACCGATGAACCGTAGATTCTTGAAATTTATGCAATAATCACTGGTCGGTAATGTGTTAAATTGAAAATTAAACGTTTCTTCCGACCTAGAATAATTCTACATTTAATAATACAATACTTGAGCAAACTTTAAGCTAAACAACTCATACAATACTTGTAGCAATTGATTAGATACAAACATATTTAATCATGTAAACAATATTGTGTGGATATTTTTAGTGGTGACTCTAAGTCACCCCTCGACTGCTAAGGGTTAAGTGGACCTTGTTTAGCGTCTTTCTTTAGACAATGATATTTTCTCTCCGAAGGAAACTGATTTTTGTCTAGCGAAACGACGGGAACATTGTGTCAGGTCAGTGCGAATGTTCGTGCCCGATTCCTTGATTTCAATTGAAGCACATGTTGCCTTATAAACATGACAAGATTTAATTTATTTCAACTTTGCGCGGTTCTCTTTGTAATATGTGCCCATAATTGTCAAAGTAGTTGGAGTGAAAATTGAGAAAATATGGTTATATCAATTATTTCACATCGCATTATTTTAAACGAAATTAATTCAATGTAATTTTTACGATATTACCAGAAATGAACCGATAGATAGTGCTTGTTATTTCAACATTATACAGAATTCATTTAGTATTAATATATAACAAAGAAACAAGAAATACATATATGACTTCGACCACTTTCATAATTATGGGCACATATGTGCTCTAACTTATTAAATAACTTCTTATGAAAGCATCTTTATAATTTCAATAATTGCAAGATAAAAAATCTAGATAGTCGTGGTAGGTTCAGTGTTAACAATAGGTTTAAGGGGTCCGATACATTTAATGTGAGATTGTAAAGGGTATATATTATAAAAAGAATGGCTAAAAATTTTGATAGATTAATTCTAGCTATTCTTCTAAGACGATGTAAAATAATTTTAGTGCTCCGTAAACCTAGTGTTACAGGAAGACCGGGCAGGAGTTTGTGCGCTGACCTAACGTTTAGGATGAACGATTTAAAAACAACATCCTCCAGCCGACCAGTCGAGGGTCGAAACGAGAATATACGCGATTTGTTTGTTCGATAAATATTTTATTCGATAAAATTGAACGGTTCGTTCGACGATGATCGTGAGGGTTTCTCGTTCAACTGTGGATGATTGGCCGTGTATTTGTATAGCGTTTGTTCGGTGATGATGATTCGCATACGATTTTACCCAGCCCCGGATTATTCCCTGTTCCGCATCCTACAATCAGTGTTAAACGGCGCCGGTGTAACGTCGTCGCTGAACGGCAACGAGAAGAATGATTATTTAATTAGTGGTAATCAGAATTACGGACACGAATCGGCGTGACAATCGATAATTAAAAAGGTAAGTAAGAATAAACCGGTGGTATCCACACGTACGACCGTGATATTTAATCGATAAGAATAATAATCGTTAATTAACGCTATATCATCACGCACGTGCGTGTACACGTGTGTGGCACGAACACCACCGTACGCAACACACACACTCAACTTTTTTTTTCTCTCTCGTTTCGTTTTTTTTTTGTTTTTCGCGTGTACGGACACGTGTACACGCGCATACACACAATATATTTATATTATTTATAATATGTTATTATTTATAGATGTATATCATGTATTTCATTATTATTTAACACATTCTTTTGTACAAGTAAATCAATTAAGAATAAGTACAACTTGGTAGCAAAGAGAGATAGAATTATTATTTCACTGTATATCCTTTTTTTTTTGTTTGTTTCTTTATCATAGTGAGAAGAGAGAGAGATATATATATATATAATAATTTGTTTTTTTTTCCTTCCTCCTGTATACATATATACATATATATATATGCTTATGTATATATATATATATATATTTCTTATTTAATTCATTTTTTCTTCTTTTTTATAATAATATTCTTTTTCTCAATTATCTTTATTATGTTTCAGACCGTAATTCTTTTACACTGCCGCCGGAACGCGATTTGGCCGCCGGAAGTGACCCGCGATCCACTCCCCCTTCCCTTCCATCCGCCCCTCTGACCGTCGTTTTTCCTTTTTGTTGTTCATTTGTTGCTATACCACGTCTCACTATGATTCCCCGGCGACACACGATGTTTCGTTCACGGGAACCAGCTGACGAAACTGTTTCTCCATCGATTATTATTTATTTAAACGAACATAAAACGGAACCAACATTTCTAGTTATCGGACTACGAATTTTATGCATTTATGACATTTATGACAAAATTAAGAAAGTGAAATATAAAATAGTGTGGCAAGATTAAGAGGATTTAAAAAATATTTTCAATCCATTACAATTAACCATAGTCTAGTCAACCAAAATGTACAGATTATTTAAAACCTGTCTGTATTCGACATGTTTGCACAAATTCTCACTATAAGAGTATAAATTAATATATTTGCGAGTCAAGAATGGACATTCAGAGAAATTTTGTAATATTTTTTAGAGGAACATTAACGAATTGTTGAAAATAATACAGTAAATGGATACCCGGGTACCCAGTTGACTACACAAGCGTTAATAAAAGACGAATGAGTATTCTATGTGATTTGCATTTCCTGCAATGGATGGAGAAAACTTATTTCGCACATAGATCCGCAGTTGAGTGATAATTATTACAAGAAATAATTTTCTCGGAATATTAATCTAGATGGATATTTAGGATTAATTTGTAGCTTCGAGTTTCGTCAAAGTGGAACGTGCCATTCGAAACACCGTGCGATCACCTCGGTCCCGAACCGTTTCCGCCGCCTCCACTTCCGCTCTCGATTAGCCTTTTCAAATCGCAATCGGCTAGAAACAAAACAACGAAACCGACTCAAAAGTTGCTCGAAATGATTTCCTCGGGGATGGTGCTACAGGGTGTTACAGGGTTCCGGTTCCGGTGAGAAATCAGCGCGCCGGAAACCGCGGGAGATTGAAAAACGAAACGGAGAACAGTCCGATTGGTGCTTAAAAATCAGCGGGGGGAAAAAACAAACGCGACCGTGAAGTCTCGAGTGAGTTCGGGATTGGAGAAGGGCCACGGGGTCGGCCATCTTGAGAGCGCAGACCGGAAGTCCTCGAGTTCCCGGCGGAACGAGAATCTCTCAAACGATCGAAAACCCTGTTTGCCTGACAATAAAAGTGAACGTAAAAGAAAAGGGGACTGTAGTTTGGCACTGATATTCGAGAAACGTCGGGACCGAGTGGTGTCGCAGCTGATCCCCTAAGCTTAGAGCCTCATTTAACTCTTCGAGGACGATTAACTAGTTTCTAAAGTACAAGACACGTGATACAATTAAACAGCTAGACTGCGGATTTTATGCATTCATAATTATTAAACACAGATTTCTTTGCTGAAGTATGCACTTCAATAAAAATGGCACAGTATCGCAATAAATTCATCTCGTTGTTTTTAGGAGACAATGTACGCGTTCAATACTTGCTAGGTTTAATGTTAAAAATGTTAAAAACACTGATCTAGAATTTTTAGCTTTTTAAAAAAGGATTAAATAATTGAATGTCTAGCTTCCAGTCTCTTGCAAATTAACCCCTTGCCGTGTTTCAACGAGTCGGACTCCCGACGAAGAGATTTCAAACGGAAAGATCCAACAAATGAATGCAAGAAAAATAATTTAATTTTCCGCGACAGTTTTGGCAAGAGGCTAGACAATTTTCGCATAAAGATCCGCAGCGTATAAATAATACAAGACCATCGACGCTTCGTTGGCCCAGTATTAATAATACTTCGAGACAAACACTTTTGATATTTCAGAAGATCCTCGAAGAGTCGATCTCGCGGTTTCTCGAGACGCTTCGACTTAGCTCAAATTTTTCTTTTCGAAGAGAGGGATGGCTGGATCTGTATTTTGTTTCGAGAAGAAACTTCCGGCGCCAAACGCGAGCAGGCGGTGCGCGGCCGTGGCCCAGACTTATGTCGGATAGTAGCAAGAACACACATTAAAATCATAGAAGATCAAACGTTACTAGACGTGTTATGCAAGTGGCTGTCCGTGGCGCCGATCTCTGGGTCCCTCGGGACCCAATGTTTTTGGACTCGGACAAAATATTCGTTCGCTGTCCCCGAGACACGCCCGCGAACACGTTCGTCAAATTGTTTCTCGTGTCTCTGTGTTTTTGCGCGTGCGCGGCTTTTTCGTTTCCCGTCGCTCTCTTTTCCCTTATACACGGCTGTGCTCTACGGTTTTATAATTTAATAATTATATACGCTCCCTTCACACGCGAGGACGCGGATTACAATTGTTTTTTGGTCGATCCTTTTTTGTCTTTTTTAGTTTCTTCGCTCATCCCGGAAGCGCAAATCGGCTCCCCTCGCGAGAAATTCGACTCGACGCGACTGTGTCTTGTCATGGTGGTAGCGCGTTTCGCCATTTTGTTTCCGGTATCCGTCTGTCTGTCTGTATCTCGACCAACCGCGACTCCCTGTGTGTGTGTTTATGTTCGTCTCTGTGTATACGAGGATCGAAATTCGATAGAAATCGTTTCTCGATGCTGCGATCGAGAGGCCCGCCGAAGCCTCCGCGAGATTCCCTGTGTATGCTCCGTCGAGCGCGCCCATTTTGCTTTTCTCTTTCACAATCGGTCTACTTTCTCCTCTATTTTTTTACGATCACGTTCGTTCCTCTCCGTTTTCGATTTTTCCTTTCTTTCACAGTCTCGTGTGTGTGTCTGTGTCTGTGTTTTACACGGTCTTTTTTCGTTCGATGGGGTGGTTTTTGTTTTTTTGAAACGCGAGAGGCAAGTTTTGGAATCGATGACGCGAAGATATCGTTTCCCGGGTTTGGTCGAAGATTGAAACTTGACGGGGAATCGATTGAAACATTTTTTTCGCTCACGCGAATGGGAAGAGCGGTGATGGCAATTAGAACACCGAGGATCCAGTGTACTATACGGGATCGTATGGGGTTTTCATGGGGTGACGATCGCCGGATCACTTGGCTCTTGGAAAAACGCTTCTTAGTTACTAGACTGCGGATTGAAAATATTTATGACAAAATTCGGCAAGTGCGATTTATAATTGTGAACCAGTTAAGGGAATTTTGAAACGTCGGTGTCTTTCACTTATTAAGGGTCCTGTCTTTTATAAATAATATACAACATTTTTATTTTGCATGAAATTGATTTTAATCTTGTCCAGCTTGTTGCGACTGAGGTAGATGATATTTATTCTGCATAAAGATCGGCAATGTAATTTATAGATTTTACCGATAAGACTGAGCAGATGCAAATTAAAATAGTGGACAGATGAAATTTGTAGAAGAATGAGAATTTTTCTGGTGAAAGTCATTTTTGTTTTCCAGAAAGATCCGCAGTTATATTTTTTCAAACTATTAAATTCATCAAAGAAAGAAATCGATTTTAATCTTATCCAGTTTGTTGCGACTGAGGTAGATGATATTTATTCTGCATAAAGATCAGCAATGTAATTTATAGATTTTACCGATAAGACTGAGCAGATGCAAATTAAAATAGTGGATAGATGAAATTTAGAGAAGAATGAAAATTCTTCTAGTGAAAATAATTTTTGTTTCGCGTACAGTTTCGCAGTCTAAGGACTCGAGAAATTCCGTTTGGAAAAAAGCGCAAATTCCCGAGTAGGGATGGGATCAAGTTCAATATGTACTAACGAATCCGAGTACAATTTCAATAACCAAGTTTCATTTAATGGGTTTCGATTACTACTTAACAGCAATAATGTTTCGATGATTATATTTGAAAAGTATTCGTTTTATACAAACTGATATCGAACCTCGGAATGAGTACTTACAAGTTTCGAAAAGATACTTATAAGTACTTCGACGTTGAAAACTATCGAATCTTGGAAATCAGAACTGCATGTACGGTAAGATATTCATAAAAGTTTCGAATCTGTTCGACCAAGTTTCGAATCTGTTCGACCAAGTTTCGAATCTGTTCGTCCAAGTTTCGAATCTGTTCGTCCAAGTTTCGAATCTGTTCGACAAAGTTTCAAATCTAGTTGCAAGTATTATTTCCGTTTACCAAAGTATTGTAAAAGGATCGAAACAGTCTGGCATAGGTTCGAGTACACTTCGAAGTACTATTTCTGTTTTTCGAAATACTTATAAAGAGTTCGAATTCAATCAATCAAAGTTCGAACCTGTTTGCGAGGTACTTGATCCCAACCCTAGTCCTGGGCATCGTATAGATGCAAAAAGTACGTCTCGGACGTACGTTTTCCGGTATCCGAACGCTTTAAAAATAAGAAAGGAATTTCCAAGAGCGAGTTCTCGGGACACGCGGTGACCGACTGAATGAAAGATCGCGAAACGAACGCGGAAGAGGAGACAAATCAAAGAGGCCAGAAAGAGCCGAAAAGAACACGAAGAAACGAGACTTCGAGACATATCGATCAGTCGTGTGTGTATGTATGTGTGAGAAACGCACGCAGCCTCGGTGTTCGCGGAAAGGACTCGCTCGACGTGCAAAATAATTGCGAGCGTGTGCACGCGCGGCGGTGATATCACCGTAACCGTATCATATCGATAATACAAATAATAATAATAGTAACAATAATAATAACGGTAATCGATAATAATAATAATATTAATAGCGACAATAATAATAATAATAGTAATAACCAATTAATAATATATTTATCGTATATGCGGTATATTAAATAAATTCTCCGATATAACTTACGGCTTAACCCTAAACGCTTAGCTCGACTTAAGATTTAAGTAAACCCCACCCTGTCGCGGGGATGCCGTTCGCACCACCCAGGGGCGGACTCCTTAAGAACCTAGTAAATCCTAAAACCGGAAGCTCCGCCGTACCGACAGGCCAGCTGCCTTCTCTTTTTTCATTTTTCTATGGTTTCATTTTATTTTTCTTGTTGTTCCTGTATCATTCTTTCCCTTATCATCTCCCGTGTGAATAACTCCGTTCGAAATTTACTCTCGTCGAAACAACCCCTGTCGCGTATGTCTCTCTCTGTGTGTGTGTGTGTATGTGTGTATATGTGTATGTATCCATGTATGTATCCATATTATATCGTGGGTAAGAATCGCGCGTCGAAGATCGAAAAAAGAAAAATCCGTTTCGCTACAATCTTCGTTCGTAATAACTTACTCGGCGGAGAGAACCGTTTTTCTAGCCCCGTTCTCTCGATCGTTCGCCCCGCGAGGGTGTGTCCCGATGTATCATAGAACCCCCGAACCTTCTTTGACGAATACACGCTTGTACATACAGGGTTCACCGAGCGTGAGGATCGAGGAGAATCCTGGTGTGCGAGAAATCCCTGGTACGATTTCTCTTTTTACTCACGAATCAATCCTCTCAATGGTCCCCCGGAATTCTCATCGATCCAATAATCTCTCTCTCTCTTTCTCTCTTTCTCTCTCTTTCACACACACGCATACTCTTTTACATTTTACTCTGAGCTTTCTTCTCGAAGGGAAGAAGGTCGGAGGCCCTATCTCGCGATCACAGAGAGCAGGAGATCGCCGGACAGATCGAGATCGAAGTCGTCCTCGTCCTCGTCCTCGTCGCTGGACAGCAACAGAACGAACGGGATCAATGATGATCGCGATTCATCCTCCCGCGAGGCGAACAACGAGACGCCGCCGCGTTTTGGAGGCGTTTTCGACGATACGACGCGGTCGAAACGCAAGCGGAACGGAGCCAGACCAGGGCCGAACCGCCTCCATCGTCGCCCCTGGCGATGATCCTCGAGGAACCTTGACAAACGGGGACAGGAGCCTCGGTTCCTGACGCTTCTGCGCCGACGGCCAAAGTTGTTCGAGCGGATCCCTCGTCGCGCAGCCTCATCATCATCTTCCTTATCCTTATCATCATCATCATCATTATCATTCTTCTTCGAATCATCGTACGCAGCGTCATCTTTCTTCTTCTTCTTCTTCTCTCGGGCCTCGTACTTGCGAGGAGGATCCTTCTCGGATCCGCGGCGACACCCTCTTGCCTCGACGAACAGTGCACTAGCGATAACAACCGGGGGGGAGAGACGAGCAATGGTTTGGATCTTTCGATGGTGGCGACGACAGCGCTGGGACCTTACGACCCATCCTTGCCACCTGAAACAAGACTCCGATAAGGACACGAGCGATTTTATTATGGAAACAAGGACGAAACACTCTGTCGACCGAGTCCCATGCGTGCCCGGCATGCTCTGTGGATTCGATTGCGTCGACTGTCACACTGGGTCTCTGGAGAACGCCACGGGGTGCGGAGTGTTTGGAGTGCGACAGTGAATTAGGTGGTGGGTTGGGCGGATGTTGGACTGCAACTGTCTCAAAGCGATTTTTGAAATGTGCCTCTGAGTTTTATGTATTTAGATTTAAACTTTTAGGGGATGCGGGAGGCGTTGTCATTGTGACTTCGTCTGAAAATTGGGGGTTAAGTAGAGCGAATATTGTACTGCAACATCCTCGAAGCACTTTCAATCCCTTGTTGTAACATTTTCTTTATGGTTGCAGCGATTAAAACCGTCTTTAGCCCCGAAAATGTAGAAGAGAACAGAAAATTTGTCTTTTGTATGGCTACATTTAATTTAATGTTTGAGAATTGATTACAAACGAATGAAATGTCATTTCATCCAAAAAGAAAGACGTAGCATTCATATTTGTTAGACATTTGACAGACTTTGTTTCAAATATTCATCACGAGTTTGACTTATAAAATACGGTCAAAAGCTTAAAATCTGCGTTTTCGTTTTTTAGCAATTTAAAATTAAACATTTTTAGCGGTTGGGGTGCAGGAGTCGAAGCACTTATAACATGATAACCTTGTTGTAACATTTTCTTTATGGTTGCAGCGATTAAAACGTCTTTAGCCCCGAAAATGTAGGAGAGAAAAGAAAATTTGTCTTTTGTATGGCTACATTTAATTTAATGTTTGAGAATTGATTACAAACGAATGAAATGTTATTTCATCCAAAAAGAAAGACGTAGCAATCATATTTGTTAGACTTTGCTTCCAATCTTCATCACGAGTCTGACTTGATAAAATACGGCCAAGGCCTAAAAATCTGCGTTTCCGTTTTTCAGCAATTTAAGATTAAAAATTTTTAGCGGTTGGAGTACAGCAGTCGCTGTTATTGTGACGCCAAGTAAAAATTGGTAAGTAGACAGAGTGAACTTAGTAATGCAACACTGTGAAAGCGTTTTTAAAAATGTGACTTCGTTTTGGAAGAATTTAAGATTGAAATTGTTAGAGGTTGGGGATGCAGCGATTGCTGCCATTATGACTACATGTGAAAATTGGTAACAAAGCAGGCAATCCCTCAAGGCAATCTTTATAATATACCCTGCATTTTGAGAATTTTATGATTAAAATTTTTGGGGGTTGGGGGTGCTGGAATTATTGTCCTTATAATCCATCGCGAAAATTGATAACTAAGAGAGTTAACCAAATACTAAAAACCCCTGAAGGTTTTCTTTAAAATATAATATATCTTTAAAATATCCCCTGGTCTTTGAGTCAAATACTTAAGGGTTGGGGGAGCAGCAATCGCTATTATTATAAACCTACGTGAAACTTGGAATGTAGACAGAGCAACCCTAGTATTGAAACATCCTAAATGGGATTTTAAAAATCTTCCTTGGTTTTTAAGAAATTTGATACAAAAATTTTAGGGGTTGGGGTGCTGGAATTACTTTCCTTATTATTCCACGTGAAATTTGATAACTAAGAGTGAACCTAGTACTGTAAACCCCTCAAGGCGATCTTTAAAATACGCTCTGATTTTTTAGAAATTTGGTTTTGAAATATTTAAGGGTTGGGAGTGCACCAACCGCAATAATAATTTATGAATCTACGTAAAAATTGATATTTAGACAGAGCTAACCTAGTATTGTAACAGCCCCAAAGCGTTTTTTAAAATATGCCTCCAATATTGAACAATTTAAGTTTTAAACTTTTAGGGGATGGAGGTGCAAGAGTCGCCGTTATTACAAACCTACCTGAAAATTGACATGTAGACAGAGCCACCCTAGTACTGATACATCCTACATGGGATATTTAAATCTTCCTCGGTTTTTGAAGAAATTGACATAAAAATTTTAGGGATTGAAGTACTGGAATTACTGTCCTTATTATTCCACGTGAAATTTGATAACTAAGAGTGACCCTAGTACTATAAATCCTTCAAGGCGATCTTTAAAATACGCTCTGATTTTTTAGAAATTTGGGTTTGAAATATTTAAGGGTTGGAAGTGCACCAACCGCAATAATAATTTATAAATCTACGTAAAAATTAATATTTGGACAGAGCTAACCTAGTACTGTAACAGCCCCAAATCGTTTTTAAAAATATGCCTCCAATATTGAACAATTTAAGTTTTAAACTTTTAGGGGATGGAGGTGCAGGAGTCGCTGTTATTATAACCTCACCTGAAAATTGACTTGTAGACAGAGCGAACCTAGTACTGAAACACCCTCAATGCATTTATAGATCTACCTTCGTTTATAATCAATTAAAGGCTTCTTCAATTTAAGACTTTTTCAATTTAAGACATTTTTTGAGGGTTAGGTTTTATTAATTTCAGATCGGAGGTTCTGAGCTTGCAGCGTCCATTTGAGAGGCGATGCCCAATCATCTGTGGCGTTCTCCTTAATCCCCAGCAGACAATATATCTCCAGGACACTGATTTGTGAGATACACTAGGGGGTAAAATTGTGGTACTTGGTAACCGTCTTTTAATCCTTTCGCTGCCATAATATCACGGCCCCATATATCAATCGGTTATTAACTTGGCTTTTAGAGGATGAGAAGTTGCGCTGCGAGACCTTTCGAGAAACTGGGGTTCGAACGGACCCAGGCTTCGTCGTTCGACAGTTAATGGCTGTCGTCTACCCGCTCCCGAAAGCGTGCACGGTGACCCGAGGCCTGACAATAAACGGCCGCAACTACTTTGCCTCTAATTCTATCGAGTCGCGGACAGTTACCGTGATGACAATATCGAAACTTCGATGAACGTTTTCGAAGTTCCGCAGACGTGCCATAGTTTACGAGGCCGGCGTACACTAGACCATGCGAATTAACACACCGCGATATTGGTCGTGCGCGAAATTTCCGTAAATTAACGAATCCTCGAAGCAGCGAAAGGGTCGAGAGACCGTCACATTCACACACACGATTACCTTTAAACGATGAACAATTATATCAACAATTAAGTGGCTAGAACCCCGGCTCGAGCTTCCAGAAAACATCACTGTTTCGAGTACTATCAATCCTAGAAATACTGAGGGAATTGATACGTCAATTGCACAATTTGAAAAATTACAGACAAATGCAAATAGATTCTTCTATTTATACGATTTTTGCAATTAATCTTTAGACTGCAGATTTTATGCATTTGTGACCAGACTTGATTCAACGATATACGAAACAGGTAACGAATTTTCAGTCACTGAAGAAAAGAATTTTCAATCACCGAAGGAAAGAATTTTCAATCACTGATGAAAAGAATTTTCAGTTACAGAAGTTCTATACAAGCAGAGTTGTGCTAAATTAAATACATTCTAATTGAATTACCCAATTGAATTACATTGTATTTCAATTATATAGTAATTCAACTACGTCGTAACTGAATTATATAATTCAATTAAGTCAATTGCTAATTATTTCAATCAGATGTGTAATTGAAATACAATTTAATTAAAATACAGCTCTCCAAATTATAGCTGACGAGGAAGCTTTACTGAAGAAAACAATTTTGTAAAATTAATTTCAGATCAATTTTAATATTATCGAGGGAACCATTAAATTATTATAAGAAATCAATTTTAATATAACCGAGGGAATTATTACATTTTATTTAAAATTAATTTCTTTGAAGAAGTGCGATATATTTTTCTTTTATATACTTGTTTGCTGACTATGCGGCTTATGTTCTATTCCTCGTAATTCGAAATTAATGTAATATAATTACAAAGTATTTTATATTTGCACTCCAATTGCAATTACGAATTACATTGTAATTTAATGAACGAAGATCTGAATTATAAATTACGATACGACTGAATTGCAATGTAATTCGATTACTTTGTAATTATAATTCCCGGAGTAATTCAATTGTAATTCTGCACAACTCTGTGAACAAGTTGTAAAATGAATTACAGACCGCGAAGGGTCAAAAAATTAATTTCTAATTAACTCTTACTTCTTGACAATATTTATTTTGCATAAGGATCCGCAGTCTGATGATTAGAATCGATAGTTACAGCGTTAGGTTTTCCCCACGTCAGTTCCGTGATCGATCAACTATCATTCCCGAGGCGTTCGAAGCATGAACGGGGTTCTAGCGTTAACAAGGTACGCATCCACGGTCGACAAAATGTTACACCGAGGCGTGCAGGACGACACGCGAAGCCGTGAGTCCACGTGTTCCGTGTTAAATTGATGAGAGGGTTAGCCTGCGTGATAGACAAGTCAGCCCGTGAGTGCGGCTCGTGCATGTTAGTCGGTGATACACACTGGCTGAATAGTGAGTTTTCGATACACGATCACTCGTGGAAACTGTTCCCGTCACCGAATCATATTACCAATCTCATTGAACAAAAAGCGACACACATGTCGTTCAACTTCATCCCCAGAGAAAATGCACGCGGTCATTTTCTAGGAGTATGTACGACCCTGGCGAAGCATATTCGATCCGAGAAGCAATTGTTAATCCCCAGCATTGGTGAACATGCATGATTATTTAGAAAATATTAACCCCCGAGTGGAACTTTAGAGTGTACTTTTAAAATGCAATGTTATAATTAAATAGAAACTTCGTAAAATATCAGTAAAATTCACAAATAGTTATATTATTAATAGTTACACATTGAATTTGAATGGGGTCGCATTGGCTTGAATAGTTCACTTGGTTAATTTTGTTAAGAATTAAGAATAGACTGTAGTGATCTAGATAAAATTCAAGAGGGCAGTTGAAATAGATAGCTACCTTGTTAAAAAAAGATTGAATGTACCAAACTAAAAATTGAGGGGGTTGCTGTACTCAATAGCTACCGATCTAGAAAAGGGTTGAGTGTATCTACTAAAAATTGATGGGGGCTGCTGAACTCAGTAGCTCTCAATTTAAAAAGGATTGAGTGTACCTACTAAAAATTGATGGGGGTTGCTGAACTCAGTAGCTAACAATTTAAAAAGAAGATGAATTCCCCTTCTAAAAATTGAGGGGGGGTTGCTGAACTCAATATCTACCGATTTAGAAAAGGATTGAGTGTATCTACTAAAAATTGATGGAGGCTGCTGAACTCAGTAGCTACTAATTTAAAAAAGGGTTGAGACTACCTGCTAAAAATTGTGGAAGGTTGCTGAACTCAGTAGCTATCAATTTAGAAAACGGTTGAGTGTATCTACTAAAAATTGATGGGGGCTGCTGAACTCGGTAGCTACCAATTTAGAAAAAGGGTTGAGTGTACCTACTAAAAACTGAGGGAGGTTTCTGAACTCAGTAGCTACCAATTTAGAAAAGAGTTAAATTCACCTTCTAAAAATTTATGGCGGTTGCTACACTCAATAGCTACCGATCTAGAAAAGAGTTGAATTCCCCTTCTAAAAATTGATGGCGTTTGTTAAACTCAATAGCTACCAATTTAGAAAAGAGTTGAATTCCCCTTCTAAAAATTGATGGCGTTTGTTAAACTCAATAGCTATCAATTTAGAAAAGAGTTGTATTCACCTTCTAAATATTGAGGGGGTTGCTGAACTAAATGGCTAGCAATTTAAAAAAGGCTTGAGTGTATCTACTAAAAATTGATGGGGGCTGCTGAACTCAGTAGCTCCTAATTTAAAAAAGGGTTAAGTGAACCTACTAAAAATTGAGGGAGGTTGTTGAACTCAGTAGCTATCAATTTAGAAAAGAGTTGAATTCACCTTCTAAAAATTGAGGGGGGTTGCTGAACTCAATAGCTATCGATTTAGAAAAGGGTTGAGTGTAACTACTAAAAATTGAGGGAGGTTGCTGAACTCTCAGTAGCTACCAATTTAGAAAAGAGAAGAATTCACCTTCTAAAAATTTATGGCGCTTGCTACACTCAATAGCTACCGATCTAGAAAAGAGTTGAATTCCCCTTCTAAAAATTGATGGCGTTTGTTAAACTCAATAGCTACCAATTTAGAAAAGAGTTGAATTCACCTTCTAAATATTGAGGGGGTTGCTGAACTCAATGGCTAGCAATTTAAAAAAGGCTTGAGTGTATCTACTAAAAATTGATGGTGGCTGCTGAACTTGGTAGCTCCTAATTTAAAAAAGGGTTAAGTGAACCTACTAAAAATTGAGGGAGGTTGTTGAACTCAGTAGATATCAATTTAGAAAAGAGTTGAATTCACCTTCTAAAAATTGAGGGGGGTTGCTGAACTCAATAGCTACCGATTTAGAAAAGGGTTGAGTGTATCTACTAAAAATTGATGGGGGCTGCTGAACTCAGTAGCTACCAGCTTAAAAAAGGGTTCAGTGTACCTACTAAAAATTGTGGGAGGTTGCTGAACTCAGTAGCTATAGATTTAGAAAAGGGTTGAGTTTACCTACTAAAAATTGAGAGAGGTTGCTGAACTCATTAGCTACCAATTTAGAAAAGGGTTGAGTGCACCTACTAAATATTGATGGGAGCTGTTGAACTCAATAGTCATCGATTTACAAAAGGGTTGAATTCATCTACTAAAAATTCATGAGGGCTGCTGAACTCAGTAGCTACCAATTTGAAAGAGGGTTGGGTGTACCTACTAAAAATTTGTGGGGGGCTGCTGAACTCAGTAGCTACCAATTCAGAAAGGAGTTGGGTGTACCTATTAAAAATTGAGGGAGGTTGCTGAACTCACTAGCTACCAATTTAGAAAAGGTTTGTGTGCACCCACTAAAAATTGATGTGAGCTGTTGAACTTAATAGTCATCGATTTACAAAAGGGTTGATTTCACCTACTAAAAATTGATGGCGATTGCTGAACTCAATAGCGACCGATTTAGAAAAGGGTTGAATGTACCTACTAAAAATTGATGCGTGCTATTCAACTCAATAACTAGCGTGTTATAAAAGTGTTCAGTGTGTCTACTAAAAATTGATGGTGGTTGCTGAACTCAGTAGCTACCACGTTATAAGAAGGATGACTATTTCTACCAAAAATTGATGGTGTTTGCTGAACTTGACAGCTACCATATTATAAGATGGATGATCTGAATGACTATATCTATTAAAAGTTTGTAGAGGCTGCTGAATTTAATAGCTATACCGTTAGAAAAGAATTGAGTGTACCTACTAGAGATTGAGGGAACCTACTGTGTACTCAATAGCTACCCTGTTATAAGAGGGTTCAGTGTATCTGCTAAAAATTTATAGAGGCTGCTGAATTCTATAGCTACCGTGTTACAAGAATACGTCTACTATTCTAACGTGAATGTATCTAGTAAAATTGATAGAGGCTGCTGATTGGATAGCTACCTCGCCGTCCGAATAGTTCTTTGGATCTAATCCGCGATTTCGGTCGAATATGCTGTGCCAGGTGCGGCGTTACAGGTATGAATAGAAAGATAGAGAGATAGAAATAGAGATAGATAGAAAGAGAGAGCTGTATAGGCAGAGAGAAAGATCGAGGGGGTTAGAATGACATTTCCCTCGGTCAGGATCGTCCACGTGGGCGTGATGTGTACCTTGATTGGACGAGTGTGAGGCTCACGATTGCGGTTGCGGTGTGTTGTGGTCCCGCTTGTCTCCCGCAGGAGCCGGCGGCTTTATCACGGGCTTCTCCTCGTTTACCGGCGTGGGTGGAGCGTCCTTTCTTGGCGGCATCCTCTCGTTTATGGCGTCGAGACCCTTCGCCTCGGCGAACGAGGTGATTTTGTGGTTCGGCGAGAAACCTTGGAGAGCTGGAAACAACGGCACCGGTCACCACCGTTCACACACCCGACACCGTTCGATCAAAATACCACCGAAACCTTTCCAATATCGCGCTCGAAATCAATTCGATCGGTCAACGAACTCGACAACCAACGCACACGTTTTATTTTCTCACGTGTACACGCTCGCGTTCGCGATGACATTTTTAGGATCGATTCGTTAACAAGATTGAATATTTATAGATTATTACAGATAGTTATGTGTCCATGAAATAGATAGAATATTTATAATTGTTAGAATAAGATTGATTGTGATTAGATATTATTATAATAAGACAGTAATACGTAACTGTGACACTAGACACACACACGACACAACGACATTCACTGTATAAAGGTCGAAGACTCACTGAATCGCTTTCGGAAAATATGGGGGATAGAAGTGGGGATATAAAAGTCTCATTGGGGATATTGTAATTAGGGTGACGCGTGGTTTATGGCACCTCCAATAAACTCGAGGCGCAGGTATACCAAGGTTACCTTTTACGGCTTGATTAATTTCACACGGAATTTCATACGGAATTTCACACTGAATTTTACACGGAATTTTACACGGAATTTTACACGGTATTTTACACGGAATTTCACACAGTTATTTCAACATTGGAAAATTAATTACTATACAATTAATTACTATACAATTAATGTTTCCAATTGGCCCAAATTCGGTGGTACTTTGATACGTCATTGTTACCGCAGTTCTAATTATTCCAGAGATTTCCAGGGGTTGTTTACCGTTTTTTAGGGACGTCTTGCCACCAGATAATGCGCCAAGAGGCAAAGCTCCAGTCGGTGTCAACCCCTTCAGCTGTAACACGCTCTCGCTTTCCTCCCTAAAACAAAAGAACGATATTAGAATAATGGTTGTTAACATGGGGTTAATTATCTCCGTAATTCTGTTAAATTCTTTACATATTCTTCAATATTTGATTTTTTATATTTAATCAATTAAAGGAACAGTAAATTATAAGGGTTGGTCTTTCATGTTTGACACAGTTTTTCCCGTGCAACAATTATTTAAATCATTTTAAATTAAGATTGCTTCGATTTTTACAAATAATTTAACATAGGGTTAATTGTACCAGTAATTCAATTAAATTCTCCACATATTCTTTAATATTTAATTCCTCATATTTAATCAATTCAAGTAACATTAAATTCCAAGGGTTGGACTTTCATGTTTGACACAGCTTTCCCCGTGCAACAATTATTTAAATTATTTTACAATTAAGATTAACACGATTCTTACAAATAATTTAACATGGGGTTAATTATCCCAGTAATTCAATTAAATTCTCCACATTTTCTTCAATATTTAATTCCTCATATTTAATCATTTAAAGTCACACTAAATTCTAAGGGATGGTCTTTCATGTTTGATACAGTTTTTTCCGTACAACAATTATTTAAATCATTTTAAATTAAGATTGCCACGATTTTTACAAATAATTTAACATGGGCTTAACTAACCCAATAGTTCCATTAAATTCTTTGCATTTCCTTCAATATTTAATTCTTCATATTTAATCAATTAAAATAACGCTAAATTCTAAGGGTTGATCTGTCATGTTTGACACAGTATTTCCCGTGCAACAATTATTTAAAACATCCTACAGTTAAGATTGCCACGATTTTTACAAATAATTTAACATGGGGTTAATTATCCCAGTAATTCAATTAAATTCTCCACATATTCTTCAATATTTAATTCCTCATATTTAATCAATTAAAGTAACACTAAATCTTAAGTGATGATCTTTCATGTTTGACACAGTTTTACCCGTGCAAAAATGACTTAAAAAATCCTAAACATCCTTTTTGAAATATTCCATGTTACAAATAGTACAAATAAAAATACGTGAGTTTTAGAAACTGTTCGAGCTTCGCGAACCTCTTTCGCAGTTTATATGGGAGAATCTGCGTTTAGGGAAACGGTCAACGAAATATTCTTACCTCAATACAGAGAAGACACGCGCCATCTTGCCAATGGCCCTGATCTTGTTTCTGATTACCTCCTTGCGTAGATTGGCTGCTGCACCTAGAAAACCGAGAGCCACCGGTTAGATCGATCGGTTCCAGAATCGACCACGCGTATCGCTCTAGTGATCGACGAAATCGCGAAGGCGTCTCCTCGGTTATATCTCCGATCTACGAGGATCAAGCTCTAAGCTGCTTTGGCTCCGCTATCGAACACACGAAAACACATATTCTCTCGTGCGAACACGATGGAAATCTCGCGAGAAACGAGAGTTCTCGCAGCAGATATTCCCAGGGGATTCTCAGGCGTACAACTACATACAAGATGCGGTGTGGGTGTGCGACTAGCCTTCGCGAGATCGGGATCACCGATTCCGCCCGGCGATCTATAACACGGTAGATCGCCCGGTTAATCGATCTTCGCCTAGACGAACTACGTTATTCATAGCACAGCTTTTTATAACCGGTCAATGTTTTATTGTTTCTTTTGTTAAGAAAATAATTTTTATCAAGAGACAAAACAAAAATAAAAAAACGGAAAATAATATTGTTTCACAAAGAGAGAGAGAGAGAGAGAGAGAGAGAGAGAGAGAGAGAGAGAGAGACAGATATAGTAAATAAATAAATAACGGATAACACGTCACTCGTCAATCTCGAGTCGCACGGCAAACAACAACGGCAAACTAAACAGCCAGTAGGCGCACGCGACGAGCGTGTGCTTATTAAACTCGGCGTACTTTGCGATTATGTGTCCGCCATTTTGGCGTGAACGGACTCTCGGATGTTCTAACGCATTATCTACCAGCGGTTCGTTTTTTAAAACAATTTCTTTAAAGTTCAAATGAAATTGTTTCACGCGGAGAGATTTCCCTCGGGAGAATACACAGTGCTCGAAATTACCATAAAGTCACCTGATTTTTCGGTGAAATATTATAATTGTGTCGTGATAATTACAAGCTGATGCACGATAGCATTTTAGGATTCATAAAAGAAACCATTTGCGTGATTACGTTCGAAGATATATTATTTGTTTGCAGAAGAACGTGAAGTTATATAGTTTCAACAAAAAGCGAACTGGGTTTACATAAAGTCACACGTGTTTTTTAAGTAGATAACATCAAGATTAACGAAAATTTCTTGTATATTTATAAATTAATACTTAGTATATATGCCATTTCTTCGAATAACGTCAAAAAATTCGATTAGGCATTGATGAAATCGAAGTACGAAGAGTTTCTTCGATGGATGTCCACGATTCGTTCACTGCAATCCGTAACTCGGAAACAGTGTTGTACCGTTTACAATAGCCGTATACTTTTCTTGCAAGTATTCCTCAAAGGTTCTCGAACAAGTTTAAATCTGGCTAACAAGCTGGCCATGTAAAAATCCTCGTATACTTGTTCTTTGTTTGTCTTGATGCATGAATTGAGGCGTTATCGTGCTGAAAAATGAAGTTAATCAGGACCATCTCCAACAGCTTCGTGTATTGTGTCGAATTAATTTTATCATTAATTCGACAGATTGGTGCTCTTTTATTGGCTATGAATGCAACCCAAATCATTAATGAACCACCACCGAAGTTACGACTCATTTAAACGTTATTTATTAGTTATAAGTAGTATTTGTAACTTACAAATACTACTGGCACGGTTTAAATGAATTCGACACAATACAGGGTGTCTCAAAATTCCTTCAACACTTGGAAATGGGAGGTTGCTGGGATCGTTTGAAGCAACATTTTCCTTTGCAAAAATGGTATCCGCGGCTTTGTTAACGAGTTATTAACGAAAAACACTGGCCAATTAGGGCGCGATCTAAACCATCTGTCAATTGGCCAGTGTTTTTCGTTAATAACTTCTGAACAAAGCCGCGGACGTCATTTTTTCAAAAGAAAATATTACTTCAAATAATGTCAGGATCCTTCCATTTCAGGATGTTTAAGGAATTTTCAGACACCCTGTATTTCTACCTCGCTTCAGTTTGTTGCAGCACAGTACAAAATTCTTATTTTTCATAAAAATCCGTTGTCCAGTTATAAGCGTTTAAAGTTGAGCGATTTACAGTATTTTTGACAGAATTTTATTATTTTAAATATGGCTAACTCATTTTTCGTCGATTATCATTTGGAAAAAGTTATATTTTAACCCTTTCGTGGACATTCATCGAAGCAGAAACACTTCGTACTTCGATTTCATCGATGCTTAATCGAATTTTTTGACGTTATTCGAAGAAGTGGCAATTATACTAAGTATTAATTTATAAATATACAACAAATTTTCGTTAATCTTGATGTCATCTACTTAAAAAACACGTGTGACTTTATAGAAATTTCATAGTTTGTTTTTTGTTGAAACTATATATAACTTCACGTTTTTCTGCAAATAAATAATATATCATTGAATGCAATCACGCAAATGGTTGTTTTTATTAATCCTAAAATGCTATCGAGCATCAGCTTGTAATGATCATGACACAATTATGAGATTTCACCAAAAAATCAGGTGTCTTTGTGGTAATTTCGAGCACTGTAGTTCGACGCGTCGATCGTTCAGGCACACTTTGATTACAGTTAGGCGACACAAGTAAAAGTCGATCGGGATCGAAGGACCTAAAGGGTTCGACGTGTTAGCGATTTAGTTTCGTCTTCGTTAAACAAGTTACTATACCGTGGGGAATTTGTTTAACGATCGGCGCGTCGAACTTTCCCGAGTAGACTGCGAATGTTCATGCAATTTTCAATTTTTTAAATCATGCGAAATGTTATTTTCAGTGGTAGCAGTCTCTGTTTTGGATTGGCGAGAAAGTAATTTCGGTATTCTAAGGTGAAATAAAATATAATCTTCAATTAGTAACATATTTTCCTTGATCTTGTTCGACGATCTTCCGCGATCTTTCAAAAATATTCCCAAAATTGGCTTTCATTTCATCTTAAAATATCGAAATTACTTTCTCTCCGAATAGATCTGAGACAAATAAAAATCGTACTAAACTCCGCGGAATGTAATTCTGCAGCATTTTCCGAAAACATTTAAACTATAAATGCATACAGATCCTCTCGCAATGAGGATGCGCCATTAAAAACCGAATGGCGCCGGTAGACGAAGCGTCGGAATGTATTTCTCGCATACTTTCGCGCCACCGTGTACACGTGCATCGACTATATGTACACAGATATACATATAATACAGAGGCAGACAGAGAGAAAGAGAGAGAGAGAGAGAGAGAGAGAGAGAGAAAGACAGAGAGTGAGAGAACTAGATACAGAGAGAGATACAGAGACATTGAGTGTGTGTGCATGTGCACGAGGATAATAGCACAAGCTCATTGCATACGGATGCACGCGCGTGTAAGCAGCGTGTGTGCGTGATATCGTGCGCGAGTATACACACGTACACGTATGCACACCGCGCACACTGTTCTCGCGTGTGCGCGCGTGTTTCGCAGTTCTATTATATCGCATATATGCAAAAAAACACGGGATGCAAGAGAGAAGAAAATAGGTCGCATGCACATGCAGGCTGAGCGCGAGAAACGTACGCACCGTCGGTCACTGCGGCGCTTTAAACCGTTGCGCTCGCCGTTGGTTAATTTTTCACCGCTACTTGCCTACTTTCTCGTTCGCATTTTTACCGGTTCTTTATTTTATTTTATTTTTCCCCGGTTTTCTCTTTGCGTTCGGTACTGAGAAATTCTTCGTGAGGTCGTTCGAAGAGGCATTCGTTCCCCGCGAGCTCTCCGTGTTCCGTTCGTTTAATCCGTATCCGACGGGAGATCACCGATTTTCCGTTACGGAGCGGACACGGGCAAAGCCGGAGCGCTCGGGCCACGCCCACTCAGCTCGCTCCGCCCCCCGGGCAGCGAAACGAACCGCTCTCGCTCGTGAACAGCGATTGCCCGTGTCTGGGGCGGTGACTTTTACGGTGGGACGCGTACAGTGGTTCTCTAGTCGTTTCTGGGACGTTTTCCGAGTTCCTAGGATGTATCCGAAGTCCCTACAATGAGCTGAAAGTCTCTAGACTGTTTTCCAAGTCTCTAAAATGTCCTTTAACTCTCTAGAATGATCTCTAAATTCCTAGGAAGTCCCAAAAATGTCCACAAAGTCACTACAATGAAATGAAAGTCTCTAAAATGTCCCCTAACTCTCTAGAAAGTCTCTAAAATGTCCTCTAACTCTCTAGAATGATCTCTAAATTCCTAGGATGTTCCTAAAACGTCCTCAAAGTCCCTACAATGAACTCAAAGTCTCTAGAATGTTTTTCTTAGTCTCTAGAATGTTTTTCTTAGTCTCTAGAATGTTTTTCTTAGTCTTTAGAATGTTTTTCTTAGTCTCTAGTATGTTTTCCTTAATCTCCAGAATGTTTTCCAAGTCTCTAAAATGTCCTCTAACTCCCTATAATGATCTCTAAATTCCTGTGATGTATCTAAAACGTCCTTAAAGTCGCTACAATGAACTGAAAGTCCTTACAATGAACTGAAAGTCCTTACAATG
>CM052203.1:3032674-3052868 GCA_028455805.1 Lasioglossum figueresi | reverse complement strand
CTATTTCACTCCAGTTTGATGCAATTCAAGTAGAAAATTATTATTTTCTATGAGGATCCGCTGTCTATCAACTAGGGACCCAAAAATTTTCAGTTATGTTTGAATTAGTTACTCAAAAATTTAATATAGCACCGGAAAATCTATGATATTCGAGTCTCGGAACAATATTAAGAATTTCCGGGTAGCTGCCCACCTTTACCGAATAACAGTAAGTTCGAAAAGCGAAGTTGAAGAATTTCAAGTCTTTCGATATAAATTGTTCTAGGTTGTTTCCAGCCCGCTCCCGTTTGTCGGGGATCGCATCTCGATTTCACATCGATGTTTTTTTCGTCGTTGATTCTGCTTCACGGATCGTCGGATCGATGTGCTATCGAGAGGATTTGCCGTCCAATTTCGAAGACCCCGCGACGGAAATCACGAGATCGTTTCGGAATTTCGCTCCGGTTAAATCCGAATTTTCCCCGGGATTTCGGGCCGAGTTATTTCGAAACACGAGTTTTATCGATCGCCCAGCCGGAAACCGCTGACACAGAAACAGTCGCGATGGCGCCCGCCACCGAGAAAATCTGGATTTCACCGGGAAATCCACGGAAACAATTTTTCTCGAGATCTTGACAAAGCCGTCGAACGTTTGCTAATAATATTGGCAGTAACAAGTTTTTAGAATTAATCTTTACAATCGGTGAATGATCTAAAAAGTTGTCCTAGAAGTTTCCAACGTATTGATATTGTTAAATCAAACGTTTAACGTTTTATTATATGAATTTGCTGATGCAATATTCTTTAAAAAAGACATGGTCGAATTTCCATTGTGTCGGACAACCTAATATTTCTCATTGAAAAGTAGAAATTTCAAAAACGATCATTTTAAGAGAACATGAAAAAAATTTTATTCTTAAATGACGACGTCGCAAGACTAGAATTGACTTTAGATTTCGTTTATGTGAAAACCAATAGAAATAAATTTTTTCTCGAGTTAATTTGTTTCTGTGTGGGTCTCGGAGATCGTAGAACTTGGATTGGTAGATCAATTGGACGATACATCGATCTTTGTCGGTTACAACGATCGGCACTGAAAGCGTAAAAAGGTGATTCGTTAATAAGAGGCACGGGCGGTCTGCGTTTCCAAAAAGTATATTCAAGATTCTACTGGCGAAAATAGAATAAAAAGAATAAAAATTGATGATCGAGAACTGTAAAATAAAAATTGTTTGTTAATACTGTTGTATCGTTCTGCAGTCTATAAAATTATTAAGAAAATAAATTAATGTCTACGTAGCTACTGTACCTGGCAATTACTACATTAATAATACATAAATAATACATTAAAATAAAATAAAAATCTGCAGTGTACAAATTTCCAGAGAGAAATGGTAAAAATGGACAGTAGCTTCGTGGAGGTACATTCTAATAAACAATAATACTAGAAGCTGTGTATTTAATAAAATACAATCCACTAAATCTTCGACGTTAATCGTCAAAGAAAAATGGTAAAAATGACAAAAATGAACAGTAGCTTGATCGTGAATGTTCGTTCCAATAAATAAAAATAATCACTAAAGAAAAATGGTAAAAATGAACAGTACCTTGATCGTGAATGTTCGTTCTAGTAAACAAAAATAAAGTACAAAAAATAATCACCAAAGAAAAATGGTAAAAATGAACAGTACCTTGATCGTGAATGTACATTCTAGTAAAGAATAATACTAGAAGCTATGTATTTAATAAAAATAAAATACAATCCACGATACCTTCGAAGTTAATCACAAAATAAAAATGGTAAAAATGGCAGGCAGCTTGACGTCGCAAAATATCGGAAGAAAGCTGTAAAACTGATAAAATTGATTGGTCCTGTTTGTCCAGAAGGGGTTTTGGTATCGTAATTCGGTGAAACCGGAGAAGATTGTTGCTTGTTTGTTCTGCGTAGTTGCGCAGACCGCCCTGGCCACCGGAAACTTCGTGATTACTTTCTACGTGGCGGTACTGTTTCTCTTCTCGTCTCGTTCTCTCGTATTATCGACATTGCTTGCTGTCGAGACACAACCGCCGAGGAAAGTAATCTCGGTTGAGAGACAGAGAAATGAGAGAAGAGAGAAAGATTGAGAGGAAGAGAGAGAGAGACCGTCATCACGTTGGACATTCGAAGGGGTAATTAGTGCGCGGTAATTAACACACCGCTACATAGAAGCTACCTGGAAAAACTGATTAAGAAAACTCTTTGATTAATATACGTTTCCTCGTTGATCGTGCGAGATCCGTGATCACTCGTCGAGGAACAGAAAAATTTTTAAAATCGCACATGAACTTAAGTAATTTTGACAAAATAATTTTGTTGTAGAATTTCATTGTTTAAATAATTGAATACATTGTTCCTCGCACGATCCCCGAGCTCGAGGCAATCCCTCGAGTCAAGTTAATTAGCCTAGAATAATCCTAGGACATCTACTTTTCACACTAGCATGCGCGATAATAAATAAATCATCGGGAGAAAACGAAAAGGGGTTTCGCATAATTGCTCAACGAAAAGACAGACAGAGAAAGAGACAGAAAAGAAACGGATTGAAAATAAAGGGAGAATAATTAACGAATAAAAAGAACATAAATGGTTCGTTTGAGGGGAGAAAAATGTGAAACGATTAGAACACAAGCAAATCCAGGGAAGAAAGAGAGACAGAGAGAGAAAGAGAGCGGAGAAAAAGTGAGTGAGAGAGAATGAGAGAAAGAGAGACAGGTATAATGTAGACGAAACACTGTGGAGCAGACGTAGTCTCGTGAAAGATGAGCTCGAAGTGTGACACATGATGCTGCTGCGACAGAGATTATGCTGCTTGATTCATTTTCGTGTTCGCTTATGACTGCCGGCGTTCGGATTCAAGGAGTACCGTACAACAGTCTTTCACTGTTAATTTGTTAATTTTAACATTTATGCGCTCGAATTAAGAATTAAAAAACCAACACGTCAGATTCTACGATAAAAACCACGTGAAAAATGGAGAATACAATTTTCCGATCTGAGCCTTCGTTTTCGAGAAAATCGACTTTCAATCGTCATCTCGATTTTAAGGGGAAACGGACAGCCATGGTCAGACAAGGGAATATTCAACCATGATTTTCATGCAAACGAAGGCTCGCATGGAAAAACTTTGTTCTAAATTTTCGACGAGGTTTTTGATGTAGATTATCCCAGTATTTTAATTTTTTTTATTGCTCAGATATTAACGATAAATAAAAAAATTGTTATCAAACAAATTCGATTTTTCTCGAAAACTAAGATTCGTACAAAAATCTTGGTTCTACAGTTCCGACGTGGTTTTTGATGTAGATTATCCCAGTATTTTAATTTTTTTTATTGCTCAGATATTAACGATAAATCAAAAATTGTTGCAAATCAAATTCGATTTTTCTGGAAAACTAAGATTCGTACAAAAATTTTGGTTCTACAGTTTCGACGTGGTTTTTTATGTAGATTATCCGAGTATTTTAGTTTTTTTTATTGCTCACATATTAACGATAAATAAAAAAATTGTTGTCAATCAAATTCGATTATTCTCGAAAACGAAGGCTTCTACGAAAAAACTTTGTTCTACAGTTTCGACGTGGTTTTCGATGTAGTTTATCCGAGTATTTTAATTTTTTTTATTGCTCATATATTAACGATAAATAAAAAAATTGTTGTCAATCAATTTGATTTTTCTCGAAAACTAAGATACGTACAAAAATCTTGATTCTACAGTTTCGACGTGATCTCCGACATAGATTATCCCGGTATTTTTACTTTTTATCGTGGTTCAGATATTAAGCCGATAAACAAAAAAGTTCGATTCTCTCGAAAACGAAGGCTCGTATGAAAAAGCTTCGTTCAAAATTTTTGACATGATTTTTGACATGGTTTTCGACGTAGATTATCCGAGTGTGTTTATTTTCCACTGTAGTTGTGTAGAAAAGGTTGTAGATTATTTGTTCGTAAATAAAAATTTTTAGAAGTCGATTTTGCAACAGTATCACTGATTGAATTCGAAAGCGTGGGAGGCAATCATTTGCTGGTTGTCCTTTAACACGAACGCGGGCTTGTAGAGAGAGAGAGAGAGAGAGAGAGAGAGAGAGAGAGAGAGAGAGAGAGAGAGAGAGACAGATAAATAGATAGACAAAGAGAGAAGCGTGCAGGGTCTGAAAGAGGGTTAGCACAGTGCCGACAGGGGTTGTTGGATTGAGAGGGGTTGCTGGGTGGTTGAAATGTCGTCCTGTCCGGAGATGCTTCTGTCACGTGGGCTCGCGGGGGTGGTCCCACTCGGAAACACAAAAAGAGAGAGAGACAGAGTAAGAGAGAAATAGAGAAAGAGAGAAGGAAATGGCGGCGGAAGAGAGCTACGAGTGACGGGAGGATGGTCCTCGTGACTCGGTCCCTGTCCAGTTCAACGAAAGAAAAGGTAAATGGAAAATAATAAAAATACACGCAGAAATAGGGGATGGTGTCAAGTCCCAGGGGTGTTTAAGGGGGTGGAGAGAATGGGGGGCTCTCGACTGTCGGCTGTTTCCTTTGCCTCCTGACTACTACGCTCCTGGCCGTCGAAACGACTACTCGCGTGCGACCATAAGTGGTTCGATCCAACAAAAGACACGTCGCACGGCGCTCCCAGAAAGAGAGAGGGAGAAAACACTCGATAATAAAACTCTACATAGCTTCCGCCAATTTCTGTACATCTCGAAACTCGATTTGAAAGGATCGATACTGACTCCTTTAACGATAGGATCGGACGTTGGTTAGAACGCTGCAGAAATTGTATATTGATCAATGGGATTTTTCTAATTTTTTTAATCTTTAGGAAGTTATTTAACTTTTAAGAAATTGTACCAGGAGAAAATTATTACCAGACTGGATTTCTATGCGAAATAAAAATTGTCTTAGTTGGAGATTAAAATTTATAAACATGGTGTACTAAATTTGAAAAAGTCACGATTGCAAGCAATTTTAAATATTTGAACAATTTTTCGATTAACACAGTCAAACTGAAATTTCTACTGAAAATGGTGTACTAAATTTTTAAGCATCTTGAAAGCTTAGAATTTTTAATTCTTGAACAATTCCTTGTTTTCAAAAGTCAGATTAAAATTTATACGAAACATGGTGTACTAAATTTCCAAGGGTCTCAAAAGTTTACAATTTAAAATTTTTGAACTATTCCTTGTTCTCCGCAGTCAGATTGAAAATACTAAACATGGTACATTAAGTTTCCAAAGATCTCAATAGCAAACAATTTTAAATATTTGAAAAATTCCTTGTTTTCCAAAATCAAAATGAAATTTATACTAAACATGGTGTTCTAAATTTCCAAGGCTCTTAAAATCTTACAATTTAAAAATTTTGAACAATTCCTTGTTCTCCACAGTTAGATTGAAATTTATACTAAACATGGTACATTAAATTTCCAGAGATGTCAATAGCAAACAATTTTAAATATTTGAAAGCTCCTTGATTTCCAAAATCAGATTGAAATTTATACTAAACATGATGTACTAAATTTCCAAGGGTCTCAAAAACTTGCAATTTAAAATTTTTGAACAATTCCTTGTTCTCCACAGACAGATTTAAATTTATACTAAACATGGTACACTAAATTTCCAGATCTCAATAGCAAACAATTTAAAATATTTGAAAAACTCCTTGGTATCCAAAATCAGATTGAAATTTATACTAAACATTATACACTAAATTACCAAGCATTTCAACAGCAAGCAATTTTAAATATTTAAAAAATTCTTTGTTATCCAAAGCAAATTGAAATTTATACTAAACGTGGTGTACTAAATTTCCAAGTATCTCACAATCCTACAATTTAAAAATTTTGAACAATTCTTCGTTCTCCACAGTCAGATTTAAATTTATACTAAACATGGTACAATAAATTACCAAGCGTTTCAACAGCAAACAATTTTAAATATTTGAAAAATTCCTTGTTTTCCAAAACGAAATTGAAATTTATAGAAAACATGGTGTACTAAATTTCCAAGGGTCTTAAAATCTTACAATTTAAAAATTTTGAACATTTCCTTGTTCTCCACAGTTAGATTGAAAATACTAAACACGGTACACTAAATTACCAAGCGTTTCAACAGCAAACAATTTAAAAATTAGAAAAATTCCTTATTATCCAAAATCAGATTGAATTTTATACTAAACATGGCGTACTAAATTTCCAAGCGTCTCAACAGCTAACAATTTAAAAATTCCTATTTCTCCATAGTCAGATTGAAAATTGGTTATAGCAATTCGTAAGGGTTGTGGCTCAAAGTTTCCCCTGATGTGTACTTATATGGGGGTTGGAATGCAATCAGTTAATAGTTCTACTTGCAAGGTGCTCCATCCCATTGCTACTCGATGCGTTCGATCGATCTGCACACGTTCCCCGGGGATCAGAGACATCGAGACTAGGGGGGGATATATAGAGAAAGACAGATAGAGAGAGAGAGAGGACAATGGACGAAAGAAGAAGAGCGACGGAGAGGGTTTAAAACAATCGACCAGCTCGCATGCTACCGCCGGCAGATTAACCGTGTTCCATCCGGATTATCCGTCGACGCTTGCCTTTAGAGGTTGTTTATGGAGAAACATATTGCCGACGGCCGCACGGGCGTTTAGGCTTCCACCATTATTTTCCAAACGATCTGCGCGAAATCCTCGGAAATGCAGACCGAAATCAAAATTCGATCACAGAGAAGAAGAATCATTTCCGTTTTCCAAGTGGATCGACGAATGAACAACCACAAAAATTCATAAATTCACCCCTAACTGGAAACCTCAAAATTGTCAAGGCCTTTTATTTATTTTTTAATTGACAGTACCAGTTGTTCATTTAACACGCTCGCTGTCATTGTTGCTAACCCACCGTTGTTGAAATGTTTATGCAACTATACGAAATACTGAAACGATTTAACAGAAGAACACTGAATATTATGACGTTACATGACAAAGTGTAAACGATTAATTGAAATGTTTAATCGAACTGAGTGTACATAATTGTGACAGCGAGCGTGTCAATTTAATCATCAGAGTATCGAACAATTGAATGACTGGATTTTGATATTCCGGGTCAAGACAGATCCAGATAGCGTTAATCTAAAAAGAATTGTTTTTTCTTCGGGAAAAGTTTTATTTGGCAATTCCAGTGTACTCGAGGGATCGTCAATTTTAGTCAGATGGTCGATCGAAGAGAGGAATGGGTAATCTTGACGAGACAGGTGGCTGGTGACGAGAGAGCGATTTGTGTTGGCACGTGGAACGACCGAAGAGTCAAAACAACGTTGCAATTGCATATCAATTTAATTCACACTACGTACGAATTTTTTTACCGTTATTTTGAGGACTTCGGTGGTTCCGCGAAGTCGAAGTCAGCGTGGGCGACAGAGACAGGAATGTGGAACAGGTGTTGGCGGACGGGTGTAAACGAAACAGAAACCAAGGAAGAAGAGAAAGGGAAAGAATAAACGCAAAGAAGAAAACGAACTGAAGAGAGTAAAACAGAGAGATACAACTCCGAATGAATCGAGCGCGCGCGCGCGGAGGTAAACGAAAATTTGCAGAGCTCGCGTGTAAAAAGGAACAAGATGGAACAAGTAGACGGACGTCGTGTACACGTGCACGCGGAGACGCACATTTATGTTGGTTATGTACGTGTACAAACGTCGTAATTGAACAGGAACAGACGAGAAACAAGTGAAAAATATCGACTTGAACGGAACAGCGTTCGCGAGGCGGTTCTGCCGGACTAATCGACGACTTTTCTACTTGAAATCGCTTCTATCCAGCGAACAGTCTTCCATCTTCTATGAACTCACAGTGTGAAAAATTTAGGCTCTAAATTCGTTCGGTATCGTTAGAAATTTGAAGCTGTGACTGCGAATTTCAACAATTATTGTCATACAATAACAATTACAGTTTCTTCAAAATGATTCAAATTACTTAATCTTCAAGATTTTCGAAAATAGATCGTCCAGGGCTACGCCCATTTTCATTTAAATTATTCTGATGGTTAATTAAAGTCCAGATTTCATAGATTGTCCGTGCACAATACAGACAGCGATATTTAAAGTACACGAAACTGCGCAGGCTACAATTCTCCGAAAAGCTGGACAATTAATCTAATTTTGCAATAAACAAATTTCTCGGAAAAATGTCTAAATTGAAGATGGACGAATTCCCATCCCGAGAGATCACTGTTGCCGAGAGAAGCTAGTTAATGTTATCAGTCAAATCTCCGCGAAGATCCGCAGTCCAGTAGAATAAACCAACATTGGTCGGACAGAATCGAACGAGCCGTACAACGAAACGGCAACGTAATAAATCGAATCAGAATCGCGGGCAGCCGCCTCGACGACGTTGTCGAGCTCCCAACAATACAAGAAAACACTGGCGAGAAACAAAAAGAAAAAACAGTTGCGGTCAGATGTGCGCGCGCACGCGAGGCATTCGTCGCGATGCCGACGCGTGCACGCGCGCGATACGAACGCTTCTCGGATCGGCAAGAACACGTTCATACGGCGACAAACTCAACGAAAATATTACGGGTTACTTGGTGGCTTGAAGAGACAAATAACAAAGGAAACGAAAAAAAAGAAAGAAAAAGAGAGAGAGAGAGAAAGAGAGAAAGAAAGAACGACAGAAAACTTTTGCGTCAAGTAAGTCGTCGGCTCTCACGGGGACTTACCATTCTTTTTTTGGACAACGACTTTGGCTGCGACTTTACGGGGGTTGCGTATGCCGAACAACGGAGTTTTGAGTGGTAGTAGTAGTAGGTAGTAGTAGTTAGTAGTAGTAGTAGTAGTAGTAGTTAGTAGTTAGTTGTAGTTAGTAGTAGTAGGTCGTAGTAGTAATAGTAGTAGTTGTAGTTAGTGGTAGTTAGTAGTAGTAGTAGAAGTAGTAGAAGTAGTAGAAGTAGAGGTAGTAGCATAGTGTCGTGCCGAGATAGGAGGAGTCCAAGGCCAGTGTGATTGATACAAATATAATAGAGAAGGAGTACGATAAAAGACAGTCAGTGCAACTTTCTTGGTTTTGGGGGCGGGGCTAATGGGCGTGGTTTCGATTTAAAGGGGCGGGGCTGGGCTGGGGGGTTGTGCTCTATGTCTCTCGGCGATCATGATCGGATTTTGCTCGATCAATAAGGACATCGATCTTTATCATGTTCTTTAACCGCTCGTGTTGGACCGATCTTTCCTTTCGAGAGGTTCACGAGGGTGTGGCATTCGGGGCGTGGCTTCCGGGACGAGGGGGGGAGACGATTGGACCAGCCACATCGTTGGATTAGCGTAACAAAGAGTTTAATGAGTTTACAATTTTTTTTCAAGCTAATGAGCGAAAGCATCGTTCAGGAAAAAATACGGGGATGTTTTTTGACCTTCGTTTGACCGAAGAAAAATATTTTTTTTCATCACAGTCTCGTGATTAAAATCTACAATTAAATATTGAGATAAGGGATGTTGTTTGTCCTTCGTTAGACCGGAGAAAAATATTTTCTTCACCGCAGCTTCGTGATTAGAATCTACAATTAAATATTGAGATAAGGGATGTTTTTTGACCTTCGTTTGACCGGAGAAAAATATTTCTTTTATCACAGTCCCGTGATTAAAATCTACAATTAAATATCGAGATCAGGGATGTTTTTTGACCTTCGTTTGACCGGAGAAAAATATTTCTTTTTATCACAGTCCCGTGATTAAAATCTACAATTAAATATCGAGATCAGGGATGTTGTTTGACCTTCGTTTGACCGGAGAAAAATATTTCTTTTTATCACAGTCTCGTGAGTGAAATCTACAATTAAATATTGAGAGATGCTACGTTCATCAGGAAAGCTCCGTCCGGGAGAGCGGACTGGAAAATTTTTTTTAAACGAAATGAAAGAAAAAATTCAACGAGGAAAAAATACAGGGGTGTTCTTTAAGGTACATTCTACTTAAAAAAAATTTTCTTCCAAAAATCGGCGGTTTTTAATGGAGGGGAAAAAATTGTCAAATTCTATGTGGGTCTGTCCTCGAAATTCTTATTTAGGGGGTTAGATTGAATTATGATTTGGGTCTGCCCCTGTGTCCAGAAGCCACCCCCGTCGCAGGGGAGGGCCGCTACGCATTATGGGAGAAATGGAGTAGAAAAAGTTCGGTGTACAGAAGAGAATAAGTGGTCCGTTGGATTTAAAAATTGATTTCGGAGCAGAGAACACGGATGATGGTGCACAGAGAGTCGAGCGGAATCAATTCGGAGAGACGTGGGGGCTTAATGGGGTTTCATGGGGGGGTTGAGGGCAGGGCGTAGGGGGTAGAAATATTTTTATTCCTTAATTAACACCGAGAATGTTTTTCGATCGGTCGGAGATCGATCCTGGATCGTGATCGAGCTCCGGCCGATCGATGCATGCGAGATTTGCGTGATTCAAGATGGCGGCGAGGGGACGGTCAAGAATTCACTACTGTGGATCTTTGAGATTTTTCGAAAACATTATTCTGGAATACGATTTGCATACAATATATGATTTTTGTTTGTTGTTCATCAATACGGGGATGGTGTTAATAAAAATTTAGAGTTTCGTATGATTGTATAAATCGTATGAACATCCACAGTTTAATTAGAGCAATAGTAACACGAGTCGATTGGAATACTAGCGGATTTTTATGCGAAATAAAAATTGTTTGAATCGAATTCTTTTCTCAATCAATATAATCAGATGAATATAAACAGATGAATATAATCAGATGAATATAATCAGATGAATATAATCAGACGAATATAATCTGATGAATATAATCAGATGGATATAATACAATATTTTTAGGTTCACTAAATCTGAGCTTCTTCATCATCCGAGCTATTAATTTTCATCATAAACGCATAAAATCCGCAGTCCACCGATTATTTTGGGAATGTGCACACTTTTTCGATACGTATATTGTATATTCACGATGATTGGGTGGCCGCCATCTTGACAGGGCCGAGCGAAGGTGACAAAACAGATGTCGATGCATGTACTATGATCGCAACGATGCAGAAAATGAGAGTCTACCGGTGACAACGTTAAGAATCCAGGCAGTGTGCCATCGAAGTATACATATATACTTGAGTAAGTATATATATTTAATATACAGTATGTACGTACAATATTTAATGAGGAGAGAGGAAGAACAGAGATAGAAAGATATTTATATTATATATATATATACATAATAGAGAGAGAAATATCTAGATACAGAAAAAGATTAAGAAAAAAAAAAAGAATAGAATCCTCTCGTACCTTGATGACGAACCATGGAAAGATGAATAGTATAGTGATATAAAGACAGTGAATGATAAAGAAACAGACAGACAGTTAAAGAGAAAGAGAGAGAAAGAGAGAGAAAGAGAAATGGAGAACCATAAAAGAGGAAATTGAGAAAGAAACAGACGAGCGACGATTCCTTTTGAAAGATCGTCGATCCTCGTCATTTTTGCTCCTCGATTCGAGGAAGGACAAGAGAACGGAATAGGTGTGACAGAGATAGATAGAAAGAGAGATAGAAAGAAAGTAAAAACATGTTGAATAAATATACAAATAGAGATAGATAGATAGATAGATTGATAGATAGATAGATAGATAGATAGAGAGAAAAGTCTTTGACACACCGAGACACTATCTATGATAAAAACAGCTAAAAGAAATCAGAATGATAACCAATGAAGCTCTTAACAATGTGACGATTAGAAGAGTCGAGTGGCGCTTCTTACCATCTGTCCGTGCAGCGGGTGAAAATGTAAACAGAAAGAGAATTCAAAATCTTCCTCAACAGTGATAGAGGCGTGTGATCGCGTGTTTATCTCGCGAATTCTCGGCCCGGTCGGTGATACATGTTGAAAAGGGGTCGGGGGGTTGGGGTCGGAGGGGGTTGATAAAATTTGATCATTTTCGGGTCGAGAGAGAGCGAGAGAGAACATCGTCGAGAGGGGCGGGCAGGGGGAGAGCGATACAAAGGTGAAAATTTTGAAAGAGGTGCGGCCGTAGCGAAAGTGATTATTCTCTGCGCGAGGGGGTTGTTGGGGGTGATTATATCTCGAAAGAAACCCGGATAGACACGCGCGGGTGCAGGTTGCCTTTCCTTTCTTCTGCATTTCTCACATCGGTCGTCAGAGTGCGGAGCTGTATTTTTGAATTTTTGAATACGCTGTTTGATCACATGATCGAGAAAGCTTGAAAAATTCTAGGGACTCTTCCCAATACTGCGATATGTTCTCCTTCAAGGTTACGAACGTTTAAACGTGTTTAAATAATATTCAAAGAGATTGAAGCATCTCTGATGCGATAACAAATACGAAACTTTCAACTTTTAGAATTTTTTACGTAAATTGTATCCGAACGGGGCCAACAATTTTCGAATGGTTTTATGTAATATCCACAGATTTTGAGGAGGAGATTCCAAAAATCCAAGTTTCAATGCTAAGAATTTACTGGTTCAAAAGTTACGCGTATTTAAAGTTGAGCGACTTTATTAACTGAGTTGAGTGACTATATTAAGTGTACTGGTACACTGGCAAAATCTACGTTACCGACATCACAATGTAGCGAAAGTCGATAATGCGAATCTCTATTTTAACATCGATTAGTTGTAAATTTCGTAAACTTCATTCGTTCCGTTTCCTATCGCTGAACTTCGAACACGCGTAACTTTCGAACCAGTGAATTCCTAACGTTAAAACTTGTTTTTTCGGAATCTCCTCTTCAAAATCTACGAGTATTATATAAGAAAGGTTAAAAATTAGTCCAACTATTCGGATCGACATTGCGTAAACACGTCTGGTGCGCCAATTCGATTGACAGCTCCGCAGCCGGACGATCGACACGGATCCACAGGGTACCGCGAGGATCCTCGGTCCACCCCGCTGGATCCTTCGATCCCGATCGGAAACGATCCGAACGGAGCCTCGCGGTGCCGAGGGTGAAACATGGCCTCTCTTAAATCGTGTCTGGAGATGTGAAACGGTGGGCTGAGACTCTCAGCACACGTGTCTGACAACGACGCGACGCATCCGGCGTTGTTTACCCGGAAACGCTGGCGATCGACTCGGAATGAACACGGGAATGCACTCCGATGCATCATCGAGAGAAGGTTTGGCGCGAGTCGCGCGTCAACATACGCGAAACTTTCGTCGAACGAGCGCCGAGGACCGTTGTCCCGTTTCGGAGAACACGTTCGGTAAACGCATCGTGCTCTCACAGTTTCCAAACTGTTAATCGTTCAAGCACCACCACAAAATAACGTGAAAACGAACACTCTGATCACGATGTAAGAGGGACCAGTAATCGTTTCTGTTCTTGATTTTCTCCTCTCCGGCTCTGTTCGACTTTGACGAGCCGCGGAGAGAGAGATAACGCGAATAGAAACGAACAGAAAGAAAGAAGAGTGACTCTGCAAGAAATATACGATCGTATTAAGAGGACAGAGATGTAGAGATGCGGGGCGAGATGCTCGACATTACCTTCTTCCAGCCCGTCGTCGCCGTCGCTCATCAGCTCGTCGTCCGAGCAGATGTTCAGCACGTTCACCAACATCTCCGTGACTGCGGACACGTGGAAACAACCAGTCGATTAATCTCCTTTAATTGTCTCGCGAACGTGCGATCACCGGACGAATCCATGTCTCGCTCGTCGACGATGAAAATCAAAGCGGATCGCGGAAACACGATGTTCGAGCCGGTGTAACTTTACACGAGAAAAATCGTACGACGATCCACCACAGTTCTCGTTTCAAAGAGAAATTCCTATACTATCCTCACCTAACTACATATTGTTTAACCTCTTAATTGTGGAATTTAGTTTTAATAATCCCCCACAGAGTGTGGAATCAAAATCAAGCAATGTCAAATATACACGTCGAACGCAGGGCAAATGGTCCTATTATAAATTTTACGAAAAACGAGGAAGGATTACATTTATATTTGGTAAAAAGAGAAATTCCTATACTATTCTCACCTAACTACATATTGTTTAACCTCTTACTTGTGGAATTTAGTTTTAATAATCCCCCACAGAGTGTGGAATCAAAATCAAGCAACGTCAAGTATACACGTCGAACGCAGGGCAAATGGTCCTATTATAAATTCTACGAAAAACGAGAAAGGATTATATTTATATTTGATAAAAAGAGAAATTCCTATACTATCCTCACCTAACTACATATTGTTTAACCTCTTAATTGTGGAATTTAGTTTTAATAATCCCCCACAGAGTGTGGAATCAAAATCAAGCAATGTCAAATATACACGACGAACGCAGGGCAAATTGTCCTATTATAAATTCTACGAAAAGCGAGGAAGGATTATATTTATATTTGGTAAAAAGAGAAATTCCTATACTATCCTCACCTAACTACATATTGTTTAACCTCTTAATTGTGGAATTTAGTTTCAATAATCCCCCACAGAGTGTGGAATCAAAATCAAGCAACGTCAAGTATACACGTCGAACGCAGGGTAAATTGTCCTATTATAAATTTTACGAAAAACATGGAAGGATTATATTTATATTTGGTAAAAAATTGACAATTCATTCTTGAAAAGGTTATTGTTATTGCATCGGAATAGAGATTTGGATTAACGTGTATACACGTTGATAAAAAAACGTGATCAAAATGAAAATGTTGTAAATCGAAAGAAAATAAAATCACAGACAATAGAATCACAGTGATCGAGTCATCGTTTGTACTCGATGTCAACCCGAGTTCAGAACATTTTCATGCTAAATGATTTTCACCATTTTTAGGCAACGAAATGGTGTGTACTTGTATTGCTAAAAAAACTTTTAGCAAATTTAGAGTAACAAAAAAATAGGATGGAAAAATCGTACAGAAAATTTTAAGCTCTCGACGCAAAAAGGAGACTTTGATCTTCGAGTTTGCGGTGGTTAGAATTCCTAGAAAATTTTTTTAACCCTCGTAGAAACATAATATTATATTTGAAGTAATTTTTAATGTTTGGGGCAACCCTTGTTATTTTTTCTTGCCTGGTTTGATACAGAGGGTTGATAGGGAAATGATAGTTTTGGGGGATGAAAGTAGAGGGTTTGCGCTTTGAAATGAGCGTAGGTGGATCGTCGTAGCATTGTTTTTTAAGAAGTTACAGCGGATTGAACATCGTTAGCGCGCGCAACGACATCGTTTCTTTGATTTCGATCGTCGGTTTTCAATAAAGAAAAAAACGAAATGAATAGAAATCCGTGGGAAACGATGTTCTGTGGGACAGACGTGATTATTATATCTGAAAGAGAGGGTTATTCGACACCTGAAGGAAACCTCACGAGGGTTGTCGGGTCCATCGTCCACTTACCTTTTTCACCGACAAACGGTAAGGACCACGTGAAAACATCCATGAAATTCGGTAACCAGTAGGGGTGGGGCGAGCAGTTGAACTGCCTGATGTTCATCACGTTGTTCTCGTACTTCAGCACGGCCGCCTGGAAAACGCAACGAAATTAATCTCCGCACCAGAGCTGTCTACCGCGGCGCTGAAACGATCCCAGTTCCCAATTCCGACGGTTAATTGCAGCACGGGCTGCCCACCGTATCTTACCGAACCCTCCAGCGCTGCTACCCTCGACTGACCGAATTCACAAATTTTTACTAACTCCGAAACAGAAAAACCACCGCAAGAATTTTAATCGACTCTCCGGGAACTGCTCTTTGAAGATATGGATGCAGAGGATCCTTTAAATGTTGTTTCGTGACTGAGAAATTGTACAAAGAAGTTTGATTTTGTGAAAGAGAACATGGATTTTTTCTTTAAATTTGTGTCTTCAAGTGTTCTTCAAATAGAATCTTGTATTTGTTTGAATGTTGATCATTTAAACGTTATTTCGTGACAGAGGAATTTTAGAAAAACGGAAATATGATTTTGTGACAGAAAATATTCATTTTTTCTTTAAATTTGTGCCTTCAAGTGTTCTTTAAATGGAATATTCTATTTGTTTGGATGTTGTTCTTCAAAATGTTATTTTATAACTGAGAAATGTCATAAACAAAATTTAATTTCGACAAAAAATTCTGTATTTATTTTTTCTGGGTTAATTTAAGTTCACCTCGTGTTGTTTAAATGAAATGTCATATTTGTGTGAACATTGAGCTTTTAAATGTTATTTCGTTACTGAGAAATGTTGGAGCAACGAAAATGTGAGATTTTGTGACAGAAAATATTCATTTTTTCTTTAAATTTGTGTCTTCAAGTATTCTCTAAATGGAATATTGTATTTGTTTGGATGTTGATCCATTAAATATTATTTCATAACTGAGAAATGTTACAGAAAAAAGTTGATTTTGACCTAAAAATTTCTGCCTTTATTTTTTCAAGGTTACTTCAGGGTCACCTCGTGTTGTTTAAGTGGAAGGTCATATTTATGTGGACATTGAGCCTTTAAATGTTATTCCGTAACTGAGAAATTTTAGAGAGACGAAAATGTGAGATTCTGTGACCAAAAATATTCATTTTTTCTTTAAATTTGTGTCTTCAGGTGGTTCTTTAAATGGAATATTGTATTTGGTTGGATGTCGATCCATTAAATGTTATTTCGTGATTAAGAAATTGTACAAATAAGGTTGATTTTGTGACAACAAAGATATTAATTTTTTTTTATTCGTGTCTTCAAGTGTTGTTTAAATGGAATATTGTATTTGTTTGGATGTTGATCCTTTAAATGTTATTTCGTGATTGAGAAATTGTACAAAACAATTTGATTTTGTGACAGAAAATATTCATTTTTTTATTTAAATTTGTGTCTTCAAATGTTCATTAAATGGAATATTGTATTTGATTGGATGTCGATCCTTCAAATGTTATTTCGTGACTGAGAAATTTTAGAAAAACGAAAATGTGAGATCCTGTGACAGAAAATATTAATTTTTTCAAGGTCACTTCGTGTTCTTTAAACGGAAAGTCATATTTGCTTAGATATTAATCCTTTAAATACGATTTCGTGACAGAAATTTTACAAAAAAAAAAAAAAAATTACAAAGTATACAGAAAAGTAACAAGTTCATCATACGACTTTGAAATAACCTTGAAATTCGACGATTGCTTTGGTGCAGAAATTTTGTGGATCTTTTCTGACCGAAACTACGTTCGTAGATGGCGAACATTAATGAATTCAGCGTTCCATTGTGCGATGGGGTTGTTCTGAGGGACGATGAATGCGGTAGGATCCATAACGAGACGACAATAGTAATGAAACATCTGTCTCCAGGAGGCGCGCGCTTGATCCTTACCTTGTTGTTGTAAACGTCTAGGTAGTTGGGCGCGCTGAAGATGGTAATTAGCGATGGGAAGCCCGTCGTCTGGGATTTCCGGTACATGCGGTATCCTGCGTCCTGCGCCTCGTGTGCCCTGATGATGCTGAGAAGGTTGTTGTTCTGCAGGAAGTCGCAGCACGCCGCGTAACTGCGAACACAATCCACGGAATTGAATCCCGAATCACAGTGATCGAGTCACCATCTGTGCTCGATGTTATTCTGACTTCAGAACATGTTCATGCTGAACGATTTCCACAATGTTGGCGGAAACATTACGAAATGGTGTGTACTTGTATTGCTAAAAAAAAACTTTCAGCAAATATAGAATTACAACGGAATTTTTCGAGTGCAAAGGAGTTAGTGCCACTGAAAATGCTGTGTGGAATTTCTCAGAGAAATTATTTGTCAAAAATTGAGAGGTTTCTCGAAGGAGAGATCGTTCCAGGAGCGCAATCACAAAATGAGAAAGCGGGGATCATAATATTCGCGGGATCCCCCGCGACTCCAGAGCAATTCCGTAATGGCGACGGTGCTATAAAGAAGCCGTTACGCGATACTTCGCCCGTTTCCCACGTCCTAAACCCCCATAAGGCCTCGTAAATCCTCGACGCCGCTGTGTAACGCGCGGACCCGCAGCTCTTCAAGGTTTTATTTCATCCTCGTAAACGTCTGGGAACTTCCGAAAGGATATCAACTCTCCAAGGTGCTCTGGACCAGTCGCAGGTTAGGTCAGCTGCAATTCTAACCCTAGCTCTTCACAGGTCAAAGGACCCGAAAGTAAATAATTTCGACGTTCTTAGATCAAACGGGACCTTCATGGACCAACAAATTTGTTTATAACCGTGTGACAGAGATGGGAATCTTGGAGTGGTATTTTGAAGGCTTTCTCAGACTCCTCCTCAAGGATTAGAGGTGGGATTAGAGGTGGGATTAGAGGGCTCTCAAACGTTTAAAAAATATAATTAATTAATTAAGGGAAGTGTTCCACGTGCACTGGAGGCTTCTTTGGAGGAAGAATTAATTTATACATAGTCATGCAGTGAAGATAGAGCTCGCAATCTAGGGATATTGTTTCAAATCTGTGGCTAGGGCCTTCAATCTAGGCCTAGGACTCTTAAATTAGGCATAGGGCTCCCAATCTAGGACTAGGACTCCCAATCTAGGACTAGAACTCCCAATCGAGGACTAGGACTCCCAATCTAGGACTAGAACTCCCAATCTAGGACTAGAACTCCCAATCGAGGACTAGGGCTCCCAATATAGGATTCGGGCTCCCAATATAGGATTCGGGCTCCCAATATAGGATTAGGGCTCCCAATATAGGCCTAGGGCTCCCAATCTAAACCTAGTACTTCCAATTTAGGCATAGGACTCCCAATTTAGGCCTAGGGTAGGTCTAGAGCTCCCAATCTAGGGCTAGGGTAGGTCTAGAGCTCCCAATCTAGGACTAGGGCTTCCAATCTAGGACTAGGGCTGCCAAGATAGGCCTGGAGCTTCCAATATAGGCCTGGGGCTTCTAATCTTGGCCTATGACTCGCAATCTAGACCTAGGGCTCCCAATCTAGGTATGTGGATTCCAATCTATGACTAGGGCTCCCAATCTGGACCTAGTATTTCTGATCTAGGCCTAAGATAAGCCTGGGGCTCCCAATCTAGGCCTAGGGTAAGCTTAGGGTTCCCAATCTAGGCCTAGGGTAAGCATAGGGATCCCAATATAGGACTAGGGTCCTCAATCTAAGTATAGGAGTCCCAATCTAGGTATGTGGATTCCAATCTATGACCAGGGCTCCCAATCTGGACCTAGTATTTCTGATCTATGCCTAAGATAGGCTTGGGGCTCCCAATCTAGGCTTAGGATAAACTTAGGACTCCTAATCATGGCATAGGGCCTCCAATGTAATCCTACGGGTCCTTACTTAGGTCTAGGGCTCCCAATCAAGGCCTAGGGTAAGCTTAGGGCTCCCAATCTAGGCGTAGGGTAAGTTTAGAGCTCCCAATCTAGGCCTGGTGCCCACAATCTAAGCATAGGGCTTCCAATATAGGACTAGGGCCCCCAATCTAAGCCTAGTGCTCCCAATATAGGCCTAGGGCTTCCTTCGACTGCTCCTCGAAAGTAATTGTTTTCCACGGGTCGAGAAAATCGAAGAAATTAATTATCATCAAGGAAATGGTTCCGTTTGCTTTGGAGCGGCAATTAATGTTACAGCTGAACGATCGTGACTCTGTCGTGAGCGACAACGGCCGGGCACCGTCTCCCGGGTTTATGATCGGCCGGGAATAATTCTCGCGGTAAAAGTCGTCGTAAAATTCACGGCTCGACGGTCGGAGGCTGGCCCCTCGTCTAAAATTAAATGCTCTTCTTCCGGCTCGGAACCGGTCAATCCTGCTGAACACATTAACTTCGCTGCCTCGCCCGGGACACACGATCCAACTCCAAGTGGAATTTCAATTCGAATGCTTCCTCGAGACGGGACGGGATCTCGCCATTCTTGTCTGGTGATATAGAAATTCTGATGACTGTAGCGGCGGATTAAACCCGAGCACACGTACAAGGAGAATGTGTCGGTGGATGATGGAAATTAATCGGAGAGGGTGTTTTTACCGTTCGATAGCCTCGCCTTTCGCGAGAAGGAACGGCGAAGCTCGACCGACACGGCTAACCGGAAATGATTTATCGTCCGGCTTCATCGTGGATTCCGTAATTCGCGATGAATTATGCGAGCCGCGAACTGATTTATCGCGGCCGGCTTTATTGTGCCGCGCCTCCCGAGGCGGCGGATTAAAAGTTCAAATATTCAAATACAACCGAGAACCACTTGTTTCTCATAAATTCGACGACTCCTGGGAACGGAATCTCTCTCTCTCTCTCTCTCTCTCTCTCTCTCTCTCTCTCTCTCTCTCTCTC
>CM052203.1:3018528-3031305 GCA_028455805.1 Lasioglossum figueresi | reverse complement strand
TTGAAATTGTAACTTGCAAAAATATTTGTTTGAAATTGTAACTTGCAAAAATATTTGTTTGAAATTGTAACTTGCAAAAATATTTGTTTGAAATTGTAACTTGCAAAAATATTTGTTTGAAATTGTAACTTGCAAAAATATTTGTTTGAAATTGTAACTTGCAAAAATATTTGTTTGAAATTGTAACTTGCAAAAATATTTGTTTGAAATTGTAACTTGCAAAAATATTTGTTTGAAATTGTAACTTGCAAAAATATTTGTTTATAATTTCAACTTGCAAAGAAATCTGTTTAAAATTGTAACTTGCAAAGAAATCTGTTTAAAATTGTAACTTGCAAAGAAATCTGTTTAAAATTGTAACTTGCAAAGAAATTTGTTTGGAATTGTAACTTGCAAAGAAATCTGTTTAAAATTGTAACTTGCAAAGAAATCTGTTTAAAATTGTAACTTGCAACGAATTTTGTTTAAAATTGTAATTTGCAACGAATTTTGTTTGAAATCTCAACTTGTAAAAATATTTACTTAAATTGTAACTTGCAAGGAAATTTGTTTAAAATTGCAACTTGCAAAGAAATCTGTTTAAAATTGTAACTTGCAAGGAAATCTGTTTAAAATTGCAACTTGCAAGGAAATCTGTTTAAAATTGCAACTTGCAAAGAAATCTGTTTAAAATTGCAACTTGCAAAGAAATCTGTTTAAAATTGTAACTTGCAAAGAAATTTGTTTGAAATTGTAACTTGCAAAGAAATTTGTTTGAAATTGTAACTTGCAAAGAAATCTGTTTAAAATTGTAACTTGCAAAGAACTCTGTTTAAAATTGTAACTTGCAAAGAAATCTGTTTAAAATTGTAACTTGCAAAGAAATCTGTTTAAAATTGTAACTTGCAACGAATTTTGTTTAAAATTGTAACTTGCAACGAATTTTGTTTGAAATTTCAACTTGTAAAAATATTTACTTAAATTGTAACTTGCAAGGAAATCTGTTTAAAATTGCAACTTTCAAAGGAATCTGTTTAAAATTGTAACTTGCAAAGAAATCTGTTTAAAATTATAACTTGCAAAGAAATCTGTTTAAAATTGTAACTTGCAAAGAAATCTGTTTAAAATTGTAACTTGCAACGAATTTTGTTTAAAATTGTAACTTGCAACGAATTTTGTTTGAAATTTCAACTTGTAAAAATATTTACTTAAATTGTAACTTGCAAAAATATTTGTTTAAAATTTCGACATGCAAAAATATTTGTTTATAATTTCAACTTGCAAAGAAATCAGTTTAAAATTGTAACTCGCAAAAAAATTTCTGTAAAATTGTAACTTACAAAAAGATTTGTTTAAAATTGGCAATCTATTAATAAGTAAAACTTTCACCGGAAGAATTTGTTTAAAATGGTCCACGAAAAGTTTGCATGAAAATTGCTGAAACGAGAGCCAGTGTCTTTTCGAACTAAGAACAGTCTCGGAAAAGCATGGAAGTTCGTTCGAAGAATGACGGCAGTTTTTCAATAATTTCTCATGGATGTTCGTGTTAGGGTCGCGTCGTGGGAGGGGCGCACCGACGACGCTTGGCGTCGGCGTCCACGGCTTTCGTGTAAACAAATTAACCGGTAGACGTCAGACGAGCGACCTGTTTCGCGCGCCTATAACTGACCTGGCCAAGGACCGTGAGAAACGACCGAGCCAAGGTAGAGGCAAGGTCGCTAACGACCATTAGGCGTCGTTCACACCGTGGCAATGATTAAAGAAGCGGTTGCCGAGCGAGAGGAAGAAATGCAGTCGAGAGGATCTGGCGAAGCTAGCATTAGGCCTATATTGGGAGCCCTACCTTCATTATAAGTCCATGAATAAATTATCTGTCGCCTCAAGGAAATCTACAATGCATTTAAGACACTTGCTGTGGGCTTAATTAATTTATTGTACTTTTTAATAGTGCTAAAAACCTTTGTGAACACGGGAGTCGAGGGAAGCCTAGATTGGAAGCCCTACCATCGTTGCACAATTATAAATAAAATAATTGTTGGTCCATCGAAGTCACTGTGGCTGTAAGAAAACTAGTTTTAGTCTGAATTAGTTCATTAAATTTTTTAATTCTTTTAAAAACCTACGTGAACGCCTCTAACCTTGAGAAACAGTTTAAAGAAGCCCTAGGTTTACATTGGGAGCCCTACCTCCATTATATGTCCACGAATAAATGATCTGTTGCTTCAAGGAAGCCTCCATTGCACTTAGAGCAATTGCTGCGGGCTTAATTAATTTATTACATTTTTTAATTATGTCAAAATCCTATGCGAACACCCCCAACTCTTAAGAAACAGTCGAGGGAAGCCTAGATTGGTCGCCCTACCACTGAAAAATGCACTGAGAAAACTAGTTGTAGTTTGAATTAATTTACAAAATTTTTTAACTGTTTGTAAAATCTATGTTAACGCCTCCAACTCTTGAGGAGTTGTCGGAGGAAGCCCTATCTCCATTATATGTTCATAAATAAATTAATTGTTGGTTCGGTGAAGTTACTGTGGTTGTAAGAAAACTAGTTTTAGCCTGAATTAATTTATTACATTTGTTAATTGTTTTAAAAACCTATGTTAACGCCTCCAATTCTTGTGGAGCTGTCGAGGGAATTCGAGAGCCTAGATTGGGAGCCCTATCTCCATTTATATGTCCACAAATAAATTAACTGTTGCTTCCAGGTGGGCTGAAATAATTTATAATATTGTTTAATTGAATCATAAATCTATGTAATCACCCTCAACTCTTGAGAAACAGTCGAGGGAAGCCTAGATTGGGAGCCCTACCACCGTTGTATGACCATAGATTAATTAATTGTTGCTCCAGTGAAGTCACTGTGGCTGTAAGAAAATTAGTTTTAGTCTGAATTAATTTATTAAATTTTGAAATTATTTTAAAAAACTATGCTAATGCCTCCAACTCTTGAGGAGCTGTCGAGGGAATTCCAGAGCCTAGATTGGGAGCCCTATCTCAATTATATGTCCACAAATAAATTAACTGTTGCTTCCAGGTGATCTTAATTAATTTATTATATTGTGTAATTGTATTAAAAACCTATGTAACAACCCCTGGCTCTTGAGAAACAGTCGAGGGAAGCCTAGATTGAGAGCCCTACCACCGTTGTACGACCATAAATAAATAAATTGTTGTTCCAGAGAAGTCCCTGTCGATCTTTAATTGATTAATATCTGCAAGGCTGTCACGCGAGAGAGATAGAAAAATGTTTTGTTGCTGCAGAGCGATAGCAGGACGCGATTTCAGTGGTACGAGTCCGCGCATGGTCGGACCAGATCGATTCCGGTAATGGAGGTTCGTTTCGAGGGTCGAGCGAATTTAAACAAGGCACGATTCCTCTTCATTAGCCAAAGAAATTATCGACGAGAGCGGACCGGGTTACGAAATCGTGTCCTGTAAACATCGTTAATCAGCTGGTCGCGTAATTGTTCGATTTCAGTGGAAGAGTCACGTGTATGGTCAGACCGCGCCGAATCAACGTTGACTACTAACTTGCTACGCTGCATTAGCGCGTGCGATACGCGGATTTTTCGAGCTTCCTAATTAATCGATCGACGGAAACGAACTTCGAGACGTCCGAAATTAATTTGTCGACGTCCGAAATTAATTTGTCGACGTCCGAAATTAATTTGTGAACGACCTGACATCGAATATTAACATCAAACCGTTATCGAGCCACGAAAGTAACTGTTCCATGTTGCTTTGTAAATTAGACAACATTTTATACTTTTACGAGGTAACTTTGCAAGGTGAGAGGTAAATTTTAATTCAAGTAAAAATATCGAAAGGATTTAAAAATATCAGTGAATTGCCTCCAGTGTTTTAAAATGATTAAAAAGTGACGTTTCCATTTGCCCTCTGTCTCTTGCAATCCAGCAATTTTTATTTCCCACAAAGAGCAGTCTACTTACACAAATGACAAGATTCAATTTCCTCGGACTTCGTGCGGTCTATTAAAAATTATATGGAAATTTAATTTGCTATTCAGTCTACAGGGTGTTTCGGGAAATTTATTTTGCTATTCAGTCTACAGGGTGATTCGGGAAATTTAATTTGCTATTCAGTCTACAGGGTGTTTCGGGAAATTTATTTTGCTATTCAGTCTGCAGGGTGTTTCGGGAAATTTATTTTGCTATTCAGTCTACAGGGTGATTCGGGAAATTTAATTTGCTATTCAGTCTACAGGGTGATTCGGGAAATTTAATTTGCTATTCCGTCTACAGGGTGATTCAGGAAATTTAATTTGCTATTCAGTCTACAGGGTGATTCGGGAAATTTAATTTGCTATTCAGTGTACAGGGTGATTCGGGAAATTTAATTCGCCATTCCGTCTACAGGGTGATTCAGGAAATTTAATTTGCTGTTCAGTCTACAGGGTGATTCAGGAAATTTTAACAAGCTGTATCTTCGTTTCGGTTGAAGTTAGGAAAAAATGTTACAGGGAAAAGATGAGTGGCTTTTGAAGAGCTACAAGACAGTGTTAATAATATTTCCCTAACTGGAGAGACAGCGATGATGTCAAGGTCACGTGAAGGTCATCGACATTTTTTTTAAATGGATGCCTACATTTTTGTCATATATGTCGATTCTCCTTGATATTTTACATAGAAGAGTACTGATGTATATTCGAAAAATTGATATAGTTAACAAAATAGTTCGAATAATCCTGTACATTTGTCTACATTGCCAAATTAAGTTCGTACTCTTCGGCGCGGCGAGTCGAATTAAAAAAGCACGGAAACGATCGTCCGGGCCGAGCGAAAATTCCTCTATTATCCGGTCGCACGAAGGATTCTGCTGAAAATAAAAGCCCCGGGAGGCAGAGGGAGAGCCGAAACGTTCATCCGGCGCTGTTATCGGCAATCGACGCGTCGGATCTCGAAAAAAACCGACGAGTGGCCGTCGTTGAAAAATATTTTCGTTCCTTTCAGCCCGTGTTCGCGCGTTTTCACTGAAAAAACGTTCGGTTCTCGTCCGCGCACCGCCATCGCACTTTCGGGAACGTCTTTCTCCTTTTTTTCGAACGGTCGTTATCCCGTTCAACGAGTAATTAGCCGGTCGTTTGTCCCGCGAAGCGGTCGGAAGCGGGTGGCCGCGATCGCGCGACGCGAAACGAGCCAACTTCGGGACAAGTTTCACCGGAAGTTCACCCTCTATCTGCCACGCCGCACACCGCCCCGCGCAACCTCGTACTCTTCCGCTATCCGGGGAAATTAATAACAATTGTCGCGCGACCGAGAGCCCACCCCTTCTTTCCCCTTCCGCGTTGATACTCCTTTGTCCGGGACACGGGTTTCGAACCGGACCGATAGAACGCTTCAAACACACCCCGGTCCAACCCCCTCGCAACCCCTAATCGCTAGAGGGCACGCAAACATCGAGGAATTCTTCCCTTTCGCTCGGAGAAATCGCTTTCTTTCGTTTCTTTCGATGCAGGCTCAGAATGAGTACTTTGGGAATTTTTTTCGAGGAAACTGTACGAGAAAAATTTTCGAAATTTTTCGCATCTATCGAGGCACGTTCATGGCTGAGAGAGAAAACTTTTCTGCTGGAAAATGGCGCTCGTGCTCGACACTGTAAATTTGTTTCTCCGACGATGTTACGTGTTTAAGTAAAATTGATAATAAATCTCAGCCAGTCAATTGATAATAAATCTCAGCCAGTCAATTGATAATAAATCTCAGCCAGTCAATTGACTTACAGCCCGTTTGGATCGCGCTCCAGACGATAATTTATGCAAGAATGAATGGAATATTTTCAGAATAGTGGAATTATTTCATTCAAGCTGACCTGTGAGTTTCAAATAAATTTTCATGCTATTTCCAGCATCGTTTCGACCGAATATTTGCAGTAAATTGAAAAGATGAGAGGAGTTCCGTCACGTTCGCGAAAGACTCGGAGTTCCTCCGTGCAAGACGAGTGTAGGAAAAGAAAGGCAGTCTCTTACCTATAAAAGTACGAACAACCCCTGACGCTATTATGGGAGAAGTGCTCCGCGTTCTTCTCGTTGCCGAAGTCCTCGAGCGGGTCGGACCAAAGCAGGTCGCACATGGGGCCGAAAGCCGGTGGCTCTTTGAACCTGTCCAACTGTAACAGCAAAGTCAACATCGATCGAATTAGTCCAAGGAACTGTCCGATATACATCGGTAAATATGCTGCGTAATCGTCGGGACCGTATACGGTGTACAGGCTTTGCTATAGAAGGGCTATCGATCGCCGTTACCCCTTCACAAATAAATTTTCAGGTGAATACTGATTTTCGAACATTATTTCCAGAAGAAACGCTCAACTTTTCGTATCAGGATTTTGCAGATGTATTTGTGGGTGTTTGAAATACATATATAATTTTTTTCAAGTAAATATAATCAAAATTGGTATAGGGGTGGCATTGTTTCTTTAGAAACAAAGTTCGAGGAGTATTCTGATTTTCGAAAATTATTTCCAGAAGAACCGTTCAACTTTTCGTATCAGGATTTTTCAGATGTGTTTAAAGGTATTTGAAATACATATGTAATATTTTTCAAGTAAAAATAATCAAAATTGGTGTAAGGGTGCCATTGCTCCGTCAGAAATAAATTTTCAGAGGTATACTGATTTCCGACAATTATTTCCAGAAGAACCGCTCAACTTTTCGTATTAGTATTTTTCAAATATGTTTCAGGGTGTTTGAAATACATATGTAATTTTTACTAAGTAAAAATAATCAAAATTGCTGTGGGAGAGCCATTTTTCCTTCAAAAATAAATTTTCAGAGGTATACTGATTTTCGAAAATTATTTCCAGAACAACTGATCAACTTTCTGTATCAGGATATTGCAGATATGTTTGAGGGTGTTTGAAATACATATGTAATATTTTTCAAGTAAAAATAATCAAAATTGGTGTAAGGATGCCATTGCTCCTTCAGAAATAAATTTTCAGAGGTATACTGATTTTCGAAAATTATTTCCAAAACAACTGACCAACTTTTCGTATCAGGATATTGCAGATGTGTTTGAGGGTGTTTGAAATACATATGTAATTTTTTTCAAGTAAAAATAATCAAAATTGGTGTAAGGTTGCCATTGCTCCTTCAGAAATAAATTTTCAGAGGTATACTGATTTTCGACAATTATTTCCAGAAGAAACGCTCAACTTTTCGAATCAGAATTTTTCAGATGTATTTGAGGGTGATTGAAATACATATGTAATTTTTTCCAAGTAAAAATAATCAAAATTGCTATAAGGGTGCCATTGCTCCTTCTGAAATAAATTTTCAGAGGTATACTGATTTTCGAAAATTATTTCCAGAACAACTGATCAACTTTCCGTATCAGGATATTGCAGATGTGTTTGAGGGTGTTTGAAATACATATGTAATTTTTTTCAAGTAAAAAGAATCAAAATTGCCATATGGGTGGCATTGTTTCTTTAGAAACAAAGTTTGAGGAGTATTCTGATCTTCAAAAATTATTTTCAGAAAAACCGCACAACTTCTCGTATCAGGATTTTGCAGATGTGTTTGAGGGTGTTTGAAATACATATGTAATTTTTTCCAAGTAGAAATAATCAAAATTGCTATAGGGGTGCTATTTTTCCTTCAGAAATAAATATTCAGGAATATTCTGATTTTCGAAATTTATTTCCAGAAAAACTGCTCAACTTTTCGTATCGTATATTGCAGATGTATTTGTGGGTGTTTGAAATACATATATAATTTTTTACAAGTAAAAATAATCAAAATTGCTATAGGAATGGCATTATTTCTTTAGAAATAAAGATCGAGGAGTATTCTGATCTTCAAAAAATGTTTTCAGAAGAAGTATCCCACTTTCTGTATCCAAATTTTACAGATATATTTGTGGATGTTCGAAGTACATATATAATTTTTCCCAAGCAAAAATAATAAAAATTGTGAGAACAGCGAGAATGCAAAGATGGCGAGTGTCTGATCGTCGATTTCGAAATGCCACGTCGTCGACGTTAATAACGCCGATGTTATTGCGTCTGGGATTATTAGGTGCAAACTGCTCGTTACAGTGTAAACTGCATAGGGCCGGTCGGGTCGAGTCGGTGCGCGTGCGCCGACATGCTCGCACGTGTCCCGTGTGTCGAGAACTAATGCCATTCAGCATAATTAGCGTTACCCATTATGATCGAAACTTGCAGTCCACGGTACCGAGCCTCTGTCGCGACGGCAGGCGCCCGTACACACAGAGACAACGTCGATACGTCAACGTTAAGTCGGCTCGTTATGGTCGGGTAATTACAACGCGGTAATTATCGGGGACGGTGCTCGACAACCTGCTACCAGCTCCGACGCTTGCCTTTTTCTATCGCAATTCCCTGCCAGCTAAACAGATTTCAGGCTGCTCACAATGTTCCCTTTTGGTATTATAATAAGCTGCTACGATTCCTTTTTGCCGTTTTCTTCTCTTCCCTCTTCTATAGATTTTCAATTATTAACCGTGCCTTTTCGCCGGTTACGTAAGAAGATCTCGTTTGTGTGACAACGTACACGAGAACCAACTAGCCGTTATATTCTATAGTTTTAATTATATTTGTTGGGAAACGAGATTACTCGTTCATTTCCGTCTTAATCCTCTTGTTAGTCGTGTCGAGTATAGTGGATGAATTGATAGAAATCTGTACGAATTATCAGAAATTTCGAAGAATTTATAGGAATTAATATGAATTTGTAGGAATCGATATGAATTTGTAGGAATCGATATGAATTTGTAGGAATCGATATGAATTTGTAGGAATCAATATGAATTTGTAGGAATCAATATGAATTTGTAGGAATCAATATGAATTTATAGGAATGAATATGAATTTATAGGAATGAATATAAATTTATAGGAATGAATATAAATTTATAGGAACGAATATGAATTTATAGGAAGAATATGAATTAGTAGGAATTAATATGAATTCATAGGAATGAATATGAATTAGTAGGAATTAATATGAATTTATAGGAATTAATATGAATTTAGTTGTCAATAGGAATTAATATGAATTTTGTTGTCAATATGAATTTTGTTGTCAATAGGAATTAATATAAATTTATAAGTATTAATAGGAAATTGTAAGAATTAATGTCAATTTGTAGGAATTAATAAGAATTTGTAGGAATTAATAAGAATTTGTAGGAAGTAATAAGAATTTATGGGAATTAATAAGAATTTGTATAAATTTATTGGAATTAATATGAATTTATAGGAATTAATATAAATTTATATGAATTTATAAGAATTTATAGGAATTTTAATATGAATTTATACGAATTTATAGGAATTGATATGAATTTATAGGAATTGATATGAATTTATAGGAATTGATATGAATTTATAGGAATTGATATGAATTTGTAGATAGGAATTGATATGAATTTGTATATAGGAATTAATAGGATGAATTTAGACCCCGTCTGACTACAGGCCATCCGAAACTACTTGCCCGGAAGCAGATGATTCGTGCCGCGTTCCCGTAAGAATCGCACGGTTCAGCGGCACGAATTTATTTCGCTGCTCTTTTTCAATAACCCGAGATTTTACAATTAATTTCTGGGATCCACAAGAGCTGCTTGGGGAACGATAGATCTTCATTCCTGGACACAGTGTCCAGAGTAATTTCCTCGCAGAAGTTCTCCCATTAAATAATACTCGGACTTGCTCCGGATATTTCCCGTTCCAATTCGACGTGGCAGGACCTTCGCCGCCCCCGCAAATGGAATTATTACCGGACCGACGGACACTCGTGTCTCCTCGTTCAGCTTCTTATGAATCTTTCAACGACCACTCGCCCGTTAAAACTGCGTCGCGTTTTCCCAAAGAGAACAGCGGAGATCTAATTAGAGACGTTAGCTTCATGTCGGTGTTGGCTTCGGGACCTTGGTCTCTCTCTTGAAATTGATGCGACGACCGTCTGACGTGGAAGAATTATCATCCGAATATGCGAGAAACGTAGCGTAAGCATTCGATTGTTTCGTGAACGTGCATTACAGCACAATTGTACAGTGGATCCAGACAGCACATTATTGTCGAACAATTGTTGATATTAGAACAGTTGTAATTTTGTGAAAAGACATCGTGCGAACATAAACTTCAGCTTATTTTAAAGCTCGAAACCTGGACTTTCGCTATCCGTCGTTTATTTTTGTCCAAGATAGTTTATTTTTCTCCAAGATAGTTTCGCAGAATACAGCGACTGAAAAACTGAAGACACCTTTTTGGTCCAAAACGTTACAAATTGAAACAACTGTAGAAACATAGAAAAAATTTGCTCATGATTGAAACTACCGCAGATTTAAAGATTCAACCTTCCTCTTTCCAACCAGTGCTTAAAGCTTGATCTACGATTTTTTGTAGCAGATTTATCGAATTTCGAATGCAAGGTATACCACTATCCTTGGTACAAGCATAAAGACTTTACAGCATCGAATCAGATCCTCCTCTTTCGTCCATAAATCAGTGAAAAAAAATCGTACACCAATTTTTAAGATCTCCTTGTAAAGAGGAGGCTTCAATCTTCAAATCTGTGACAGATTCATTCGCGAGAAATTTTTTTTAATGTTTTCACAGATGTTTCAATTTGTAGCATTTCTGAGGAAAAATGAGTCTTCAGTTTCTCATCTGCTACGTCGTATAAAAATATCTCGGAGGAGAATCGATAACGGTGTGCGAAAGTAGAATCTTCAAGCTTCAAAACGGCGTCAAGTTTATTGTTGTTGGATTGTTTTTTACGGAATTACAACAGGTTAAATGTCTACAGTATTCTACGGTAACCTGTAGAATTTACAGGTCGTATTTCAACGTCGTATTTCAACGTCGTATTTCAACGTCGTTTCTCGCGTTCGACGGAATTTCGTGTGACAATCGAAAGAGTTTCGAGCAGAAGAGACCGTGCTCGTCCAATATGGTGGCGGATCATTTATTTGGTACGGTAGAGGTCCAGCGAGGGAAGTGTCCGCGCGAAATATGCTGGAAATTCTGGCGACAGCGAGGATGGAAGTCGGGCGGGACCATGCAATATTTATCAGTGTCCCATAGATCCGCTCCCTCGGCTTCTGTTATGTATTATTCCGTGTGCTCCGACGTAAAAGACGGGTTTTGCAACCGCGGGTAAGCGATATGAATACCAAATGTCGACCGGGGAATACAACGGACACCCTCTTCTGCTGACATTTGCATACCGACCTTCGGAAACCTCGGGCCTACACGATTCCTTGAAACCGACCGATTAGCTAAAGGAAAAACCGTCATCGATGCTGGGAGGGAAAGGGCTGAGAAATCCTGGAACATCTGCTCGAGGAGATTCCACTTAGAAAAATTCCTCCAGAAGGATTTTTCGAACAGAAATCGTAGATCTAGAAATGTTACTTTAGAACAGAGGCTTCAGACAAGATCAAAATTGTCCTGTACTTCTCTAATAATTTTAATAACACTGATAGTCTTGAATAATTATTTCAGATTTCATCCCCTAAATTTTTCAGTGATGAGAATGCGATTTCAATGTTTTTTTCAGTGATGAATATGCGATTTCAGCGTTTTGTCAGTGATCAAAGGAAAAACAATCTTCGATACTGGGAGGGAAAGGGCTGAGCAATCCTGGAAAATCTGCTCGAGGAAATTCGTCTCGGAAAAATTCCCCCAGAAGGATTTTTCGAACAGAAATCGCAGATCTAGAAGGGTCACTTTAGAACGGGGGCTTCAGACAAGATCAAAATTGTCCTGTACTTCTGTAATAATTTTAATAGCACTGATAGTCTTGATTAATTATTTTGGATTTCATCCCCTAAATTTTTCAGTGATGAGAATGCGATTTCAATGTTTTTTCAGTGACGAAAATGCGATTTCAATGTTTTTTCAGTGATGAAAGGAAAAACAGTCATCGATGCTGGGAGTGAAAGGGCTGAGAAATCCTGGAAAATCTGCTCGAGGAGATTCGTCTCGGAAAAATTCCTCCAGACGGATTTTTCGAAAAGAAATCGTAGATCTAGAAATGATACTTTAGAACAGAGGCTTCAGACAAGATCAAAATTGTCCTGTACTTCTCTAATAATTTAAATAGCACTGATAGTCTTGAATAATTATTTTGGATTTCATCCCCTAAATTTTTGAGTGATGAGAATGCGATTTCAATGTCTTTTCAGTGATGAAAATGCGATTTCAATGTTTTTTAGCAAAAGTGAGTAGATGAGATTCAAAACTGTAAGGAAATTTTAAAAATTGAAAGTGTCAATATACCATCTTTTCTCTATTAAAATAATTAAGGGAAGAATGAACTTTCTTGAATAATCTTAATATTTCGGATTCCATCCCTTAAATCTTTCCACAAGTGCACAAAATTCGCCAGTGATCTCACAGAAAATGATTTACGATCACCTATAATCAGTAGACTGTGGATCTTTATGCATTTATAGTAAAATCGAATAGATGAGATTCAAAATTGTAAGAAAATTTTAAAAATTGAATGTATCTTTATACGATCTATCCTCTATTAAAATTATTAAGGGAAGAATTAACTTTCTTGAGTAATCTTACGTTTTCGGATTTCGTCCCTTAAATCTTTCCACAAGTGCAAAAAATTCGTCAGTGATCACACAGAAAATGCGATTTACAATGAACATGATCATTTACAATGAACATGATCATTTACAATGAACATGATCATTTACAATGAACATGATCATTTACAATGAACATGATCATTTACAACCAATATTTGTTGTGTGCGCGCTTTCCGTAACTCACTACAGTTAAACTCGCACGG
>CM052203.1:2985411-3012426 GCA_028455805.1 Lasioglossum figueresi | reverse complement strand
ATATCTCGCAAAAATGTTCGTTTAGGTATAATATTCCGTTTCTATGCAAACTAAAAATCATGCAAGACGTGGGAACCGAGTAGGAATTTATTTCTTCGTTCTGTAGTTTTATTAAGTTGCCAGAAATATTATTGTGCTGTGTAATTCTCGTCGTATTTTTATTATTTAAAATCAGGATTACCAAATTTTTCATGTTGATTTACATGTTGATTTTAGTCCCCCGGAAAAATTGTTTAATGTCGTTAAGTGAACTTTCATCCCTTACTAGATAGAAAGAGTATTTCATAATTGGCGATGATTCCAGAATTGTTGGAAGTCTGCGGTTCGAGCTGAGGATTTTTTAAAAGAATCCTTCAATGTCAACAGCAATTTTGATCGCAAACCAAAAACTCGCCCTCGATAACAAAATCTAATAATTTCCTTCGGGATTATTGTGTGAAAGAAGATGTTTAAGCTTCCATTTGGCGCAGCAGAATTATTGAAAATCTTATTAATAGGCTACCGGTAGATAAAGTGTTAAGAATTGTAAGAAAATGTAACACAATAAATGTTATACACGGACACTACTCTATCGACATGTATCTATGAGTAGTTGATCGCTGGAGACGTGTGTGTGGGCTGGTAGCGTGTTTCTTTTGTTTTTCATGTAATTTTATATATTAATATAGTTAATTAAAGTGTGATAATAATACGTTGGTTTTATTACCCCGAATCTTCTGTCAAGAATAAAATGAGAAATATCTTTCGATTTTCATCGCCGTGATTCGTCTGAAAGGTGGACTGGGAAAAAGACCCGACTTCCATTTGCTAATTCAATAAAATCGAACAGTGCCGTCGCAAGAGCTCGCCTTGGAGGACAGACGGCTTTGAATTTATCGTTGGTGAGTGGATGCAGAACGTCGATTCCGAAACAGTGGCGGAAGACCCAGAACCGGATCAATTTCTGATAAACGGAGAATGGAATTGCACGCGGCGGAGAAAACTGAAACGGAGCTCGTGAAACATGCAGATGAAGCGGGATTGAACGGGGAGACGGTGGAAGAGGGTAAACGAGATTGCTGGGTTCCGCGAGACAAGCAGAAATATCAACAACGAACGGAGAGCGTCTCTCTGTCTCTTTCGAAAGGGAAACAGAAGCTCCGAGAGCGTCTTAAAGTTTGATCGTTAACTGGAGCCCCGACGAGCGAAAGATCCGAGCTTTGCAATTCGAGAGGGAAGATATCGACGTCGTTATCTTGAAAATTTTATTCTTACTCTCCGCGAACAGATTCCCGATGCGATTTTTGCACGGGTGCACGAGCACCGACGGCTATCCGCTCCACGTTCCTTAATTCGTCGCCTCGGCGACGCACGGAAAATCAATACCAACGGATATCAATATTTTAAGCCGACGAATTTTCAGTACATTCCCCAATGTGCTGACTACACACGTGAAGAGTTTTATTCGTACAGACCCTGCATTTTAAAGACGGGGCGGCCTCTGAAGAAATTGTACCGCACTGAAAACTGACTCTTTCGAGCTGAAATTTTTTTCGAATGTTCTCCGAAGTGCTGTCTAAATGTAGGAAAATTTTCAAGAATTTATACCGAACCGTTTAGATATTACAAATTTTGGAATGGGGCAAGTCTAGCACATCCCCTAAATGTACCTCAAGAGACGCCTTCACTAAAATTGTTATAACTTAAGAAAAAATGAATTGTTTAAGTTGAAAATTTTACTACATGTACTTCGATGTGCTATCTAAATGTAGGAAAATTTTCAAGAATTTATACCGAGCCGTTTAGATATTACAAATTTTGGAATGGAACAAGTCTAGCACAACCCCTAAATGTCCCGAAGGACAGAGCCTTCACTACAAATGTTGTATCTTAACGAAAAATAAACTATTTAAGCTGAACATTTTTGTATACGTTCTTTGAAGTAGTGTACAAATGTAGAAAAACTTTCAAAAAGTTATACCGAGCCGTTCAGTTATTAAAAATTCTGTAGTGGGACAAGTCTAGCACAAGTAGTACAAGATAAATGTACCCAGTATCCTAAATGTACCGCAAGAGAGGTCTTCACTAAAATTGATATAACTTAACAAAAAATGAATTGTTTAAGTTGCAAATTTTTTTACAGCTACTTTAGAATGCTATCTAAATGTAAGAAAACTTTCAGGAGCCTAGTAGTATCTGATAGTACAAAAAGTTCCAAAACCGATAGAGAAGCCTCATCGACCCTCGTATCTTATCGTCAAAGAATTCGTTCAAGTTGAGAATTGTTCTACAGGTGCAAAATGCAATCTAAATGTGCGAAAAGTTTCGGGAGACTTGTGGCAAGCGATTCGGCGAACAAAAAATCCCAAAGTACGCCGGTAAAAGAATCGATTTCCGTCTGGGAAGGGGTTGATTAGATACGGGGGTGGAGGATTCGGGCGTCCGAGCCGAATAAATTCGTTCCGGGGTGTAGAAGGGTGGTCCGAGGAGTATTCGTTGGCCGCGATAATGTATATCAACCCCAGCCCCGCGTCTGTCGCCCCTTTTTAACCGAGCCGCGGTTGTTGGAACAGGGGTGGTTTTACGTTGTACATAACACGACACGCGAGGGTGCATGTATTCCATCGTTCGTCGAGATACGGAGGACGGAGATAAGGTTTCGCGAGGGAAAGAAACCGAAAGAAACGAGAAACGACGACGGGGGCGCGCGAGGGGTTGAAAGAGAGAGGCGAAGAGAAACGAGCCTGTGAAGACTGGGGCTTTCTTCTCCCTCTCTCTCTCTTTCTCTTTTTAGACGGTTGCTGTCTCTCGCCTGTGTTCTCGCGTCGTGTTACGTGCGCTGGAAATTAAAGGCCGAGGCTATCGCGAACGCTATGCAGATATCCGCGGGGCCATCGCTTCCTCCCCATGGCAAACGAGATTCGGGGAAATACAGGTGGACGGGAAAAATTGGCCGGAACGAATAAATATCTCCTAACGAACGTGCTCGGCCGCAACCCTTGCCGCGCCGACCCACAACCCCTCCACACCACCCCCGCAGTTTCTGGGTCAACGCGAGAAGTGGTTGACGCCCCCTCCCCGCGCAACCCTCGCAACGGAAACAGAATTTTCCTCCTACTCGGCTCTCTACTGCCACCAAACAGCAGAAGGTTCAAGTTTACTGAAATAAATATATCGAGCACGATAAAATGGCAAGCACCCACGGGAATCGTCGTATCTTGCGAACAAGCCGGTCCTTCGGGCTGAAAATTTTTCTGTATGATCCTCAAAGTACCATCTAGACGTAGGAAATTTACCATAAAGTTATACCAGGTCGGTTATTTATTAAACATTTCTCTGAGCAGCACCGTGTGCACACGCCCCTTCAAGATCGACGAGAAGTCCGTCGAAAAACTTTTTATATCGTGATAAAAAAGAGGACCGTTTGAAATGAACAATTTCGTATACTTTCTTTGAAGCACTGTCTAAACGTAGGAAAAGTTTCACAAATTTACGCCGAGTCGTTTTTAGTTATTAACCATTTCTCTGAGCAGACGACCACTTGAAGTTTGACGAGACAGGGGATCCCTCGAAAGAATTGTTATATTTCAATAAAAAATGGACCGTTTGAGATGAAAATTTTTTTACACCTTCATCAAAGTACCGTCTAAACGTAGGGAAAGTTCCGCGAACTTACACCGCGTCGTTTAGTTATTAAAAATTTCTCCGACAAGCAAGACTTGCGCAACCCCTACATCTTGACGACAAGACGAGCCCCCGAAGAAATTGTTGTATCTTACTGAAAAGTAGCTGGTTCGAGCTGTAAATTTTTGTGTAGGCTCTTCAAAGTACCAGCTAAATGTACCATAATTATTGTTAGTTTATACCGAGCCGTTCTAAAAAATTGTTCAAAGAAACAAATCTAGCACAACCTATGTTCTCTAACCGAACCTCGCTGGCATCTTCACGGCAAGACAAGCCCCCGAAGAAATTATTGTATCTTACTAGAAAGTATCTGGTTCGAGCTGTAAATTTTAGTATAGGCTCTTCAAAGTATCAGCTAAATGTACTATAATTATTGTTATTTTATACCGAGCCGTTCTAAAAAATTGTTCAACGAAACAAATCTAGCACAACCTATGTTCTCAAACCGAACCTCGCTAGCATCTTCACGACAAGACGAGCCTTCGAAGAAATTATTGTATCTTACTAAAAAGTATCTGGTTCGAGCTGTAAATTTTTGTATAGGCTCTTCAAAGTATCAGCTAAATGTACTATAATTATTGTTAGTTTATACGGAGCCGTTCTAAAAAATTGTTCAACGAAACAAATCTAGCACAACCTATGTTCTCTAACCGAATCTCGTTAAAATTGACGTCTCTTTCGAAAAAACGAATTAATCACGCCGACAATTTTTGTACGCGTTTTTCGAACCACCATACGTTGGTACAAAAAGATTGGAAACAGCCTGTCCATCGAACGCAGCGTGCCCCGAAGAGACAACAGAGGAGGAGCATCATAGTCTGCGGTAAAAATTTCAACCCTTGCGCAGGCGGCTGGTCGAGAATAGAACAGCCGGTGGATTGTTGTTGCAAAAAGTTGCGCAAAATAAAACGAGGTCTCCGCGTCAAATACTAGAGGTCAGAGGCGGTTATAAAAAAAAGAGAGAGAGAGAGAGAGACGTGAGGTCCGGCGGCGGGCGGTAGGAAATGTCAATGTCGCGCGACGCAGTGAAACGCGAAGAGAGAAAGAGAGAGCGAGTAAAGGAGAGAAAGAGAGAAAGAGTTTTTAAACGCGGCGCTCAGCAATCCGAAGCCTTGGATTCGCTTGTCCTTCGGCTGGTGGAAAATTAAAACTAACGAGTTTAATGGTAATCGAGCGAAATGATCGCGCCTAGTGGCATAATGGAACTGCGTGGCTCGGCACGCCGGCAATTATTCTTAATCGTTGCTCCGAATCCGACTTCGGTATATCGCGATCGCGTGGCACAGCCGTGTCGCTTAATCAGCCCACTCTCCTCGGGGTGCATCTTCCAATAAAACGTCGGCTATTAGCGCTACCGATCGAATAACCAACCCCAACCGTCCCGCTGGACTCCAATCTTTTCCATTTTCTTACAATACCTCGGAAACAACGGCGGATCCAGCTTCTACGCAAGATGTCCGGATAAAAGCGAGTAGGGGGATGAATTCTACGGGAAAATATAAGTCGAAAATGTGGAACGAAGATTTTTCATAGGTGGTCTGGTTCTCGAGGAAATTTTGTTCGAGCATCGCCTATGCAGTGGTCTTCCTTCTCTGGTTTCTCGAGCGGAACAAAATGAAACAAGTGGCACCCTTGAACGCAAGATGTCCGGACAAAAGCGAGTAGGGGGATGAATTCTACAAGAAAAACTGAGACGAAAATGTGTGAGGAAGATTTTTTATAGGTGGCTCCCTTCCCGAGAAAATTCGGTTTGAAACCTCCATATGCAGTCGTCCCCTTTTCTTACAATCCCTCGGAAACAACAGCCGATTCAGCTCCTACGCAAGATGTCCGGATAAAAGCAAGTAGGGGGATGAATTCTACAGGAAAAACTGAGACGAAAATGTGTGAGGAAGATTTTTTATAGGTTGCTTCCTTCCCGAGAAAATTCGATTTGAAACCTCAATATGCAGTCATTCCCTTTTCTTACAATCCCTCGGAAACAACAGCCGATCCAGCTCCTACGCAAGATGTCCGGATAAAAGCGAGTAGGGGGATGAATTCTACGGGAAAATATGAGTCGAAAATGTGGGATGAAGATTTTTCATAGTTGGTCTGGTTCCCGCGGAAATTCGGTTCGATCTTCCTTCTCTGGTTTCTCGAGCGGAACAAAATGAAACAAGTGGCACCCTTGAACGCAAGATGTCCGGACAAAAGCGAGTATGGGGTGAAATCTACGGATTCTACTGAATCGAAAATGTAGAACGAAGATTCTCCGTAGCTGGTTCCGTTCCCGAGGAAATCCGAAGGATTGGATCATCGTGTGAGTTTCGAAGTTTATCTCCGGAAGGACGCGTCCTATTAAAAAATTCTCTGACACGCCCTGGCTTATTTTTTCGCGTGGATCCTGCGCGATCATTCTAACCTTTCGGTTATGTAGCGGCAGGATTCATCTGGTCCCGGAGCCAAGAGCTCGTAAATAAGGATCCTCGTGGAAATAAAGCTCGGCCTGGGGTGTCCCCGGCGGATCATCGCGGGATTTATCGCTCAATCGGCTCGAGTAACAGATTGCTAATGCCTCTGGCTCTCCGCTTCCGCTTCGGCACACAGAATCAAACATTTCAAAGATCCGGGGGAACTACTCCGGGACACGGAGAGGATTTGACGCAGAGAGTTTAACCGCTCAAAGGACTGCGCGCAAATTCGAAACAGATATTAGCGAGCGGTAAATAAATTGGCGAGCGAGCTCGCAACGGTGTCTCGCTGTCGTCGATAACTGGTATTTTAAAACGTCCATCAACGCGCTGAACGTTCTCCCGGTCAAAAAGGAAAAAAGAAATGTCGATCAATAATGGTACAACGGGTTAAATATGTCGCTATTCGCAAAGCGTGTCTCCGAGCGTCGCCGGAAGATCGCTCGATCATTCGGGATAAAATCATTTTTTTTTTGTTTGAATATTTTTGTACGCGTTCGTCAAAGTACTGTCTATACGTGGAAAAAGTTTTAAAAATTTTTACCTGGCCGTTCAGTTCCAAAAAATTCCTCAGGGGAACAAATCACGCGCAACCCCTATGCTGGTCGTAGGAGAAACTCCCGATGAAATTATTGTATCTTATTTAAAAGCGAATCTTATTGGTTGAAAATTTCTGTGTATGTTCTTTAAAGTACTGTTTAAATGTAGAGAAATTTGTATCAATTTGTCACCAGCCGTTTAGGTGTGAAAAATTCTGGAAGGAAGCAAGTCTGGCGCAACCTCCAAATCCTCATATAAAAGGCGATGGCCTAAAATTGTTGTATCTAATTACAAAAAGAGGGTGGTTTAAGTTGAAACATTTTCTATATGTTCTTCAAAGTACTGTCTAAATACGGAGAAATTTTTATAAATTTGTCATATGCCGTTCAGGTATGAAAAATTCTGAAAATAAGCAAGTCTAGCGCATCCTCTAAATCTTCCTATCAAAGTACATGGCCTAAAATTGTTGTATCTAATAAAATATTGCATTGTTTAAGCTGAAACTTTTTGTAAATGTTCTTCAAAGTACTGTCTAAATATGGATAAATTTTTATAAATTTGTCACAAGCCGTTTAGGTGTGAAAAATTCTGGAAGGAAGCAATTCTAACACAACCCCTAAATGTACCGCAAGAGAGCCCTCCAATAAAATTGTTGTAACTCACCAAAAACTGAGTTGTTGAAGCTGAAAATGTACCCACCCCTTCCTTGAAGTGCCTTCTAGATGTAGGAAATATTTGAAAATATTACACCGAGCCGTTTGTTAATAAAAAAATTATTTACATAAAGAAATGTCGTGAAATCGAAAGGGCCTTTCTCGAATTCGATCATAGGGGTGGGTTTTGCGATAGAAGTCCGATGGCGTATTGCCAACACTTGCGAGATGTACTCGAGCGTGCAGGCATCTCGATGATAGAGGGCTGCCGGCCAGAATCGATACGCGGAAAAGTTTTCGCGCGCGCGACCAACGAGATTTTCCGGGTTTTATTAAAAAGTCAGTCGGTGCCAAGAGTTTTTCGGCGAACTACCCCCAACCACATATTCGACGAGTCGGATAAACCGTTTTCCCCGGCGGTTTTCGCGGGTCGGGAAATATTCTTCGCGGCACGGGACCCAACACGGACGAACCATTGTCGGCGAGATTGAAAATTTCAAATCTCCCGGGATAATCTCGAGGACGCCGCGAGATTTCACGGAGATCCAACGGGACAACCGGAAATTTCAACTCGGGATCTTCCGATTCGCACGGAATCGCAGCTTTTCTTAATTTTGTTCGATCGACAAGCTAGAGAAAGGGCGTTGCCTCCAGAAATTTCAAAACGAGGATTCTGACGTCTGTTTAATAAATTATTAAACTTCTGGATTAATTCGTAGCGATTTAAAGCAACAATCAATGAATAAATAAATTGATGGAATTCATTGTTTTTTGTGTCACTTCTCCCCGAACGTTCAACGCGATTAGACTGCGGATTATTATGAATTTATGAAGAAATTGTTTCGGTGAAAAACAGTAAAAGATTTAAAAAAATTCAAACATGTTGTAATGTTGCTTTTAATGTAACAAAATCGTTAAGGGATGAAATCAATTTTTACGGTATTCCTACTTCCCACAATCAATGCAAAACATTTTTGTCCTATCTCATCTTGTCGTACCATAAATAAACAAATAAATAAATAAATAAAATCTAACATTACACAAGTGTAATACTGCAATAGTACCTAGTCTGCTAAAAAAGATAATTGACGTTGAAAAATATTTTTCTTCATTTACAACGCTCTGAATCGCAGGCATGAAATCATCCCTCGAAATGGGGGATGAAAGACGTTTTCCGAGATATCTCGAGAAGCAGAAGACGTAGAACAACGAATTTTATTTCGGATAACGCGTCTTCGACCGAGGAATTTAGCCACAAACATTCCGAAGAAGTAATTAGTTTAAACTAATATTTTCAACGCAGAAAATGGATCACGGAATAAAAATTAAGGCAGCTCCATAAACCCCGGGACTCCGTAAAATCGAGTTTCGTCGCTTTATAGATTCCGACGGATAATAAAAATAGTTACAACGTGCAAAATCGCCTGTAGCATCTGAACGGCCATTTCCTAGATTCCTGGCTCGCGAAAATTGGACCGTAAACACGGAAGGCTCCGCAGCGCTATAAAAATCAGCTTCTCCGGCGATCGAGCGCGCCTCGCGATTTTATCCAACGAGGATCAAGCCGGAATCGCTCAGTTTTATCCTCCCTAGATCTCCCAGCATTAAAAGAGAATTTTTTTAGGACGAACATCACGCGCTTGGAACTTGGAATTTCATTTTTTTACGCGCCGCGGAAACTCGCAGTTTCATGGGCTTAACGACGACGCCAGTTATGGTCGGTAAATGATTTGATTGCGTTCGGGAACGCGGCACGGTTTGATGAAGATGTAAAGAAACACTAACGTTGAAGCCCCGACGATAAAATATAATATTCCATCGGGCAGCGTAATCCTCCCTACATTATTAGACTGCAGATTCTTATGCAATATTCGATTTTTGTTCTCCTACGTCTCCTTTGGAATTTTTGTTAACTAAACGGCTCGGTATAAATAGTTAAAAATATTCCTACGTTTAAACAGTACTTTGAAGGACATATACAAAAAATTTCAGCTTGAACAATTCATTTTTTCATTAGATATAACAATTTTATTGAAGGCCTCTCTTGTGGTAAATTTGGGGGTTGTGCTAGACTTGCCCTGTCATTGAACTTTTTAATAACTAAACGGCTCGATGTAAATTTTTGAAAGTTTTCCTACGTTTAGGCAGTATTTTGACGAACATATTCAAAAAATTTCAGCTTAAACAATTCATTTTTTTATTAGATATAACAATTTTATTGAAGGCCTCTCTTTCGTTAAATTTAGAGCGTCGTGCTAGACTTTTCCTGTTATGAAATGTTTTAATAACTAAACGGCCCGACGTAAATTTTTGAAAGTTTTCCTACGTTTAGACAGTACTTTGAAGAACGTATACAAAAATTTTCAGCCAAAAAGAATCACTTTTCAGTAAGATACAACAATTTCTTTGTCGGGCTATCCTGTTTCCGTAGGCGTGGTCAGCAAGAGTGGGCGTGGTCTCATTGCTCCCGTCAGAGCCAAAACAACGTTCTACAGGTTAATTTACCCTCAGCATACTCTCTAGCATCAAAATCCACCTAAAACCTTTCCATCTTTCTTGTAACCAGGAAAAAGGGGTGGGATCCACCCCTAACTTCGCGGCCACATTCCTCCTCAAAAAACAAAGCTATTCGAACCAACCCAAATGCAAAAGTGAGCTTCAAGTTTCCTCCATCTTCCATATATTTCCCCAAAATTTTAATATACAGTAGGACCTCGATTAACCGGCTTAACATGGAGTCAAACAGCCCGGATAAATTAAGGGCCGAGGAAATAATTGAAATGTTCATTGTATTCCACAGTAAATTTTTTATTTTTGAAAATTTATTCCCCTTCATAATACAATCATATTTAAACGCATATTTGTTTATAATTGGAATTCAGTTGGTCGAGATGCTACTCTAATTGTCGAGGCTAGAAAAAATAATTGAGCTGGTTCCCGAAGAACTCGGTGGGAGACTTTTATGTTTCCCGGTGAGTCCGGGCGTCGTGTTCCATCGATTCGAAAATTTCCATCAGGATTTCGCGAAGGACAAGGTCGTAGGACACGGCGGGGCCACGTGACCTAACTCAGCCTCGAGTCACGAACCGAGAAACCTAACCCAGACCCTCCACCGTCCGAGATCGTATCTGCTCGTTTCGTCCGATCGCTTAATCGTTCGCGTTTTAATTGTTCCACGGGGAAAAAAAACGAGAATTTGCGTGGGCGTCGCGGCGCTCGGATTAGATGTTATCACCATCGGCCAGGATCGTTCCAGATAATCGGACAGAACCGGCGCCGATCGCGCGGAAACGTTAAACACCCGACAGATCGAGATCGGATTAACGGGCTGGATCGTGCACGCGTTCTCCCCAGCCGCCATTCTATTCCGCTCGTAGATTAAATTCTTAACGTCGGAATAACCGACGACTCGTTTCGCGTCTTTTATTTTACGGCTGCGGGAATTACGCAGCCGCCTTCGCGGAATGTTATTTTCTATCCGCGAGCGAAGTTGCACCGTGGATCTTTATATGCAAAATAATGATTTTCCGGTTAACAAGAATTTTTCTCTCGCAACAAAACGGGCCGAGCGAAATTACAATGTAAATGTAAATATTCCATTTCCGGAAAATCGCAATAACAATTATAATCACCGGACTGTGAATTTTTATGCGTTCGTAGGTTCTGAATATTTTTCGAAAATATTCAGAATGTTCGATACATTTCCGAACGATTTCTATTTATTCTGTAAACTTGTTATATCTGAACATTTTTGTTCCTGTTCTTCAAAGTACTGTCTAAACGTAGGATAATTTTCAAAAATCTGCACAGAGCTGTTTAGTTATTAAAAAGTTCAATAACAGGGCAAGTATAGCACAATACCCAAATTTACCGCAAGAGAGGCCTTAAATAAAATTGTTATATCTAATCAAAAAATGAATTGAGTAAGCTGAAAATTTCTGTTTATGTTCTTCAAAGTACTGTCTAACCGTAGGAAAACTTTCATAAATTTACATAGAGCCGTTTATTTATTAAAAAATTCCATAACAGGAAAAGTCTAGCACGACGCTCTAAATTTAACGGAAGAGAGGCCTTCAATAAAATTGTTATATCTAACCAAAAAATGAAGTGTTCAAGCTGAAAATTTTTGTATACGTTCCTCAAAGTACTATCTAAATATAGGACAATTTTCATAAATCTTCACCGAGACGTTTAGTTATTAAAGAAGTTCGATAACAGGGCAAGTATAGCACAACCCCCAAATTTACCGCAAGAGAGGCCTTAAATAAAATTGTTACATCCAATCAAAAAATGAATTGAGTAAGCTGAAAATTTCTGTTTATGGTCTTCAAAGTACTGTCTAAACGTAGGAAAACTTTCAAAAATTTATATCGAGCGGTTTAGTTATTAGAAAATTCCATAACAGGAAATGTCTAGCACAACCCCAAAATTTACCGGAAGAGAGGCCTTCAATAAAATTGTTATACCTAATAAAAAAATGAATTGTTCATGCTGAAAACTTTTGTTTATGTTCCTCAAAGTACTGTCTAAACGTAGGAAAACTTTCATAAATTTACATAAAGCCGTTTATTTATTAAAAAATTCCATAACAGGAAAAGTCTAGCACGACGCTCTAAATTTAACGGAAGAGAGGCCTTCAATAAAATTGTTATATCTAACCAAAAAATGAAGTGTTCAAGCTGAAAATTTTTGTATACGTTCCTCAAAGTACTATCTAAACCTAGGAATATTTTCAAATATTTCTACCGAGCCGTTTAGTTATTAAAAATTCCGAAAAGGGGACATAGGAGTCCTAAACGATCTAGAGAGGGTGATCGAGAGTAATTAAGGGTGCGACAGTGCGATCACGATGACTTCGTAGCGTCGAGGATCGTATCGAGCGCTATTTTCACCCCGTATTTTGACGAGCGGCCATAAATTGTGGCTGGGTATAGCGTCGGAATTAACAGAGAGCCCAACACCGTGTTTCTCGCTGATGTCTTGGCCCGTTCTATTGTCTCGAAGCTTCCCGGAAATTTAACGCGAGTTTTAATGCGTGTGCCAGACTTTTTCGTAATAGCAACGCGCGGCCGTAAATGGCAGAGGTCCCTCGGAACGTGACAACGTGGAAGAATCTCGAACCGTCAACGTAGCCATTGCCGTTATCCATTTATCTCGTATCATTTAATTTGCCGATGGCAGAGAGCACCGACGCCACTCTCCTCTCATCATTTCTCGCGGTGGCCATTCGTCTTGGCGCGGCTGTCCACCGTTTCGACACCGCAACAATGCTGTCTTGTTCCCGGATACGACGATGATTCCGACGGAACTTGGTTCTGGCAGACGTCTTCCCCTTGCGCAACCACAATCTTTCATTCGTGTGAGCTGTGTTGCAATCCGACCCCCTATCCGCCAGGGAAATTGCTGCTCCACCGTCCCCACTCTTTTACGAAAAACGAGGCACCACACCTTATCTGATCTCTTTCGATTTCACGTTCCAAGAGATTTCTTCATTTATGGAATTTTTTTATAACTGAACGGCTCGGTATAAAATTGGGAAAATTTTCCTACATTTAGACAGCACTCTGAAGAACGTTTACAAAAATTTTCAGCTTGGGCGATTCATTTTTTGGTTAGTTATAACAATTTTATTGAAGGCCTCTCTTGCACAATCTTTAGGGGTTGTTCTTGATTTGCTCCTTTCAGAATTTTTAAGGACTGAACGGCTCGGTATAAGTTTTCGAAAATTTTCTTATGTTTAGACACACCTTTCAAGAACATACACAAAAATTTTCAGCTTAATCAATTCATTTTTCGTGAACATATAACAATTTTGATGGGGGCCTTCTTCTTTGGTGAAAGAACTTAGAGGTCGTTCCAGACTTATTCTCTTTCAAAAATTTTCATAACTGAACGGCTCGGTATAAATTTCTGAAAATTTTCATACATTTACACAGCACTGTAAAGAATATCTACTAAAATTTTCAACTTAATCAATTTATTTTTCGATTAGTTATAACAATTTCATTGAAGGCCTCTCTTGCACAATCTTTAGGGGTTGTTCTTGATTTGCTCCTTTCAGAATTTTTAAGGACTGAACGGCTCGGTATAAATTTTTGAAAATTTCCTTGCATTCGGACAGACCTTTCAAGAACATATACAAAAATTTTCAACTTAATGAATTTATTTTTCGATTTGTTATAACAATTTTATTGAAGGTCTCTCTTGCGGTACATTTAGGGGTTGTTCTAGACTTGCTGTTTTTCCGAATTTTTAACAACTGAACATCTCTGTATACATTTTTGTACATTTTCCAACGTTTAGGCAGACCTTTCAAGAACATATATAAAAATTTCAGCCGACAGGTTCCGCTTTTCATTAAGATACAATCATTTCTTTAGAACAGATCTGTTCGAAGCTCTTCAGAAATCGAACGCTGTCTCCGATGTTCACGCTGAAAGGATTAACACCACTTGGAACATGGTCTAGAAACGCGACAAAGGAAAAGTTGGCTGGTTCGGAGAGCAGGGGCGGAGGAAAGACGTCCTTCGGGGGGTGTCTCTAATTGGAGGGCCGATGGCGTCGCGGAAGGACACCCGCCATTACTTTGCTCGCGAAATAATTTCCTCCTCGCGGGTATCTCGAACTCGTCGCAATAAAGCCGAGCCCGGAAGCGAGCCGGTAGATAGGCAGCCCCTTAATGGTGCCTTCGGGGTGTGGAACAGGTATCCGTGGGCCATCCACGATGAATTAGAGCTTGTTCGGCAATCGTGTAACTGTTCCTCCTGTGCTCGCGATCCGAGTCGTTCGTGGTTGCCTAATGATACTCTCCCGTGTCAACTCACCGATTTTCCGACCCTACTTGCGATCGTTTCCCCCTTCAAACTTGTGCACACTTCTCATAATTCTAATTTTCAATTTTCCTTCATACGTTTCTGGAGTCTATGTTCTCTAAACTGATTGCTATGGAACTCGAATTTGAAATGACCATTTTTGTACACGTTCTGCAAAGTACCATCTAAACATAGGAAAAGTTCCGCAAACTTACATCGCGTCGTTTAGTTATTAACAATTTTTCTGAGCAGCAACACGAGTACGACCCCTTACAGTTTGACAAGACAAGCGACTCCTCAAAAAATTGTGATAAATCAATAAAAAATGGACCGTTTGAGATGAAAATTTTTTTACACATTCTTCAAAGTGTCGAATAGATGTAGAAAAAGTCTCAGAAATTTGCACCAAGTCGTCTAATTATTAACAATTTTTCTGAGCAGCAACACGAGTACGACCCCTTAGAGTTTGACAAGACAAGGGGCTCCTCAAAAAATTGTGATAAATCAATAAAAAATGGACCGTTTGAGATGAAATCTTTTTTACACATCCTTTAAAGTGCCGAATAGATGTAGATAAAGTCTCAGAAATTTCCACCAAGTCGTCTAATTATTACCAATTTTTCTGAGCAGCAAGTCTTGTACAACCCGTACACCTTGACAACAATTTGAGCCCCCGAAGAAATCGTTGTATCTTACTAAAAAGTAACTAGTTCGAGCTGAAAATTTTTGAATAGGCTCTTCGAACTACCAGCTAAGTGACCAATAACCATTGCAATTTTAAACCGAGCCAATTTTCAATTTTCCTTCGCACGATTCTAGAGTCCACGTTTTCTAAACTGATTGGTAAGAAACTCGAATCATAATGCTCTGGGTCAAAATGGAGCCGACATTATCATCCGTATTATTGGGTGAACTCTCCTATATTATTTTAATAGCCCTCCAATCTACTTGCTTTCGTTTCTCCATAGTAAAATAATTGCTAATATAAAATTCTTTCGACTCGTTTCCGGAAATTGAACTGTGCAGCCTTGAACAGCATACTTGAAAATGTTTCGGCGAATATTTGAAGGATTCTTAGCCAGATCTGAACCGGTCGAATTTCGCTGAGGAAGCCGAAGTCGGAGATCACGATGGCGGACGATCTCCTTCGTCAGGAGTTTCGACAACCGATACTGCTATTTCCCACGACTGCCAAAACCGTGTGTAATTTCATCGGGACGCGTTACCAGCTCCGAGGCGTTGTTAACACGGCCGGGAGCCGCGCGTGCTGTATTAACCGCGGGGTCGACTTTGTCTCGTTACCGTCTAATAGGATAATTAACAACTCCGTGGCTGTTCAAGCTGACGGGAACACCGGTTGCCTCTATGTAGCTGCGATTCCATTAGAGGATCTGTTTCCAGCCGAAATGGAATACTCGTCGAACGTCTGCCAGAGACGAGAGGGAATCACAGAGATCTAGGATTGCTGACTTCTGCATGAACATGGCTTAAACAAACGCGCCGCGATTTCGTATGCACAAAATCCTCGAAACCGTACACAATAGAAACACTCCAAGTTGAATAAAATGTCTCCGATTTTCCGGCGGATATATCGCCGACTACAACAGGTTCAAATAGTCTTTGCAAATGTTTTTTCTTTCTTCAAAGTACTGTCTAAACATGGACAAATTTTTATCAATTCATCGCAAACCGTTCAGTTATGACAAATTTTTAAACAGAGCCAGTCTAGCACAACCCCTGAAGGTACTGCAAGAGAGGCCTTCAATAAAATTGTTATCACAAATCGAAAAATGAATTGATTATGTTGAAAATTTTTCTACATGTACTTCAAAGTGCTATCTAAATGTAGGAAAATTTTTAAGAATTTATACCGAGCCGTTTAGATATTACAAATTTTGGAATGGAACAAGTCTAGCTAAACCCCTAAATGTACCTCAAGAGACGCCTTCACTAAAATTGTTATAACTTAAGAAAAAGTGAATTGTTTAAGTTGAAAATTTTTGTACATGTTCTTGAAAGTTCTTTTTATTTATTAAAAATACCTCAGCATACCTAGTCTGGCACAACCCCTAAATTCTTTCACCGAAGGAGACCACCTTCACTAAAATTATTATATCTCGACAAAAAATGAATTGTTCAAGCAGAAAATTTTCATATATGTTCTTCAAAGTACTGTCTAAATATGTGAAAAGTTTTATAAATTTCGAACGTCCCGTTTAGTTATGAAAAATTCTGAAAGAGAACAAGTCTGGAACAACCTCTAAGTTCTTTCACCGAAGGACGCCATTGAAACAATTATATGTTCACGGAAAATAAATTATTAAAGCTGACAATTTTCGTACAGGTTCATCAAAGTGCTGTGTAAATCCCATGTAAACCCTAACATTTTTAATCGCCGATCGTCCGCTCCCAGAAGAGCGTAACGGCAGGGACAAGCATAAAACGGAAGTTTTCCTGTCCACGCGAAAGATAATTTCTCGTTAAGCAGGAAAGAGATCGATCGATTCGTGTTGCAGGTCGCGGCCACTCAATTAATGTTCGACGAGAGTTGCATCTAAAGTTTCGGTTCCCGTTGATCCCGCGGGAATTTTCTGAATTATTCAAGCGGCGCGCGGTGACCGAACAATTTTCTAGAAAGTGCATTAAGTTAACGCCCCCGATGGGAATCGATGGATTCGAAGAAGAAGAAGAAGAAGAAGAAGAAGAAGAAGAAGAAGAAGAAGAAGAGCGGCATCGGAAATCGTCCGCAAACTCTAACGAATAGAGAATCGGGCGATTTAAACGATGCAACGATAGCTGGGCAGAAATTAATAAATGAATCCGACGACGAACAATCTCCTTTCCAAGGATCAAGAGAACCGGGTCGCGAGCTGAGAGACGCCATTAAAATTGCTCGGGAAATCCCCGCGGAGCTGCGTCTCGTCGACAGTTTTACCACCCCGCGTCTGTCTTTTCATTGTCTTCTCCGTTCGTCTCGATCAGGAAAACGGCTGCCAGACTCGCGGAGAGAGAGCTACAGCGACCATAAAGCGGCGGATCGTAAAATTATCCGAGGGAATAAAAATTTCGGTTCCCGCCGGGACCCGTTTCCCCGTAACAATTGAAAAATGCCTTTCATCGCTCGGAAACCAGGTCGCATAAACTATTTATACTATACAGAATTCTCAATGTCGAGCATACTTGTTTGCACGATCCTCTTACTGTACTGTATTTTTAAGATTTCGCGGGTCGCGTTGCTGCGGCAGCTTCTTTTATTATAGATACGATTTTAAAACGTACACAGTAGATTTTATAGTTAAAGTATTTAAAGAACGCAAGATTCTCCAACTTGATTTTACTGTTTCAATTTGATTAGAATATTACTATACAGTATCTTTAAGATTTCGCAGAGTGCATTGCTGTAGCAGCATGTTTTAGATATCATTTTATTAAAACGCACACAGTGGATTTTATAGTTAAAATAGTTAAAGAATGCAAGATTCCAACTTGATTTTACTGTTTCAATTTGATTAGAATATTACTATACAGTATCTTTAAGATTTCACAGATTGCATTGATGTAGCAGCATGTTTTAGATATAATTTTATTAAACCGCACACAGAGGATTTTCTAATTACAATAATTAAAGAATGCAAGCTTCCAACTTGAATTTACTGTTTCAATTTGATTAGAATGTTACTATACAGTACCTTTAAAATTTCGCAGAGTGCATTGCTGCAGCAGCATCTTTTTAGATATCATTTTATTAAAACGCACACAGTGGATTTTATAATTAAAGTAAGTAAAGAATGCAAGATTCCAACTTGATTTTACTGTTTCAATTTGATTAGAATATTACTATACAGTATCTTTACGATTTCGCAGATTGCATTGCTGCAGCAGCATCTTTTAGATATCATTTTATTAAAACGCACACAGTGCATTTTGTAATTAAAATAATTAAAGAATGCAAGATTCTAATTTGTCAATTTGATTAGAATATTACTATACAGTATCTTTAAGATTTCGCAGAGTGCATTGCTGCAGCAGCTTCTTTTTAGATATCATTTTATTAAAACGCACACAGAGGATTTTATAATTAAAGTAATTAAAGAATGCAAGCTTTCAACTTGATTTTACTGTTTCAATTTGATCAGAATATTACTATACAGTATCTTTACGATTTCGCAGATTGCATTGCTGCAGCTGCATCTTTTAGATATGATTTTATTCAAACGCACACAGTGGATTTTATAATTAAAGTGATTAAAGAATGCAAGCTTCCAACTTGATTTTACTGTTTCATTTTGATTAAATGTAGCTATTATACCATAACTTTTGTATGGAAATTAAATATATGTACATGTGCTGTTTGAATGAATTTTGGAAGAAAGAAATTGAGAAATTGTGGGACGATTATTCAACAAAATGATAATTAAAGAATACAAACTTACAGCTTGATTTTACTGTTTCATTTTGATTAAATGTAGCTATTATACCATAACTTTTGTATGGAAATTAAATATATGTACATGTGCTGTTTGAATGAATTTTGGAAGAAAGAAATTGAGAAATTGTGAGATGATTATTCAACAAAATGATAATTAAAGAATACAAACTTACAGCTTGATTTTACTGTTTCATTTTGAGTAGATGTAGCTATTACACCATAACATTTGTATGAAAAATTAAATATATGTAAACATGCTGTTTGAATGAATTTTGGAGAAAGGAAATTGTGAGAAATTGTGGCACGATTATTGAACAAAATGTTAATTAAACAATGCAAGCTTCTGTGGAAGAAATTGTGGGATGATTACAGACAGCTCCAGAAGCTAAAAATTGGAGAACAACTCCACTTAAATTTAAAAAATTAGAAAACATAAAAATAATAATTAAAATTTAGAAAATAGAAGATATTGTGATCAGATTTGATTTGCATGTTCTCAACATTAGAACAAATTAGTAAGTATCATTTTTATACCATAATATAGATCCTGTAATAACAAAAAATCGTCTGCATCCAAATTTGAATAAGTGTTCGGCGACTTATGGGCGGGAGTGTACATGTAAAAATTAATTGTTGAGTCTATTTAATGCATTTTCTACTACTTACAAGACAATCGATCATCACTATTTTTCATTCTTATCCTATTCGTCGTATTTCACCCCGGAAGGGTTGAAAAAATTATTTATTTTTCTGTGGTCCTCGCAAACAACCCTTCGAGTGACCTTGAAAAAAATCGGGACTAATTTTCGATCACGTGACTACCATCCACAAAAGTTTCAAGACGATCAAACGTGTGGAACATTGATAGATAAATTAATAAGTATTAGAACTAGAAAGTTTTCTAACGCTTCAGCGATACCGGATGCGATTAATGCAATAAACTCTCAAGTGTTCCGGTGATTAGGGTAATGATCGATGCAGTGATTAGCGGACGTGATAGAAGAGAATCTTCGCCGAGATCCGAGGCACGTGTGTCTTCCCCCGAGAAGGAAAAAGGAGAAGGAACGACGGGAAGAGAAATTACGTAGAAAGAACGTGGACCTGCAACGGAACTGCCGAAGAAAGGACTGCGGGGATGGGCGAGGGATGAGTTATGAGCGCGGCGGATGCAGCAGCCGGTGGTACAAGCGAAACGAACGCAAAGAACCCGCCCAAGAAAGAGTGACTGACGATTTTCCTGGAGACGAAGCATAATCGCTCCTGGAACCGTCCACTCTGTATCCGAAAAATCAAATTTTCTCATCTGTACGCGAAATAAATATTCTCACACCAATTTGGAGAACTAACAACCACATGGAAACATTTTTCTTTCAATAGATCAAAAATACTGACATTTTTAAATACCTTTAGTTTTGTTAGGATTTAAAATTTTATCGACTCAATTTAAAAAATGAATACATTTATTAGAAGGGTAAGATCTAATATTTAAAAAACAGAACAACTAACTGGAAAGATTTTTCTTTCGTTCATAGTTTCTATCGATCAAAAATACTGACATTTTTAAATTCCTTTAATATTCGTAATATTTAAAATTTGACCTAACTCAATTAAGAAATATATACATTTATTAGGAGGGTGAGATCTAATATTTAAAAAACAGAACAACTAATTGGAAAGATTTTTCTTTCGTTCATAGTTTCTATCGATCAAAAATACTGACATTTTTAAATTCCTTTAATATTCGTAATATTTAAAATTTTATCGACTCAATTAAAAAATATATACATTTATTAGGAGGGTGAGATTGTAATATTTAAAAAACAGAACAACTAACTGGAAAGATTCTTCTTTCGTTCATAGTTTCAATCGATCGAAAATACTGACATTTTTAAATTCCTTTAATATTTGTAATATTTAAAATTTTATCGACTCAATTAAAAAATATATACATTTATTGAAAGGGTGAGATTTAACATTTAAATAACTGAACAACTAACTGGAAAGATTCTTCTTTCGTTCATAGTTTCAATCGATCGAGATACTGACCTATTTAAATTCCTTTAATATTCGTAATATTTAAAATTTTATCGACTCAATTAAAAAATATATACATTTATTAGAAGGGTGAGATTTAACATTTAAAAAACAGAACAACAAACTGGAAAGATTTAAATTTCGTTAATAGTTTTAATCGATAAAACATATTGACATTTATAAATTCCTTTAATTTTCTTACTATTTAAAGATTTTATCGACTGGATTTAAAAAATAAATACATTTATTACGAGTGAGGCCTAACATTTAAAATGTACAACAACAATCATGTGGAAATATTTTTCTTTAGTTAATAGTTTCACTAGATCAAAAATACTGGCATTTATAAATTCCTTTAATTTTATTACTATTGAAAATTTTATCGTCCGAATTAAAAAAATAAATACATTTACTACGAGTTAGGTATGACATTTAAAAAACAGAACAACCAACTGGAAACATTTTTCGTCCATTAATAGTTTCACTAGATCAAAAATACTGACATATTTAAATTCCTTTAATTTTCATACTATTTACAGATTTTATCGACTGAATTTAAAAAATAAATACATTTATTACAAGTGAGGTCGAACATTTAAAAAATAGAACAACGACGTGGAAAGATTTAAATTTCGTTTTTTTTTTAATAGTTTCAATCGATCAAAAATATTGACATTTATAAATTCCTTTAATTTTCATACTATTTAAAGATTTTATCTACTCAATTTCAAAAATAAATACATTTATTACGAATGAGATCTAACATTTAAAATATAGAACAACTAACTGAAAAGATTTTTCTTTCGTTCATAGTTTCAATAGATCAAAAATACTGACATTTATAAATTCGTTTAATTTTATTACTATTGAAAATTCTATCGACTGAATTTAAAAAAAAAATACATTTTACTATGAGTGAGGTCTAACATTTAAAAAATAGAACAACAACTACATGGAAAAAATTTTCTTTCCTTAATAGTTTCACTACATAAAAAATACTAACATTTTTAAATTCCTTTATTATTCGTACTATTTAAAATTTTATTGACTCGATTAAAAAAGAAATACCTGTATTAGAGGGGTGAGATCTAACATTAAAAAAAGAGAACAACTCCAGTAAGTACCCTATAACTATAAATGAAAAATTCAGAGCAGTGTTTCTCCAAAATTTTTCGAGTTATGGAGATAATAGTAGAAACACACCCCTAAGTGTGGGGTACTTGGAAAAATAAAGGGGATCGAAACGAAAGGATTAGATCAGCAACATAGTTGCGTCGCCGACGAAACGCAATAACTATACTCGACGGTCACGGTGCTGAAAAGGGGTAGGGGGTAAGTACACGAGGGTGGGGCGAAGGACGGAATCGAATCGATCCCAGTTATTGTGTTCTGGTCTGTGTATTGTCCTCGGCGGAGAACAATCGCAGACACCGCGAAGACGACCCTGATGGAACTAATTGATGCGTGTAATTGAGGATTCGGGCCACGAGGGGGTGGCGCCGATCACGGTCTTGCTTGTATTAAACGGAAATGAAAAATCTCAGCACCAGTGCAGGGACTCGAAAACTTGTCTACATGTACTTCAAAGTATTGTCTAAATGTACTGTAAGTATTTCGATCTTATATCGAGCCGAAAGGTTGTTAAAAATTCCTCCAAGAAACAAGTCTTGACCAACCCCTAAATTTTTTTACCGAAAGAACTTCATTAAAATTTTTATAAGTTCACGAAAAATGAATTGTTCAAGGTGAAAATTTTTGTATATATTCTTGAAAGGACTGTCTAAATGTAGAAAAATTTTCAATAATTTATGTAGAGCCGTTTAGTTATGTAAAATTCTGGAAGGAAGCAAGTCTGGTACAACGTCTAAATTCCTTTACCGGAGAAAAAGATCCCATTAAAATTGTTATAAGTTCATGAAAAATGAATTGTTTAAGTTGAAAATTTTTGTAAATGTTCTTGAAAGTACTGTATAAGTGTAGGAAAATTTATAATAATTTATACGGAGCCGTTCAGTCATGAAAAATTCTGAAATGAAGCAAGTTTGGAACAACGTCTCAATTCCTTTACCGAAGAAGAAGACCCCCATTAAAATTGTTATATGTTCACGAAAAATGAATTGTTTAAGTTGAAAATTTTTGTAAATATTCTTGAAAGTACTGTATAAATGTAGGAAAATTTTCAATAATTTATGTGGAGCCGTTTAGTTATGAAAAATTCTGAAATGAAGCAAGTTTGGAACAACGTCTAAATTCCATCACCGAAGACGAAGGCCCCATTAAAATTGTTATAAGTTCATGAAAAATGAACTGTTTAAGCTGAAAATTTTTGTAGATGTTCTTGAAAGTACTGTATAAATGTAGGAAAATCTTCAATAATTTATGTAGAGTCATTTATTTATGAAAAATTCTGGAAGGAAGCAAGTCTGGTACAACCCCTAAATTTTTCACCTATGGAGAGGGAGCTCAAAAGGGGCGCTCATATCTCTGATAAATTTTCTTTACGTGGAATTAGAGCGATGATCGTGACGCAGCGAACGTGTTGTAGCAGCGTTATCCTTGGACACGTGGTCGTCACGAGTGACGAGAAGATGAGAGGGAGTCGCGGGGAGACAGAGAAAAAAACAAAGACAGACCGTTACCATGAACGCTCGCGTGGATTTATGTGCGCAGGGTTGCACAAGTGCATTAGCAGAGGGTCACCGTGTAAAAAGGAGTGGAGAGATCGGCGGAACGTCTCTCGGGACGCGGCGAAGAAAGGGAAGGTCGAGTTGAAGGGAAAATGGAAAGGGGTTGCTGTGAATGCTGACTCGAAGAAAGGGGTGCAGAAAGAGGGAGAGAAATGGAGAGCGAAAAATAGAACCCGAAACTACGAGGGGAAAACGGGAGGAGTGAGAAATAAGGGTCAGAGAGTAGCGACGAGGGGTTGAAAGCAAAAACTGTAGGAAAAGGAGTAAATGGGGGGTGGGAAAAGGATCAGGTGGTTGGGGGGAAGAAAAACACGGGGAACAGGGTGAAAGAGTACGAAGTAAGCACCTGCGATGAGAGAAACGTGTCCGTTCTAGCAATAATCGCTCAAAATGGCGGATCAAAAAACTCAATGAACATTCTCATAAATATATACAGTCTATAAAATATGTACAGTCTTTTTAAATAGTTTCTCGATCGTGTCGGTTCTGTGCCCATCACTAGCGGCAGCGATGGCTCTGAACCGTGCTCGAACATCGAACTAATTTCTATGAAACCAAAAATTTGCGTCATCTAATCATAATTCAACTAATTAGAGATTCGACTGGTCAGTCGAGGACTGATTAGCAGCTTTGATATTTGATTTTCGGTGATTAACGAGTCGATGAAGCTTACAGGTCGGTTCGAATGGTGTATTTCAGCGACACCGTGTATGAAGATTCGAATCGACCGGTCGCCAGCTGGATTCAAAGCGTTAAAGCGTCCCTCGTCCTCGACTGTCCATCGGGCCGGTGGTTTAAGGCCGGTCCACACGAGCGTAATCGATCTCACGCTCGTCCCTTATTGGATCAGGCAAAACGAGCCGCTCGACCGTGCATCCGTCAACACGACGGCGCGGTGGCTCGTTTCATGGTGACGGGAATCGTCGACGACGACGACGACGACGTGTCGATACTTTTCTGCCTTCCGCGCGCGCTTGCGAGACCGTTCATGTAAACGCACACCGAAGGTGACGAATCGGTCCTCCGCAAGCTCGCCAGCTCCCGCTATACACGTGGAAACTGTGTCAAGAGCTTTTCCACATTTTTCGCTCTAATGTGTCCCGATATAATGCGTCCACTCGAGCGACCAGCCGCTTTCCACGGACGCGGACCTTCTTCAGCGATACGCCGCCAAGGAAAATTCAATCTGGCCGCCAGCACCTCTTTCCAAACACTTTGTCAACCCTTTGGAAGCTTCTCGGAATGTTGGTTTAATTTTTCAAGCCAAGGAATTTCGTCGTTACAAACGAACAACCGTCGCCAGAGGGTTCGATTTCGTTTTATCCGGGACGAAAGTTTTCACACAATCTCTCAGTCGATTAAAATTGGTATATCTTACTGAAAAATAAGTTGTTCATGATGAAGATTTTCGTACATGTTCTTGGAAGTACTGTCCAGATATGGGGAAAGTTTTATAAATTTATCGCAAACCGTTCAGTTATGAACAATTCTGAAAGGGAGCAATTTATAAAGTCTTTCACCGAAGGAGAGAGCCGTCACTGAAATTGTTATATCTTAACGAAAAATGAATTGTTTGAGCTGAAAATTTTTGTGCATATCCTTGAAAGCTCTGTATAAATGTACCGTGAGTATTACGATTTTATACCAAGCCGTTTAGTTGTTAGAAATTCCTCAGCGAAGCTAGTCTGACACAACCCCTAAATTCTTTCACCGAAGAGGACGGCTTAAAATTGTTATATCTCACCAAAAAATGAATTTTTCGAGCTGAAAATTTTCGTATACGTTCTTCAAAGTACTGTCTAAATATGTGGAAATTTTTATAAATTTCGAACAACCCGTTTAGTTATTAAAAATTCCTGAACGGAGCACACAAATCTGGTGCAACTCCTAAATTCTTTCACCGAAAGAGACGGCTTAAAATTGTTATATCTCAACAATAAATGAACTGTATAAGATGAAAATTTTCGTATACGTTCTTCAAAGTACTGTCTAAATATCTGAATAGTTTTATAATTTTCGAACAACCCGTTTAGTTATTAAAAATTTCTGAACGAAGCACACAAATCTGGTGCAACCCCTAAATTCTCTCACCGAAAGAGACGGCTTAAAATTGTTATATCTCAACAATAAATTAACTGTTTAAGCTAAAAATTTTCGTATACGTTCTTCAAAGTACTGTCTAAATACGTGAAAAGTTTAATAAATTTCGAACAACCCGTTTAGTTATTAAAAATTCCTGAACGTAGCACACAAATCTGGTGCAACCCCTAAATTCTTTCACCGAAAGAGGCAGCCTAAACTTGTTATATCTCAACAATAAATGAGCTGTTTAAGCTGAAAAATTATACATTTGTTCGTCAAGGTGCTGGCAGCAGTCCCCGATACATTGTAGTTTCCCGGAGAAAGTGAATGGATCTGAATTGAAAGATATTTGGTACTCACCGGTGACCGGGGCTTCAATGTCAATCATGGTCTTCTCCGAGCGCAGTAGGGCGGCTCCATCGTTCACTATACGAAGGGCCGCCGCCTCGTCGATCCTACCTTCGAGGATAAAGTGTTGTTTGAGGACTTCCGGCCGCGGCCGATTCGTTTCCGGGTCGAACACTTCTGCCACTGTCAGTTTGTGCGATGGCGGAAAGAGGACATCTGCGAACAAGGAAAACAGACTCATGTAATACACCGTCGATCGTCAATCTTCCACGAATCAATTCCTTAAAGAATCGTTGTTAGACACGTTTATCTCAAAAATTCTGATGAGCGAACTGCGAATTTGTACGCATTCATAAAAAGTGAAAGGTTCTCGACATGGATAAACTTTAATCTGGAATAAAATCCGCAATGCATTCCTCAACGTCTCCGTGCCATAGAAAAAGAACCTTTGACCGTCGCCATCTTCTAAACAAGCATGATCGTAGCTCGTTAGAATGATCCAGTGTCCCGGATATATCGATCCCGCGAGGCTCCAGCGAGAGTTTCGCGCGCACTATCCGCATCGCGCAAAACCGCGAAGAAGAGAGCGGGGAATCGGCGCGCAATTAAAACCGAGTTCGGCAAATATTGATCACCCTAAAGGCCGGCCGCAAAGTTATCGCGAGTCCCCTATCATCCTCCGGCTGCGTACTCTTTGCCTAGCAGCATGATTAACAGCCTCCCACTCTCCTCGAGTAGTTCCGAGTCTCAGCAGCGTCCATTACACTGTCCAACAGCCGAAAAACGTTTAGATCTTCGCTATGCGATTTTTATCAAGTTTTTTCCGCTGATTTCGAATCTTAACCCTTTATCTTAACCCTTTAATAGAATAATTCCATTCTATTCGGTTCGAAAGTACGTAGCGTTTTCAAATTAAAAATCGACGATAAAATTCAGGTATTTATACATTTGTTTATTCAATAACACGAGAAGTTACCTTGAAAATTGGAAAAGGTAACAGAAGAGAATGGAAAATATGTTACTGAATAAATCTATGAATAAATAAATAAATATCTGTATCGTAGCTTTCGATTTTAATTTACAAACGCGCGACCTTTCGTTCCAACTCAATATATGATTTTTTTTTAAATTTTGTAGATATGAAATTAATACAATACCTCATACAGTATTTAATTCTTTGGTAATTGGTTAGGTCCCGACATATTTAACAATGTAAACAATATTTTGAGTAATAGCGCAGCAATTTTTAAGGGTTAATTTTTCCCCTAAACGCACAGTTGTTGAGAAAAAGACATATTTTTCAACTTTAAACAA
>CM052203.1:2973237-2985311 GCA_028455805.1 Lasioglossum figueresi | reverse complement strand
AAATATTCTATTGATTAAAGTTCATCGCTTGAATACAGAAATTCGGTTTTATTTCCCCCTGAAATACCGAAATCACTTTCTTGCCAACCCAATAGAATCGTATTTTCCGTGCTGGTAGCCTAATTAGTTCTAAAATAAATGAAAATCGCATTAAACTCTGTCGTATTTTATCTTCATAAATTTATCAATTTCAACTGCTAACTACATCGCTTTGATTCTGCTGGAAATTTTCTTCAACCACAACAAAAGTTTGTTCTGAACGCGACACTGTCAGAGACTCAACTCGTCGTCGAATAAGAATTCGAAAAGATAAGATTCGATTCGATTAAGATAACTGATTCGTTTGCGAAACTGTGGCGCGATCAAATGGAACGCGAAAGATGGCGGCGCGATGTTAACGTCAACGATCGCGTTGCGTTTCAAACTTGTCGTTCGACGATCGAGGCTCGTTCGGGACTCGGTACTTCTACCGTTAACAAGATTGATTCTGCTAAAAATTTTCTTGAACTATAACTCGCCAACAAATTGTTTAGAAGTCGACTAATCAAAACTGGTCCGAAACTGTCTTACACCGATCCGTTTCCGACACTGTAATGCGAACGAATGGAACACGAAAGATGGCAGCGCGATTCTAACGGCAACGATCACGTTGCGTTTCAAACTTGTCGTTCGACGATCGAGGCTAGATCGGGGATCGGTAGTTCTACCGTTAACTAGATTGATTATGCTAAAAATTTACTTCAACTATAACTCACCGAAAATCTGTTCAGAAGTAGACTAATCAAAACTGGTCCGAAACTGTCATACACTGATCCGTTTCCGACACTGTAATGCGGTGAAATGGAACACGAAAGATGGCGGCGCGATTCTAAAGGCAATGTTTACGCTGTGTTTCCAACTTGTCGTTCGACGGTCAAGGCTCGTTCGCAATGACAACAGACACGCGGCAACGATCGGTTTGTTTTGGGATTGGCCAGCAGATGCGAGAGGAAGGTAACTAGTGGAAAGTCACCAGCACCGTTGGAGAAAGGAGATATATTAGGCTTATTTTCAAGCTTGAAGCCTCTACTTCCATGACCTATCTCTAAGTTAACCATAAAAAATTTATCCAATTTGTCACAGAGGGGAAAATGAGGATAATACATTTCCAATTTTTAGATAATTGTTTTCCGATGTTTGAACTGCAATAACTTCGTTTAAAAAAATCGTATGGCAATACATTGAGGCTTATTTTCAAGCTTGAAGCCTCTACTTACATGAACGATTCCCATGTTAACCACAACAAATTTTTCCACTTTTTCACAGATGGGAAAATGAGGACACTACATTTCCAATTTTTAGATAAATGTTTTCCGATGTTTGAACTGTTGTAACTTCGTTTGAAAAAATCACATGGCAATAGATTTAGGCTTATTTTCAAGCTTGAAGCCTCTACTTCCATGAACTATCCCCCAAGTTAACCATAAAAAATTTTTTCACTTTACCACAGAGGGGAAAATGAGGACACTACATTTCCAATTTTTAGATAAATGTATTCCGATGTTTGGACTGCTGTAACTTCGTTTGAAAAAATCACATGGCAATAGATTTAGGCTTATTTTCAAGTTTGAAGTCTCTACTTCCATGATCTATCCCTAAGTTAACCATAAAAAATTTATCCACTTTGTCACAGAGGGGAGAATGAAGACACTACATTTCCAATTTTTAGATCAATATTTTCCGATGTTTGAACTGCAATAACTTCTTTTAAAAAAATCGTATGGCAATACATTTAGGCTTATTTTCAAGCCTGAAGTCTCTACGTAACCATGAACTTCCCCTAAGTTAACCATAAAAAATTTATCCACTTTGTCACAGAGGGGAAAATGAGGACACTACATTTTCAATTTTTAGATAAATGTTTTCCGATGTTTGAACTGCTGTAACTTCGTTTAAAAAAATCGTATGGCAATACATTTAGGCTTATTTTCAAGCCTGAAGTCTCTACTTCCATGACCTATCCCTAAGTTAACCATAAAAAAATTTTCCACTTTGTCACCGAGGGGAAAATGAGGACACTACATTTCCAATTTTTAGATAAATGTTTTCCGATGTTTGAACTGCTGTAACTACATTTAAAAATATTGTATGGCAATACATTTAGGCTTATTTTCAAGCTTGAAGCCTCTACTTCCATGACCTATCCCTAAGTTAACCATAAAAAATTTATCCACTTTGTCACAGAGGGGAAAATGAGGACACTACATTTCCAATTTTTAGATAAATGTTTTCCTATGTTTGAACTGCTGTAACATCGTTTTAAAAAATCGTATGGCAATACATTTAGGCTTATTTTCAAGCCTGAAATCTCTACTTCCATGAACGATTCCTAAGTTCACCATACAAAATTTTTTCACTTCGTCACAGGGGGGAACATGAGGACACTTATTTCCAATTTTAAAAAAAATGTTTGACCATGTTTGAACTGCTGTAATTTCGTTAAAAATAGTACAAAAATAGGATTGTTGCAGTTAGGTTTGAGTTACCTTTTCCCTCGCTGTTTTGGGAAACATGTTTACCGTGTTTAAAAATCGTTTGGTGCGCACTGCAACCTGGTAAAAGATATTCTTGAAAAAGCTAATCAGTACGGTTCAGTCGACAGCACAATTTTCTCATTTACTTTGGAGTCTGCAACCAGGTTCGATTAACATCAAGATACGAGTGCACTGTGGCATCTGGAATCGATGTGGTTGGCTTGGTCGGGATTTAGGGTGACTGATTCGACCGATCTGTTTCGTCGGTCCCTTAATAGAACCTTCGATAATCGAGAAACGTCCGGGAAAAGGCTCGCGTTCGAACGTGCAGTCGAACCTTGTGTTAACCAACATAAATTTGCACGAAAGCGTCCCCACCAGAAATGCTGAATTTTTAATCGACACGTGGAATTCGCAATCGATGAATATTCTGCGAGAGGGATCGACATTTTCTGCGGACGGCCGTTCCGTTAATAGAGCCGCGATTCAAATCATGGAACGGAAAGAGCATTTCTCGGCTAATCATAGAAACTGCGGTTCAAGCACGGTGTATTTTAAATCCGGGAAATATTAAAGGAGCGTCCAATTTTAGGACACCGCGACGGTATTTTCGAACGCGAATTTTCGGTCATCTATTTTTTCCCGGATTTTCCAAATTTCGACTTTCGCCGCGTCCTCTATTTACAAGCTTCGGCTCACGAAATCGAGGAGGCAAGATTAATATTTCGAAATTCCCAAAAAAGAACATTTTGATAGTGGTAATAAACGATTTTCGGATAATACGAAAATTCAAATAACAATAATTTGAAGGGATACTAGAAATTTTAACAATTCCGAGTCACCGAATTTGAAATTATTCCCGAAATCGAAAACAAAGAAAAATTTTATCCGATTTATAAGTAAAACTGCAACTTTCTAGATTGGAAATTTCTTAGAGAAAGAACAAATTTTCGCTGTCGACTAATCAACTATCAACGCCATCGAGTTTGAAATTATCCTCGAACCTGAAAATTTAAAAAAAATAAATTGTGCACGATTTATCAGTAAAACAGCAACTTCCAGATTTCTATTTTCTATAAATAAAATTGCAACTTTCAGATTTCTATTTTTTATAAGTAACACTGCAATTTTGTAAATTATAAGTTTCTAATTTCGAACCTGAAAGTTTGAAGAATATAAATTGTGCACGATTTATAAGTAAAACAGCAACTTGCAGGTTTCTATATTTTAGAAGTAAAGCTGCAACTTTCAGATTTCTATTTTTTATAGGTAACACTGCAACTTTGTAAATTATAGGTTTTTAATTTCGAACCTGAAAGTTTAAAGAAAATAAATTGTGCATGATTTATAAGTAAAACAGCAACTTGCAGGTTTCTATATTTTAGAAGTAAAGCAGCAACTTTCAGATTTCTATGTTTTATAAGTAACACTGCAACTTTGTAAATTATAGGTTTTTAATTTCGAACCTGAAAGTTAAAAAAAAATAAATTGTGCACGATTTATAAGTAAAACAGCAACTTACAAATTTCTATTTTCTATAAATAAAATTGCAACTTTCAGATTTTTATTTTTTACAAGTAAAGCTGCAACTTCGTCAATTATAAGTTCCTAATTTCGAACCTGAATGTTTAAAGAAAATAAATTGTGCACGATTTATAAGTAAAACAGCAACTTCCAGGTTTCTATATTTTAGAAGTAAAGCTGCAACTTTCAGATTTCTATTTTTTATAAGTAACACTGCAACTTCGTCAATTATAAGTTTCTAATTTGGAACCTGAAAGTTTGAAAAAAATAAATTGTGCACGATTTATAAGTAAAACAGCAACTTCCAAATTTCTATTTTTTACCAGTAAAGCTGCAACTTTCAGATTTCTATTTTTTATAAGTAACACTGCAACTTTGTAAATTATAGTTTTTTAATTTCGGACCTGAAAGTTTAAAGAAAATAAATTGTGCACGATTTATAAGTAAAACAGCAACTTCCAGATTTCTATTTTTCACCAGTAAAGCTGCAACTTTCAGATTTCTATTTTTTATAAGTAACACTGCAACTTCGTCAATTATAGGTTTTTAATTTTGAACCAGAAAGTTTAAAGAAAATAAATTGTGCACGATTTACAAATAAAACAGCAACTTCCAGATTTCTATTTTCTACCAGTAACACTGCAACTTCGTAAATTATAAATTTCTAATTTCAGCAATCAACGCAATCGAGTTCGTAATTTTCTTCCCGAAACTGAAAGTAAGACAAAATGGTGCCGGACTTCTAAGTAAAATTCTTTTACAGATTACTTTTTCCATAGATGAACCAGAGAAGCTTTCCAAAAATGAACAGAAACAGCCAATCCTGTGAGCCGAAGTTTACCAAATTTATACAGCGAAACTCCAGCGAGCCTAAATACTTGAAACGAAATAGAAGTCGCCTCGCACGGCTGGCATTTAATAATTAACACGGCGGAACACTCTCGGAGCGATAAATAATTAAGAAATCCGCGGGGAGGATGAATTTTCAGGGGTCCAAAGGGGAATAGGTCGTCGGTGATGAGACACAAGGTAAATTTGTTCCACACGCATGCATACACAAGTATTCTCGAAAACAAGTATTTAATCGGATCTCCATTGCGCGCAATACATATATGATACAAAAAAAAATAATACATTTAAGTATGGAAGACATGACGGTGCGTCGTGTGAAAATATTCGTAGAATCGAGATATTGAAAACCTGCACGTAGAATTGAACGTGGTATAATTGACTTATAATTAATAATACTGTGGTTATTGCTTATACACTATGATCTAATTAACTGTATGTAATTCGCTACTAACTATTCTATTGTTCGAGATATGTTTATCAATATTCTTAACATCGACGATTTCGCGATCCTGGAAATATAAGTCGGCGACAAGCCTCTGCAATATCATACGCTTTCCATACAAACTAAAGATTAATTGAAATGATCGATTCAATTACTACGCTATCCTTAATTTTCGTATAAATCTAACCTAAGAACATCCCGCGATTGTACGGATGAAATAGAAAAGGGGCGAATGTTGAAACGAACAAGAAAGAGAGAAGCGATCAACGGTGTCGAGTGATAGTTCGGATCAATAAAACTGGTCCTCGAGGTAAATAAAATGAGTAGAATCGTCGAATACGAGAATAAAAGTGGCGGTTGGTCTCGTTAAAACGCTAAATCTCGAGGAAAAACGCGAAATCACGAGGTAAAACGCGATCTCTACCGTTGTTCGCTCCTCCCGTCGTTTCGTTGCTACTCCTACATCATTCTTAACATTGGAATGGTTAGTTTGTCCCGGCCTGGCGTGTATTCACGGTACGAACGCTAAAACCCCATGAACCTCAGGCCATCCAAGGTGTCCACATCCGAGAACCAATCTTTCCAACACTAGAAAGAGTCCTCTTTCGCCGAACATCAGCAGAATCGAGAGGCTGAGGAGCATAGCATGCTGGAGCAATGTTTGCGCAAGGATTTGTCGAGCCTGCAGACGAGGAGGAGGTCCTTCGACGACGAGGCTGTCGCCGCGATGCGTGGGAAAAGACTTGGAAGAGACTCGAAAGCGGGCGTCGACGAGCTACGACGGCTGTTTCAAAATCTGAAGTAACTGCTAGCAGTTCATTCCGCACAGGAGTCATCCCAGCTGAATTAACACTAGATTTACGGAGCTGTAGAAATAACTATTTCACGTTACTATATAAGCATAACAAGGATGTGTCTATCCAGATTTCCGGCTATTTTTCCAATAATATATAACCCAAGGAAACAAATTTGGTAAATAATTCCTTAGCAAAGCGCTTTTACCATCTGTAAAATCGAAAATTAAGAATATTACGAATATTAGAACCCGTCATTTTGATCGAGCGTTAATTATCATCGTCCACGTCCATTCGTCCGTTTCGAAATCTCTTCCGAAGATCTGTTGGATCGCACGGTTACCTGCATCTCGAACTTAAACCTGCTTCCAGAAGCAGGCGAGGAGGAACCGCGATGAGCCCGAAAGAGAAGACTGCGATTGTCAGACGTAGCCAAACTCTTGGTCGAAGGGATCATTATTGATCGCACCGATCTCTCCGTGATCCTGCATGCTCGCGGGAGATCGCGGATCGAACAACGATGACGTGGACAAGCGGGAGACACTTGCACAACAAAATCGCTGGGTGGAATGCATAATCCTGTCAGATAGTCCCTAAGAACAAGAACAGGATCCTTATCCTCGTCCCTTAGAATCTTCGGGAGGTCCTCGGAAGAAATAGTTGAACTAGAAACCTGGATTCCTGGATCTGTTCAGTGAACGATCGAAACAGGACTAGTGCGACAGCGACCCCATTGAGATCGCTGTGTAGATCTTAGAGGAAGTTCTTTGATGGACCAAAAGCAGCCAGACGAGCCTTCAAAGGAATCCGAGATGATGAGGAATTTGTATTCCAAGGCTCTTGAAAAAGAGACGCATCAGAGTTCGCCCATCAGCAGCCTCGACTATTCCGAAACCGACTCAACGTCTGCAGTTCTTCGATTAACATCACGCAGGAAGACGAAGACATCGATCGTCAAACGACAAGTTCGAAACGCAACGCGATCGTTGACGTTAGAATCGCGCTGCCATCTTTCGTGTTCCATTTGATCGCACTACAGCGTCGGAAACAGATCGGTGTAGGACAGTTTCGGACCAGTTTCGATTAGCCGACTTCTGAACAAATTGTTGGCGAGTTATAGTTCAAGAAAATTTTTAGCTGAATCAATCTAGTTAACGGTGGAAATACCGAATCCCGAACGAGCATCGATCGTCGAACGACAAGTTCGAAACGCAACGCGATCGTTGACGTTAGCATCGCGCCGCCATCTTTCGTGTTCCATTTGCTCGCACTACAGCGTCGGAAACAGATCAGTGTAGGACAGTTTCGGACCAGTTTCGATTAGCCGACTTCTGAACAAATTGTTGGCGAGTTATAGTTCAAGAAAATTTTTAGCTGAATCAATCTAGTTAACGGTGGAAATACCGAATCCCGAACGAGCCTCGATCGTCGAACGACAAGTTTGAAACGCAACGCGATCGTTGATGTTAGAATCGCGCCGCCATCTTTCGCGTTCAATTTGATCGCGCCACAGTTTCGCAAACGAATCAGGTATCTTAATCGAATCGAATCTTATCTTTTCGAATTCTTATTCGACGACGAGTTGAGTTTCTGACAGTGTCGCGTTCAGAACAAACTTTTGTTGTGGTTGAAGAAAATTTCCAGCAGAATCAAAGCGATGTAGTTAGCAGTTGAAATTGATAAATTTATGAAGATAAAATACGACAGAGTTTAATGCGATTTTCATTTATTTTAGAACTAATTAGGCTACCAGCACGGAAAATACGATTCTATTGGGTTGGCAAGAAAGTGATTTCGGTATTTCAGGGGGAAGTAATACCGAATTTCTGTATTCAAGCGATGAACTTTAATCAATAGAATATTTTCTTACTTACTCTTTTTGGCAAAGGAGCATCGAACAAAAGAGAAAGTATCTTATTTATTACAGTTCATTGTTTGAATATGAAATTGGGCGAAATTCGCCTTAAAATAGCGAAATTACTTTGTTGGCAACCCAATATTCGATTCGAGTTTCTGAAAATACGTCTACAACAAAAGTCGTTTTTAACTGGAATATTCTCAAAACACAGAGAAAGTTTATCTCTTTTTAACGGGCCTCCTGAATTTCCTTTCCCATCCGTATCCAAATCAAACCGATCGTTCGCATGTGACTGTTCGCCTAAAACTGTTTCTTCGTTCGCCTGTACTAAAATATTACTCAAGAAAATATCTATTCACAAAATTTCGACAGAAAAAATCTGGAATTCTCCATTTAGCCGGGTTCGGTGGTTCTACCGTTACTCAAACCGAAATTGGAGACGTCGAATTTCGATTCGAATCAATATTCATTTTCGTCCATCTGTTACAGTAACATATCTCCAACAGCGAACGTGTTGAATCGAAAGCAACGTGATCGGTGATCCTACGAGTGTACATTCGTCTAATTTATCAACAAACCGGTACGTTGAAGACGCAGGCTGATTTTTCAAATTTCAATTTTCTTCTTACCCCCTAAACTGCGAGACTCGATGCGAAAATGTGTACGAAAGTTTCTAAATGCCAATGATCTCTCACAATGTGCATACGCGACTGTAATTCGCAGCACAGTTGTGTTTCCCAAGAAATCATAGAAATTGGAAAAATGTTGGACACAATTTTCAACACCGAGTCTCACGATTCAGATGGACAAAGAGAACCAAAAAAATGTTTGGCTGTTCTTTTCCTCGCGTAACCAGAAATGTTTACCTTTCACCAATAAATTTTCCCTTTTCCCTATGTATATCCAGTAGATTCGAACGTGAAGATGTGAGAAATCCAAGTTTCGATCCTGGAGGATCGATGGTTCAAAAGTTATGAACGTTTAACACTGAAACTAAAACTAGAATCTCTCACACGTTCTCGCCGAAATCTACAGGACAGCATAGAGAAGCGGCAAAAATTTCAGAAAAGTTTATCCACATTTTTTCATTCTAGCTAATGACTTTGCTACTGCACAATCAGCCAGAACGGTTCTCCAGAATTGTTGGATCATCTCCTTGCTTTCGAGGACGACAGTACCCGGCGCGAAGCGGTTTAGATCGAGCGGTGTCTCGACTTAGGACTTTGGTGAGGGATCTGGTGCGAAAGCTGAGCTCGTTAGGAATCTCTGGAACTCTTTGCACACCAACCACCATGCCAGCGAAGGTATCGAGACAGGTGTCGAAACAGATGACAGGTTGCCAAGCCTCGCAAGAGTCCTCTTTCGCGGAGGACGCGGTGGGGCCGAACACCAGCGGGATCGAGAATCTGAAGAGGAGACTGGAGGAACGTTTTAACACGGACTTGTCGAGGCTGAGGAGAAGATCCTTCGGCGACGAGGCTGTCGGCGTGATCCTGGAGCACGTGGACCAGCCCGGAAGAGACTTAGGAGCGGATTTAGATGAGCTGCGCAAGATGAGGACGCCTCTGCCGATTCGTCGCAGGAAAAGGAGGAGTTACTTCACAGACAGCACCGTGCAGGACGAGATCGACTCGCCTCATCGAGAGCTCGACGAGTCGTTGGACGAGATGAACTATTTCCTGTTGGACCGCACGGCCACCTTTGTCTCGAACTACACCTGCTTCCTGAAGAATGCGAAGGACAGTGTTAACACCAGCATGAGCCCGCAGGAGAAGACGGAATTCGTCAGACAGAGCCTGGACCATGAGTTCACTGACACGGTCACTCTGAATCAGAAGAAGCGGATCCTGGAGTCCTTTATGCGACGGATCGACGACCTCGCGGTGGATCACGAAGAGATCTACGCGAACAATAATGGTCTGAAGAAGCGGGAGACACTTTTACAACAGTATCGCGAGATCGAATGCGTTATCCTGTAGGATAGTCCCTTGTTGCAAGGAAATACACGCTAGGCTCGCCAGGTTCATCATATTTGTCCCTTTGAATCTTTGGCAGGTACTTCGGAAGAAGTAATTGATCTAGATTTCTCGGACTGCATCAGCATAGTCGTGGACTCGAACTTCCTGGATCTGTCCAGCGAGTTATCGGAAAGGTACTCGTCCGACAGCGACCTCGTTGAGATCGTCGCAGATCTTAGAGGGAGTCCTTTGATAGAACAAACGCAGCCGAACGAGACTGCGAAGCACCCCAAGATGATCAAGAAATTCGATTCCAAGACTGCTGAGAAGCAGGCGCATCAGGGTTCGTTCGTCTGCAGCCTCGACTATTCTGAAACCGACTCGACGTCTGCAGACCTTCGATTAACATCTCGCAGAAAGACGATCAGATAGATACGTCGGACTACCTCAGCCTGTACGCGAACTCGAGCTTCACGGATCTGTTCGGTGAACGATCGAAAGAGGACTAGTGCGACAGCGACCCCGTTGAGATCGCTGTAGATCTTAAAGGAAGTCCTTCGAAGGACGAAACGCACCAGGCGAGACTTTCGAGGAGGAAAGATCAGACCCTGGATTGAACTAAGCGTATCCGCGATTAGCACATCCGGCTGGGGATATGACTCGGAAAACTTAAGACTAATTTGATCTATTTTGAATACACTTGTAATAAGTTTAGCACCAGTTTGGGCCACCTTCCCCCGAAAAATGCCGCCCGAATCTGCGGCCAGAAGTCCCTATCAATGCGTGACTTCCGGCCGAAACTCGCGCGACGATTTCGCCGCATACAAATCCGCGTCGAATCGCAGCCCGACGATCGCTATACTAAAAACATAATTTTCCCCAGCGGGTGCACCGCTCCTGCTATTGCACAGTTCCCTTGGCCTGTGTGTGTCATCTTGATTAATCGTGAAAATTCTTCGGATAAACCGCTGCAAGTTTGCTGGAAAATCCCAGAGAAATCGGAAACTGTGCGAATCGGTTTCGCGAGGCTTCTTTAGAGATCCAGTCGTCGGTGGAAGTCGACCCTCGGACGGGAATCGATCGGAAGATCGAAGGAAATCGACCCTGGGCATCGTGGATCCTTAAATTGATCGATTTTAAAGGATTCGCGCGGTTTCGCGATCTTGCATCGATACTCGTGACGATGTTGTGACTTGACGACGGCCTCTCACGGGTTGGGAACGATCGAGCGGATCCTTGGTTGGACTGGATCGAACACCTTCTCTAGATCTTCTGACTGGCGGCGGCGACAGCTGTCCGGACTCTTTCTGCGAGCAGAGCTATTGTTTTTCAACTGTTTCTTTGTTTATTAATCGTTTCCTTGAAGTTGTTGAGCGAATGAGAGACAAACGTTCAATGAAAATTGAGTCTCTCCTTTAAATATTCTTTGAACAATAATTAATCGAAAATAATATACCATCGAATTCTTATAATTTAGTCGGTGATAAAACAATTACAAAAATCATTTATCAAATTATTTCAATGGCTCATGGTCTAACATCATTGAATTCTTCTTGCAATTTTGCAATGACTAATCCGTTATTTAATATGCATACAATCTCAGACTTCTCGTTATTGTCGAGGAAGTCGGTGATAAAACAATTCAAAAAATTATTTCAATGGTTAATGGTCTATCATTGAATTCTTCTTACAGTTTTGCAATGACTAATCCGTTATTTAATATGCATACAATCTCAGACTTCTCGTTATTGTCGAGGAAGTCGGTGATAAAACAATTCAAAAAATTATTTCAATGGTTAATGGTCTATCATTGAATTCTTCTTACAGTTTTGCAATGAAAAATTCATTTTGAATACGAATGCGTAATAAGAAGTCGGTGAGAAAACAATTAAAAATATTATTCCAAAGATTATTTCAACAGTTAATGATCTATCATAAAATTCTTCATACAGTTTTCCAATGACAAATTCATTTTGAATAAGAATGCATGAAATATCAGTCTAGTCTTTATTATCGAAGAAGTCGGTGATAAAACAATTGAAAAAATTATTTCAAAGATTATTTCAATAGTTAATGTTCTATCGTCGAATTCTTCTTACAGTTTTGCAATGAAAAATTCATTTTGAATATGAA
>CM052203.1:2961235-2973137 GCA_028455805.1 Lasioglossum figueresi | reverse complement strand
GCGACGCAGAGAAAGAAAGTTGAACGCACGAATAAGAGTTATTCGCTTTATCAAAGAATTATATTGTAATTTCAAATAATTTTTCGGCAAAACGTCTTAAAACAATGTTTGTTGTATTACATGAAGGAATCGTTAAGAGTATGAACAATGAATACCAGTAAAATTTGTCGCTGCGTATCTCATACATCGGAACAGAACGTGTCGGTTGTCCAAAAACAGGTTAATTCGTTTTATTCGCCTGCTGTAAAATCAATTTCTTTGCAAAATTTTCATATGAGGCCGACGATATGGCGGTCTCGTGACGGACATTGGCACACCTGTGTAAATAGCGTGGGCGTTCGTGAACTCTTCCAAGGGACCGGGGAATTCGAGACAGCGAGACAAGACAACAACAGCGAGAAAGTCCTCTGGCAGAACGTCTCGTTCTCGTCGTGTCGGTCGGATTCTTCTCTGAAAATTCTTGACACCTTTCGGCGACCGTTTGCCACCTGTCGGGTTGTCTGTCAAACGTCCGACAATCCACTCGAGTACCGATTTACTTGGCGATCTTACATACCGTGGACGCGGTAACAATGCGCGCTCGGCTGGCCGCTGGCCAATTCCACATCGAATTTCGATTCCGGCCGGCTTTCCGCGAAAAACCGAGCCCACCCCTTCCGCCTCGATCATTCATTTATCCGGAGGAGTCTCGAGCAGAAGGTTTCGATACGTCGATCAACCGGAAGTTAGCCCCCAGGCGACCTGGAACGCGTCCGTTCCGAATAATCGCGAAATATTCGTCCGTTAATACAACTGAAATAACAGAAATCAGGACGATTATGCCAGCGATACGCTGCTCCTAATTATTGGGAATCATCGCTGACCCGCAACCAGGTCGCCATTCGGCCCACTTCTTTGTCATTTACAGTGTCGGACAAAATAATAGGACATTTGATGCATTTGTACATATGTAAGCTTTCTGTACAGATCGGTGAACCATACATGCTCGAGACGAGGGCGGGACTAGACAGTTTTGGAAAAGTAAACAAACAACACAGAGTGACAGTTGAACACACAATTAATTGATAATTCGTGAGTAAACGAACAAATAGGGAAACCTTTAATCATAAAAATCTACGAGCTCGAGTTCTACAAAGGCCTTGCGCTGAGATAATATAGGGAAGCACAAACATTTAATTGTTGATTCTCTATATTTTTAGGTTAGTACAACACGTGGGAATAATGTAATAATTATTTATTACGTAATCAATAATAAAACTCTATATTTTTAGACGAATCAAACCTTGTGTTCTTGCTTAAGAAAGGAACCATATTATACATATTATACGCCCTGTACATTAGATATGTCCTTCGAAGTATACATGTAGAATTGCAAGTTTGTATCTTGTACACGAAAGAAATTAGAGAAAATAATGTAGACATGTATTGATTTTAGTCGAACAACATGATAGGACGCATGTAATATTTTCTGTTATCGTGTACTCTGGCAATAATCTATCAGCAGTGACGAGAATTAGACGAGCAAATCTTTCATTTATCTACATTTGTGCCGTTAAAGTTAAAATGGGTCGAGGAAAACAATTAGACAAAAGTGAAACCGACCGAATTTTGTTATGGCGGTCACAAAATCAAACTATCACGAAAATTGCGGAGTTATTAAATAGAAGCCGTCACGTTGTGGATAACTTCTTAAAAAATCCAAAAATCTACGGAAAAAAGAAAAGTACTGGCAGACGTGCTACAACAGAACGCGACAGACGGGCCATATTACGCGCAGCTTCTAATTATAAGGGAACTGCGAGAAAAATCGATGAAGAAGCAGGTGTTTCAGATAACCTGATAACTGTTCGACGTATTCTCCAAAGCAGTAAACAAATTAAACGAAAACAACTGAAAAGAAAACCTCCTGTAACTAAGCAACATAAGGATGCTCGTTTAAAGTTTGCTCGCGATCATGTTTTGTGGAAAAAGAAGTAGAGAAATGTGATATTTAATGATGAAAAGAAATTTAATTTGGACGGTCCTGATGGCTGGAACTACTGTTTCCACGATCTAAGGAAAGAGGAACAATATTTAAGCCGTCGACAAATGGGTGGCGGAAGTGTCATGGTGTGGGCCGGTATTGGATATCGGGGAAAAACTGACATAAATTTTTTATCAGGCCGTGGAAACAGCGCAAAATATCTTGAATTAATAGACGATCGGTTAAATAAGCACGCGACTCGTATCGCAGGCAGTACGTTTACTTTCCAACAGGATAATGCTGCGATACATACCGCAAGATGTGTTAAAACTTATTTTAGTTCTAAAAATGTGACATGCCTCGAGTTCACCCGACCTTAATATTATTGAAAATATATGGGCAGAACTTTCAAGAAACGTTCATGAGAATGGAAAACAATACAAAGATGTAACGGAATTAAAACAAAGTATTGTTACAAATTGGAGTCTTTCGAGACAAAAACGTATTAAAAAATTGTTTAAATCAATTCCTAATCGCTCGGTAGATGTTACACAGCGAAAAGGTGGTTTCACTAAATATTAATTTGGAATTCAACAAAATATTTCTGTTCAAACAATTGTATTTTTTAATAATGTTCTACCATTTTGTCCGACTAAAATCAATACATGTCTACATTATTTTCTCGAATTTCTTTCGCGTACAAGATACAAACTTGCAATTCTATATGGATACTTTGAAGGACATATCTAATATACAGGGCGTGTAATATGTACGTATATTCTATTGTGTTATATGAAATATACAAATACATCAAATGTGCTATCATTTTGTCCGGCACTGTATCAACGATCTACCAACAACCGCTGGAAAAATCGCACAGGATCGAAGGAGCCTCTTCTTTTCCGTTGGAAAAGCCGCTGGAAAATCGCATGTCTTTCTCTCTCTCTCTCGTTTCTTTTTATTATTCGACCGATTGACGCAACTCGGTCGCACACCGATCAACGACCAGTGTGTGTCCTCGTCATTGCCGTGCACGCGCCAATGATAAACGTAAGCGACGCTGTGTCGACGATACTTTTTTTTTTTTGTTTTCTCGCAAGTGGGTCGCGGCAGATACTTTTACGAACTTCGGCGCGAGATTCTAGTGTTCCCGACGAATGGCACAGCTGATCCACTGTTTACACTCTTGTTTGAATCTCGGAGTGATCAACGGCAACGTGAATCACATTGAGCCGGCAGAAAGAAGAGTTCATTTTCGCAGAACGATGCTACTTCGAACGGCGACTTTGGAGCCATTTTGTCAGGCTAGGCGAAACTAAAAAATCCTCTTGCGTGGATCACGATGGGTACTAGGAATGACTCGGAACAGATTTTCTGTTTATCAAACCATTTTTCAAAAAAAAAATGGTTGAAAGTAGTATTTATAGCAATTTCACAATTTCTTGGATTTTGAAAATCGATGGTACTTGTAGGAGCTGATGCGCCGCCATTTTGTAGACTAAACAAAATAAAAAAATACTCCTGTGCAGATCAAGATAGATACTATGCATCACTCGTAACAGATTTTCTGTTCAGTCCACCATTTTTCCATGAAAAATGGTTAAAAACAGCATTTACAGTAACTATACAATGCGTTAGACCTTGAAAATCAATGGTATTTGTGGGAGCTGCAACAACGCCATTTTGGAGACTAGGCAAAATAAAAAAATACTCCAGTGCAGGTCAAGATAGATACAACTAATGACTCCTAACAAATTTTCTGTTTACTCTACCATTTTTCAAAAAAAAATTGTTAAGAGTAACATTCGCAGATACTTCACGATGTCTCGAACCTTGAAAATCGATGTTGCTTGTAGAAGTTGCTACACCGTCATTTTGTACGCAAGCCAAAATTAAAAAATATTCCTGTGCAGCTCGAAATATATACTTTGAATCATTCGTAACAAATTTTCCATTTATCCCACCATTTGTCCAAGAACAATTGCTACAAGTAACATTTTCAGTAACTTCACAATGCCTTGGACCTTGAAAAACAATGTTACTTGAAAAACCTGCTAAACCGCCATTTTGTAGGATAGGTAAAATAAAAAAATACTTCTGTGCAGCTCAAGATAGGTGCTACGAATGACTCGTAACAAATTTTCTATTTATCCCGCCATTTTTCCATAAACAATTGCTAAATGTAACATTTGCAACAACTTTACAATGCCTTGGACCTTGATAATCAATTATGCGTGTAGGTGCTGCAACACCGCCATTTTGCAGGCTAGGTAAACTAAAAAAATACTCCTGTACAGCTCAAACTAGGTGCTACGAATGACTCGTAATAAATTTTCTGTTTACTGTACCATTTTTCAAAAAATAATTGCTAAAAGTATCATTTGCAACAACTTTACAATGCCTTGGACCTTGAAAATCGATGTTACTTGTAGAAGTTTCTACACCGTCATTTTGTACGCAAGCCAAAATTGAAAAATATCCCTGAGCACCTCAAGATAGATACTTTGAATCATTCGTAACAAATTTTCTATTTATCCCATATTTGTCCAAGAACAATTGCTACAAGTAACATTTGCAGCAACTTCACAATGCCTTGGACCTTGAAAAACAATGTTACTTGAAAAACCTGCTAAACCGCCATTTTGTAGGATAGGTAAAATAAAAAAATACTTCTGTGCAGCTCAAGATAGGTGCTACGAATGACTCGTAACAAATTTTCTATTTATCCCGTCATTTTTCCATAAACAATTGCTAAAAGTAACATTTGCAACAACTTTACAATGTCTTGGACCTTGAAAATCAATTATGCGTGTAGAAGCTGTAACACTGCCATTTTGCAGGCTAGGTAAACTAAAAAAATACTCCTGTACAGCTCAAACTAGGCGCTACAAATGAGTCGTAAGCAATTTTCTGTTTAATCTGCCATATGTCCAAGGAAAATTGCCGAAGGCAGCATTTGTATCAACTGCTTAATAAATATGAGTTGAACAATTCGAAGGTTCCCAAGGATTAGCATAACTCGGTGTGCGCTGTGCGAGCGCAGTAGAAGTTGTGCAATTCATTAGTCGCAAGTTCAGCCAGTCGGACAAACATTATCGGCGGAACGTGAGAATTCCGACACCGTCGAACGCATGAAAATCAAACAAGCTGACGACGACGCCGGTAGAAAGACACGTGTACCCGCTACGCAGAGATAATTACGTGTCAACAGAGGTACACAGAGGCGTGTTCCACAGCCCTAACCGGGCTATAGACTCCGACGACGACGTCGCATACGCGCGATATACGTTTCGACGGAGCGAACTCTCGATGGTTCGTATCAACACGGGAACGATAACAAGCGGAACTGGATTTCCCTTGGTAATTTTTCCGTTTCTGTCTCTAATTACATAAACAATTGATAAACGGACGATAGTGCTCATTGAAAAAAACAATTGTCTAGAAATATATACTATATTGTAACTAGACTGCGGTTCTTTATGCATCGATGGCTTCTAAAATGTTAAAAAAATGCTAGAATATGAAATTCCACACAATTTCTAATACAACTTTTAATTTGTATTTATTTATATTATTATATTATAACTAGACTGCCGATATTTAAGCATTTATGGCTTCTAAAATGTTAAAAAAATGCTGGAATATGAAATTCCACACAATTTCTAATACAACTTTTAATTTGTATTTATTTATATTATTATATTATAACTAGACTGCAGATATTTAAGGATTTATGGCATCTAAAATGTAAAAAAAAATGCTAGAATATGAAATTCCGCACAATTTCTAATACAGCTTTTAATTTGCATTTATTTATATTATTATATTATATCTAGACTGCCGATATTTAAGCATTTATGGCTTCTAAAATGTAAAAAAAAAGCTGGAATATGAAATTCCACAGAATTAAATACGATTTTTCTTAACCCTTAGCACTCTGAGGCGCTATTAAAAATTGCTGTAACATTATTTAAGATATTGTTTACACTATTAGATATGGCGGTATTTAATCGATTACTAAAGATTTAAGTATTGTATGAGGTATTATATCAATTCCACATCTACCAAATTTAAAAAATCATGGAGAATGGAAATATTTTAGATCTGAAGAGACGTTTGATTTTCGAGTTAAAATAGCGCCGAGTGCAAAGGGTTAATTCTAAATCTATAAAGGCTAGTATCACTGAAAATAAGATTTTATTTGCTTCCACTTTCTTGAAATTCGCCTGCAACAATTCAAAATAGACATCCACAGTTCAATTATAACGCAAAATCGGAAAATATCCGAATTATCGAGGGTCGATTTTACACCCTCAGAATTAATTTGAGGGGGTTGATTCGTTGTGACACTCTCTGCATTCTCGCGAGGCGCACAATAAACAGGGGTGCATTTATTTACCATTATATTATAACTAGACTGCGGATCTTTATGCATGTATTGATTCTAAAAAGTTTCAAAAAGAACTAGAATATAAAATTTCACAGAATTTAATACGAATTTTATGCATTTCAAATCTATAAAGGTTAGTACCACAGAAAATAAGATTTTATTTGCTCCCACTTTTTTAAAATTCGCCTGCAACAATTCAAAATAGACATCCACAGAATTATCAAGAATCGATTTGACACCCTCAGAATTAATTTGAGGGGGTTGATTCGTTGTGACACTCTCTGCATTTTCGCGAGGCGCACAATGGACAGGGGTGCATAATGACAGGGATAATAATCAAAGAATAAAATGCACGTTGATGGGGGGATGGGATTCATTTATTCGTCGGCGTCGGTGGGGGTGGTTCCGAGCGGAGTCGAGTCGATTTATATATTTATCGAGCTTAGGGACGTCGAAAGAATGGGGCAGGAAAGGATACGTGAATAAAAGACGACGGTCTATGTAGGTCAGGGAATGAAAAGTAACGAGTCGCTCGTGACTGGATGGACGTGAATGAATGAGCGAACGGTCGGCGGAGTCGCGAGGGAAAAAGCGAACGGCCCGGCCCGGCCCGAGGAACGAGGGAAGAAATACCGGACAAAGGCGAAGACAACGGCTCCCTGCGAAAGGAACCGGCTGCGGGGGTGGAAAAGGGAACCAAGTGCAAGTGGAGAGAAGTGGGTCGGATCGCGAAGTAAGAAACACAAGTGCGAAACACGAGGAAGCCCGAAATCTCTCGCGATTCTAGCTTGGAGGACCGTGCCCGGTTACGGGCGGGTCGCTGCAGACCCTCAGAATGAGCGTAGATCATTTTGAGTTGCCGCGTGTCGATCTAAAGTGATTTTTCTTTGTCTTCGTCGACCACGTTTTTCTTTCCCGATACATAATTGAGCGTTCGATGAAGCTTAACCGTCGTTATTATTCAAAATGTTTGTTGCGTTATGAAATTTGTGTTGAATAAATTATTCTGAACGTATTTAAGATATTCATAAACTATTGAAAGGATTGTAGAAGATATTATATCACAACAAAATCGATAAAATTAAGAAAATCATATAAAATGGAAATATTTCAGCCCAGAAGAAAAATTCGGTTTTCGAATTAGAATAGCTCCGATATTATTGAAAATATTTGTTGCGTTATAAAATTTGAATTGAATAAATTACTAAACGTATTTAAGATTTTCATAAACTATTGAAAGCATTGTACGAGGTATTGTATCAGATTAAAATCGATAAAATTAAGAAAATCATATAAAATGGAAATATGTCAGCCCAGAAGAAAAATTCGGTTTTCGAATTAGAATAGCTCCGATATTATCGAAATATATTTGTTGTGATATAAAATTTATATCGAATAAATGACTAAACGTATTTAAGATTTTCATAAACTATTGAAAATATTGTACGACGTATTACACGAATTAAAAATCGATAAAATTAAGAAAATCATATAAAATGGAAATATTTCAGCCCAGAAGAAAAATTCGGTTTTTGAATTAGAATAGCTCCGATATCATTCAAAATATTTGTTGTGCGTTATGATATTTGTATTCAATCAATTACTAAACGTATTTAATATTTTCATAAACTACTGAAAGCATTGTACGACGTATTATATCAGTTTAAAATCAATAAAATTAAGAAAATCATATATAATGGAAATATTTCAGCCCGGAAGAAAAATTCGGTTTTTCTTCTTCAACACTGTGCTCACATCATTGTAAATATTTTCACGTAATTTTAATAAATACTGCAATAACAGTACCCTCTGCTAAAGAAACAATTTATCATCATTTAATTTTGTTCGTAGGTTCCGCTCCGCAGGATTGTGCTCAAAAATGAATTTTGTAAAATGAATTTGATCAACTTGAATTTGATCAACTTGAAAAGGTGATTAAAGAAATAAATCAATTCCCATACGACTCCTGTATCTTACAATCGAAATGCAATTTGTATTTTGCATAAAGATCCGCAGTCGAACTGGACAAAAAGGACAGCGAATCTTATTTGCACGTTCAAGAATTAATAACAATACCAAGAAACACGGAGCCCCGCAGTGTACCAATATTGCAGCCCGCAGCTAAGAATCGTGGGTTCGCGAAATTCGATCGTGCCGCAACCTAAATCCGCCAATTATGAATTCCAATCTGAATAAATCCGAAGCCGAGGGCAAGGAGCGGTTCCATTACAGCGAAACCCACCCCCAGCTGCACGGGGATCGTCGAAGACAAGAACCAGAGCTGGAAAGCTAATTGAAGAAATCCGACGACAACGACGATACGCTCGTGGAACGGTCAAAGACAACGATGCGGGACGTCGGAGGGGAATAGAGGGGATCAAACGAAGAAAGTCTGGGGTGGAGGGTTAGGGGTTAGAGGTGCAGAAACGGGGGTGCACAGGTAAGTAAGGGAGAAAGAGAGATATGGGTCAGAGGATGGACCGGACGGAATATTGATCCGGCCACCTCACGATAGTTGCCTGTGTTGCGCTATGCTCTCCGCCGTGTTTCCTCTCTCTCTCTCTCTTTCGTTTCTCTTTCGCTCAACCAACCCCCATTTTCCGCGCTTCACCACCCCCGCGACAAGCGGATATACACCACCCGGAAGCAGCTTGATCCGGGAATTTTCAATGGAACACCTGCGATCACAGGTGATCGAAGGATCATTTCGGCCATTCATATTTACAGGAATTTATAGCTAGGAGGATTCAGACCTTGTTGCAAACTCGCAAATGCATTTTCTTTTGGTCATAATGGTTGTAGAAAACTAGCATACAATGGTCAGTGACAGAGGTAGTGTTAGTACGAATTGGTAGGTCGTGGTCACTGACCAATACGTCTACCAATTTTTGTAAGAAATGCTTCCCGCTGTATTATGATTCCATGGTGCATCCTCATCCACGGGGCAGCCTTTCATATTATCATAATTATTGAGGTAAAAGGATTCAGACCTTGTTGCTAAATTCGAAAACGCATTTTCTTTTGGTCATAATGGTTGTATAGAACTAGCCAACAATGGTCAGTGACCGAGGAAATAGACGCACGAATTGGTAGGCCGTGGTCACTGACCAATACGTCTACCAATTCTTGTAATAAATGCTTCCCACAGTATTGTGATAGCACGGTGCATCCTCATCCACAGGGCAGCCTTTCGTATTTTCAAGATTTTTGAGGTCAAGGGATTCAGACCTTGTTGCAAACTCACAAACGTATTTTCTTTTGGTCAAAATGGTTGTAGAAAAGTAGCAGACAATGGTCAGTCACAGAGTTAATACATGTACGAATTGGTAGGCAGTGATCACTAACCAATACGTCTACCAATTTTTGTAAGAAATGCTTCCCGCTGTGTTATGATTCTATGGTGCATCCTCATCCACGGGGCAGCCTTTCATATTATCAGAATTATTGAGGTAAAAGGATTCAGACCTTGTTGCTAACCTAGCAAACGCATTTTCTTTTGGTCAAAATGGTTGTATAGAACTAACAAACAATGATCAGTGACCTAAGTAATATCCGTACGAATTGGTAGGCCGTGGTCACTGACCAATACGTCTACCAATTTTTGTAATAAATGCTTCCCACAGTATTGTGATTACACAGTGCATTCTCGAGCATGTACAAGTACGTATAAATATCAAGTATATGCAGGTACGTAATAATATTTACGTTGCCCTTTCCGGCAACCTTTCATATTTTCAGAATTTTTGAGGTAAAGGGATTCAGTCCTTGTTGCTAAACTCGCAAACGCATTTTCTTTTGGTCAAAACGGTTGTATAGAACTAGCAAACAATGGTCAGTGACCGAGGTAGTACTCGAACGAATTGGTAGGCCGTGGTCAGTGACCAATACGTCTACCAATTTTTGTAAGAAATGCTTCCCACAGTATTGTGATGGCACAATACCGGAGCGCGTCGACGAGCATGAACAGCTATGTAAAAATGTCGGAAAGGAAACGGCGAGTGGTATGGTATCGATACTGGTTTGCGGTGGCTGGTGTCGAGTACTCGAACGACCCGTCGAAAATCGAAGACGGTGCCCTTACCCGGCAGCATTCGGTCACCGTGAATGAGTGAACGCGTGTAACACCGCGCGCACAAGTCATGAATGGGAGAGAATGCACCGTATTGATTCCAGTGTTTCGCAACTTCGGCCCTGCTGCACCGTTCGCCTCCACGTGACCATAATCGCGCGACGTAATGCACCGTTGAAGGTGGCTCGAATAGATCCGGCATAAAATTTAAATTCTATTCAGTTTACACACATTTTACACGAAACTATTAATAAATGTTGTCCCTTCTAGTCTCATATTATTAATAGACTGCGGATGTTTACGCAATTTTCAATTTTTGTTGACGAATTTCAAGAAAGTGGAATAAAACAGAACCTTATTTACCTTTTTAGATCCGAGACACAAATGAAAATCGTACTAAATTCTTTCATATTCTATATCCAAGAAATATTTTTAACATTTTCAAGTTGCATGAAGATCCGCAGTCTAATCAGTAAATAACATGTTTCGAAAGGCTAGGAAATGGAGCGACCGTCACGCAAAAAATTCGACAAACGCGTAACAGTCGCTGGCGAATCCAGGAGCGGCGATCGAGTTTTTCCCAGCAAGAAGAAACCAGTTCAGGGCTGTGCAACGGACCGTGTAACCGGGCGCGCCTCGTGTCCGAGCTAAGCAGTTAACCTTTGTCCGCGGAAGTTTCCGCTGCTCGTTTCCCGGTCTGATTCGGTGCTGGCAACTTGCTAGAGACGTCGGTTGCAGGGGTAGCTCGCAAAGACGCGTTTCGCTGGCTCGGAAACGTTTCGGAACACGTCGGCGACGGATCCGTTTCCGACGGTTCGACGCACTGGCAAGTTCCTCGGTGACCGAGAACCCTTTCCACCGAAGCGACGATCGATTATCGGAGACCTTTATCGCAGATAGGGTGTGGGTCGGTTCGTCGAACCCTTTCGGACTTGTCCCGCACTAGTCTCGGTATCGTTCCTTCGAAACTGGAACGTGTTGTTCGTGGCCGAATTCCACGATCAACCTAGACTCCTCCGTCTTATCGTTCGCAACGCTGTCTTTGGGAATTACTTGCAGCGAACCTGTTGGGTATCATGATCTAAAATTTGGCAAGCTTGTGGAGCAACTTTCGGAGACTGTGCACAAATTTTTTTGACCTGGGAAAACCATTTTTCTGGATGCTGGGAATGATAATTAAACCTTAGCACTCGAGTGGCGCCTCTGAGGAGTCACTAAAAATTACTGTACTATTATTTAAAATATTGTTTACATTATTAAATATCTCGGTATCTAACCAATCACTAAACGTTTAAGTATTGTATGAGCTATTATACCAATTTCATATCTACCAAATTTAACAAGTCATAGAGAATGGAAATGATTCTCGGTCAGAAGAAACGTTTGATGTTCGAGTTAAAATAGCTCCGAGTGCAAAGGGTTAAACTAAATCAGCGCGATTTAATGAAATTGTAGAAGATTTGTAGAGCATTTGTTTATG
>CM052203.1:2913097-2946588 GCA_028455805.1 Lasioglossum figueresi | reverse complement strand
TGAAATCGAAATAACTTATATGCGAGCCAGTCTCGAGAAGAAAAAGTATTGATTAAATCGTTGAGGTCACGGAGCGACAAAGAGGATCGATTTCTTGGGTTTTCGAGATACGCTTCACCCCTTAACGAGCCCGAATTTTTTCTGTCCCAATTCGTAAAGTTATAAGGGAAGAAAAATTATAGAAAAATTTGTGAATTCATGGCAAAATCCTATGAAATTTTAATATCGTATATGCGAGTCAGTCTCGAGAAGTAAAAGTATCGAGTAAATCGTTGAGGTCACGGAGCGACAAAGAGGATCGTTCTTTTGGGGTTTCGAGATACTCTTCGCACCCCTTAACGTGCCAGAATTTCTTCTGCCCCAATTCGTAAAGTTATAAGAGAACAAAAATTACAGAAAAATTTGTGAATTCATGGCAAAATCCTATGAAATTTTAATATCGTATATGCGCGTCAGTCTCGAGAAGTAAAAGAATCGGGAAAATCGTTGAGGTCACGGAGCGACAAAGAGGATCGATTTCTTGGGTTTTCGAGATACGCTACCCCTTAACGAGCCCGAATTTTTTCTGTCCCAATTCGTAAAGTTATAGGAGATCAAAAATTACAGAAAAAGTTGTGAATTCATGGAAAAATCCTATGAAACCTAAATAACTTATATGCGCGCCAGTCTCGAGAAGAAAAAGTATCGAGTAAATCGTTGAGGTCACGGAGCGACAAAGAGGATCGATCTTTTGGGGTTTCGATAGCGCCGTACCCCCTTTAAAGCTTAGGGATGGGAGTTAGGGCTGCGAGGAGGGGAATAAAAACACGACGGAGGGCGCCACGCAATAAGGGTCGACGACCCGAAGTGGCTACCACCTGTACGTCCTGAACCAGTTCCCCTTTTCGGCAGCGATGTGGGTCAGCACGCCTCCTCGGCTAAAAAGGGCATGTGCCCGCTGCTCTCGTATCGGCGAACGCCAGACAATGCCTTGGACGCGTGCGCTCTCACAATATGGAAATCAAAATACACCGGTGGGGCCATTGTGCGCACGGCACGTGCACACGCTCCAAGGGAAACCGATTCCGGACCGGTCCGAACAGACACCCCTTCTATCTCGTCGTCGAAACCACCATAATATCGATCTCGGTTCTTCCACCCTCTATTCTTGCGTCAATCTCCATATAGGGACCATACGGTTACCATAATCGTGGCTTTTTGAACCTGCTTCCAAAAGTTAGGGGACGACTAGAGTAGTATGACGCCTTTTGGGTGACCAATCAATTTGTAGAGCATGCTTCCCATTTGTTTATTGTTCAATATTGCTGATGCAAACGATATCAGTACAACGAGGATTGTACGCGCTTATGAAAATAATGAGTAGATGCGAAACAGTGAGAAAACTCCGCGAATTATAAATATTTTCGCATTATTTAACGCTAAACCTATCACTGCCGATCAAATGACCGGTTTTATATCTTTAATTTCACAATTATTGAAATTATTGAGTTGCTTGCATGGAAATTGTTTCAATCGATTTCTATATCCAAGCACATATTGTAATAAAAATAGCAAAAATCTAAATAAATAGTTATGTCATTTTTATAAGCTAAACCTACCACTGCCATTCAAATGACCGGTTTTATATCTTTAATTTCGCAATTATTGAAATTATTGAGTTGCTTGCATTAAAATTGTTTCGATCGATTTCTTTATCCAAGCAGATATTGTAATAAAAATAGCAAAACTCTAAATAAATAGGTATGTCATTTTTATAAGCTAACCTACCATTGCCATTCGAATGACCGGTTTTATATCTTTAATTTCACAATTATTGAAATTGTCGAGTTGCTTGCATGGAAATTGTTTCGATCGATTTCTTTACCGAAGCATATATTGTAATAAAAATAGCAAAAATCTAAATAAATAGGTATGTCATTTTTATAAGCTAAACCTACCATTGCCATTCAAATGACCGGTTTTATATCTTTAACTTCACAATTATTGAAATTATTGAGTTGCTTACATTAAAATTGTTTCGATCGATTTCTTTATCCAAGCACATATTGTAATAAAAATAGCAAAAATCTAAATAAATAGTTATGTCATTTTTATAAGCTAAACCTACCACTGCCATTCAAATGACCGGTTTTATATCTTTAATTTCGCAATTATTGAAATTATTGAGTTGCTTGCATTAAAATTGTTTCGATCGATTTCTTTATCCAAGCAGATATTGTAATATAATATCAAAAATCTAAATAAATAGTTATGTCATTTATTATAAGCTAAAACATTTTCGTTGCTTTTAGTGCTAAGAAAATTGTTCCGAAGAAAGATAAACGTGGATTCTAACAATCATTTTTATTTTATATAAAGATCGATACGACGAACACGACCAGACGCATTTCGTTCCGCACAGAGGCACCTGTGCGCAACTATGCGCCAGGGTCAACGACCGGAAACGACGCCGATGGTAAAAAAGGAGAGCTTGAGAAACTGCTGAATATCAAGTTCACCCGGTATGTGGGTCGCCAAGGTGGTTTCATTAGCGAGGAGCATCAACGAGATTCGATTTTGCTGGTTCTGACCGCATTTCTTGCGTGTCCCTGTACACACGTATACCGTGGCTCTTAATTATCAACCCCTACGATACCCGAAATTGTTCTCCGGGTTCGTCAAGTTTCGAACTTGCTGTCCAAGTTTGCACGAGCTCTGGGAACGACGTCAGGTCGATTCGAAATTGTAGAAAAATTTCAATGCCACAACCCTTTCACTCTACAGCAAAGTACACTAATGGTTTTTATGATAAAAACGCGTAGGTGCAATTTGAAACGGTGAAATCATTAGAAATATTTAAAAATACTGTTGCGCTCTTTTCAACCTATTAAACGCGTTTAGAGGAGAAATAAGTATTTCATTATATTTTGTTGCAGGTCGAATACGAAATTTTTGCGTTGTTGTGTACAATTGTTCACTGTACATATTAGGGTAGGTTTGATATTTAAATTTAATTTTCTTGAAAACGAAGCCTCCCACGAAAATTCATTATGTATTCTCAATTTTCGTCTTGTTTCCAGCCATAGAATCGACTTGTCGGAATTTGTACTATGAATTATGAGACACCCTGTATACAGATAATTAGACGGCGCAATATATATGCATTCATGATAAAAATGCGCAGGTGTAATTTGAAACGGTAAAAATATCAGCAGCATTTAAAGATACCGTTAATTTTATGTCCCAACCTATTAAACACATTAAGGAAAAAGAAATGTTTAATACACTACAGTGCGTTGCAGTTCAAATACGAAATTTCTGCGTTGTTGTATTGTCAATGTGCCATTTTCTAAATATGAATAGAACGATGTGTATATCTATAATTAGACGGCGCGTTATATGCATTTATGGCAAAAATGCGTAGGTGTAATTTGAAACGATAGAAATATCAGAAGCGTTTAAAAATACCGTTACATTTCCTTCAACCTACTAAACATATTACGAAAGAAAATAAATGTCCATTTGACTCCAGTTTGTTGCGATTCCGGAAAACATTGTTTATTCCGCATAAAGGTCCGCTGTCGATATACAAATGTATCAGTTCATTAATTTATAATTTTTTTTCAGGAATACCATTCGGCAGATGTTGTCAATATTAAATTCTCAAACTCTCTCAATTCCGCGTAAAAAAATCAAAATTCAATTTCCAAGGAGCATATAATTTATAATTTCTCTTCGGGAATACTATTCGGCAGATGTCGTCAATATTAAATTGTCAAACTCTCTCAAAATTACGAGTAAAAAAATCAAAATTCAATTTCCAAGGAACATATAATTTATAATTTCTCTTCAGGAATACTATTTGACAGATGTTGTCCATATTAAATTGTCAAACCCTCTCAATTCCGAGTAAAAAAATCAAAGTTCAATTTCCAAGGAGCATATAATTTATAATTTCTCTTCAGGAATACTATTTGACAGATGTTGTCCATATTAAATTGTCAAACTCTCTCAATTACGAGTCAAAAAATCTAAATTCAATTTCCTAGGAGCATATAATTTATAATTTCTCTTCGGGAATACTATTTGACAGATATTGTCAATATTACATTCTCAAACCCTATCAAAATTACGAGTAAAAAAATCAAAATTCAATTTCCAAGGAACATATAATTTATAATTTCTCTTCAGGAATACTATTCGGCAGATGTTGTCAATATTAAATTCTCAAACCCTCTCAATTCCGAGTAAAAAAATCAAAATTCAATTTCCAAAGAGCATACAATTTATAATTTCTCTTCGGGAATACTATTCGGCAGATGTTGTCAATATTAAATTCTCAAACTCTCTCAATTCCGAGTAAAACAATTAAAATTAAATTTCCAAGGAGCATATAATTCGGCATGCTGAGCATTGCTCCGTATCCCGTTATATTCGGCCAGATTTCCATCGGAGAGACCCAACATGATCGATGCGTCCGTAAAGCGACCGTCAAGAATGATCCACGAGAGTTAAACGGCAAAATCAATTGAATTCCGAATATCGATTTCCGTCGGACTATTTCGGAAAATCGAGGTGGAAGTAGAAATGTGGGTGGTCGACGCCAATGGCCGGTTGCCCGGGCGTATTTACATCGGGCACGCATTAGCGCACGTATTCTGTGGGACGGAGGGCCGGTCAGCTGTTCGAACGCCGTCGTCGTCGTCGAGACGCGAAATCCTCATCGCGTCGCGGCGTGCCGCGTCCTCGAGACGATTCCGTTCCTCGACCTCGTGGAAACGGGGCTAACCGCGCGAGACCGTACGGTTCCGCGGACGAGAACATGGCGGGGGAGGCGGGGTTGATTGGGCAGAACGCGAATTAGGTTAGGTTGTACTCTCCCGTTGAGCGGTGGTTGCGCGCGGGGTGGTTGTCACGGTATAAAACAAAATTCAAATATACAAAAATCGAATTCGATGTTCCATAGGAAACCGTCGAAGGGGTTGAAAGAGTCCCAGGGAAAACCGTGAGTCGGGGGATTAGGGTGGAAAAGCGTGTTTCGGAGGGTCAGTGAGAACGCTGGCAGGTCGATAGCAATGGCGCCGCGAAGCTACGGAGAAAATCAATCCCCCGGTACGACACGCGACGTGTTTTCACGTCGGCCGCCTATCTATACGTGCCGTCTAATCCGCGTTCCTATCGGGCCGTCGTTCGTTCGTTTTCTGGTTCGCGGAATATAGAATAGAATCGCTGCGAATCTATCCGAGGTGTAGATACGAAGATTACGCTCGTTTGTTTCACGGGGAGGAATGGAAATGCGAATTACAACGGCGGTGAGAGCACACTGACGTTACCGACCGAGGTGGCCGGAAAAGACGAGGCCGCAGGGCCACACGCACATATACGCGCCCGCGCGCGCACCGAAACACGTACACACACACACAGATCGCACAACACACCGTGGAGCCCGGTTACACGCACCGGGGATCTCCACGGGTGTATTTCGTTTTCGGCGTGAAAAAAAACTATCAGAGAGAACATGTACGCGTGTATACATTTGCGGACGGTTGACGGTATTATTTATTTCAGCTTACTTTTCACCACTCGTTCCGTCGTGGAGAGCTTCTGCGAGTTGTTTGAGGTCATGCTGTATTAGGATGGTTGACGGGTGGGCGCCGGCCTTCTCGCTCTCTTTCTCTACTCTATGTCACTTGTTCCTCTTCCCCGGTCGCCACAGGATCCTCTTGTCGTCGCACACTCTCACTCCCGATCCTGATCCCCCGTTCTCTCTTTATCACGCGCACTGTCTCGCTCGTTCTCTCGCTCACAATCGCGTTCACGCACTCTCTATCGCTCGTTCTCTGTCTCGCGCGCGCCTCTCGGTCGGTCGGTTGGTCGGTCGGTCGGTCGGTTTGTCGGCGCGGCGTGTGTCGCGTTGCGTATATTTTTCTATTTTTTTTTTGTCCCTCGTTTCCCCCGGTTTTCCTTCCTTTTTCCTTCTCCTTCCTCTTGTTCCACTGGGGGGGCCGTAGTCACTCGCGCGAGGTAGCACCTTCCTCCTCTCGAACGGGGGGTTGGGTGGAAGGAGAGGGCGGTATTTTCACCTCGAGAGCCCGGCGCGGCACACACACATAGAGGCACACAAAGAAAACGGTCGGTCGCGCTCGCGCTCGCCTCTCGGTGACGAGTGGAGGGGAGGGAGGAGAGAGACGACGGGGAGGGTCGGAGAGGTGACGGAAGTTATCGCACGGTGCGGCACATCGGTGGCTCCGGAGCGTTGTTCATTGGGCGTTTGCGGACCGAGAATATTATTCTGCCGTGTCCCTCTCGCTCCCCGGTGCTGTTCGCAAAGAGACACGCGAGCGAGCGAGCACGCATGCACACGCACGCACGTCACGCACACTGATCAACGTGCTCTCTCTCTCTCTCTATATATCTCTCTTTCTATCTTGATCCCCTCTGCTCTCTATCTCCCTCGGTGTGTCACTATGTCTCTTTCTATCTTTCGACGGTCTTGCTCGTCTCACCGTTCCCTCGCTCCCTCTGCCCTCCCGAGCCGAAAGGTAACCACCAACGCCTTTTGCGGGGCGAGTAACTGGATCGCTGGACCACGCGAGCTGCACGGCCAGCACGACGGAGCCTCGCGCGGCACCGCCAACACCTGACAGCCGGGACACCTATGCGAGAATACAGCCGCCGTTACCGCGGATTTATCACCGATGATCTTCCCGATGATGATGAGAATCGGTCGGAGCGCGACGACTACGCGAGAGCTGCGCGAATACCGCTCGATCACTGGTAAAACTACGACGACGACGACGACGACGGCGACGACGGCGACGATGGTCGCGACGACGACCACGGTCACGGTGGCGACGATCGCGACGGTGACGATGATTATCACGACGACCGCGACCACACCGTAATTAGCAGCACCGCGACCACGATACCGTGACACCGACACCCACGGTCGAAAACACCACCGCCGCTAAATTCTACTACAAGATGTCTGTCTGTCTGACTCTCTCTCCGCGGCGCGCACACTGACGGCTCACTCCGCGGCTACCAGACGGTCGCGCGCAGCCCACCATGCGCACCGATCATTCGAGACCGCTCATTGGCCAAACCGCCGCCAGCTGACGCCACCCTCTCCACAGCACGCAGCGCGCGAAACGAAACGATTTTCGAACGACCGAAACTAGCCGCGCGACACCGTCCCGCTTCTCAAAGGTACTCGATCGATTTCTGTACGGTTTTGAACGGGCCCTTAGACCAGAGCGGGATTAACCCCATGCAGCAGAAGTAGCAAATGCTACGGGCCCGCGCTTGCAGCAGAAAAAGCCCTGGCTACTATTAACAGATATTGCTAAAAAGAGGTCCTTCATTGTGTTTTGTTTTATTATCGTGCAAAACCTAGGACCCCCAGGTAACATTTGCTACGGGCCCCGCGCTTGCAGCAGAAAAAGCCCCGACTACAATTAACAGATATTTCTGCTACAAAAAGGTCCTTCATTGTGTTTTGTTTTATTATCGTGCAAAACCTAGGACCCCCAGGTAACATTTGCTACGGGCCCCGCGATAGCTTAATCCGGCCATGCCCTAGACGATCAATAATATTATTATTATTATTATGTACGGACCGACATCCATTTATACAAATGTTTACGATACAAGAGAAAAAGAAAAATGAAAGTCTTAACCTAAAACTAGTTATAAAAAAAAGGGACATGCCGTAAGTTGTAGGAACACAGTATTAAATTAAGTTTTACAGTATTAAATACAGTATTAAATTAACATATAATTGTACGCAATTTTTTCTTGAATGATTGCAACGACGATATTGTCAATACGCCTATCAATAATATTGACGAGGGGCATTGAAAGGGCATATTGACCGTTTAGAAGGGGTTCAATGCATTGCCATATTGTTAGCTTCAATGTTATTGTTAACCTACATTGACAATATTATTGATCGTCTAGGAACCCCTTAACACTAAACCAGATTTGTGCAGAATTACAATTGAATTACTCCGGGAATTATAATTACAAAGTAATTGAATTACATTGTAATTCAGTCATATTGTAATTTATAATTCGGATCTTCATTCAATTAAATTAGAATGTAATTCGTAATTGCAATTGGAGTACAAGTATAAAATACTTTGTAATTAAATTACATTGATAACGAATTACGAGGACGAGGAATAGAAAATACGCCGCATAGACAGCAAACAAGTATATGAAAGAAAAACGTAAAAATATATTCGCACGTACTCAAAATTTGTACCTTTCAACTATAAATTATGATGTATTTGGTATGTAATCCAGTAGATTTGTACCCCGGACGGCTGCAGTCGAAGTTTCGATCCTGTAGGATGAATGGTTCAGGACTTATTATAGTTGTTCACTATTCAGTGTTTTTCATAGGTAAGGGCGCCGCCATATTGGTTGGTGACGATCGCGAGCCGCTTACCGAGCAGAATCGCTAGATGGCAGCACGGGCAACCGTTCATGCTGATAATGTAGAGCGGGTATTGCGATTGTTGTTTGAATCTTGAAAGACGTGGCCACGATGTTGCGTTTTAACCAGTCTGGGTTAGGTTTTTGTAAATATTTTCCACGATATTTCTTGTTAAACATTTTCTGAGATATTTTCTCTATTTTAGCGATATTACTGTGGGGTCGTGCTGCCATTTAACGGTTCTGCTCGGTAAGCGGCGCGCGATCGTCACTGCGAACCAATATGGCGGCGCCCTTACCTGTCAAAAACACTGAATAATAAACAAACTACAGCATCGACACTTCGACTGCAGCCGTCCAGGGTACAAATCTACTGAACTCATACCGAATACGTCATAATTTATAGAAGAAAGGCACAAATTTTCAGTCCGGTAAGGTTAAGTTTCTTCTAAATATCAATCGAGTACACGCGTGTCCTTAATAAATTACCGATGTCACGGAATTTTCACTACAAGATGCTGTTGCGACCGTGTTTGAACATGGTACAATGTCAGGGCTTGTTTTCTATCAGAATACGATTATTCCGGGCTCGTATCGAATTCGAACGTTATGCTCAAGTTGATAGTGATATCGGTTATTTATTAAGGACGCGTGTACTCGACTGATATTTAAATTTAATTTCCTTAAAAGCGAAGCCTCCCACGCAATTTCGTTATTCTTGATTTTCGTGTTATTTCAAGCCATAGAATCGACCTGATCTAATTTGTACCATGAATTATACCCTGTATATTAGTACACGTGAATACGTGGATACGTGTATCCGCAATAAACGTCCAAAACTGTGATCTATAATTTTAATCGTTTGTACCTCTGTGTTCAACTGTTTTGTGGGTAACTTGTTTATATTGTGCGCAACTTCTTTTATATTCTCGTTGAGGTACTGGAGATTTTTGTGTTCCTGGTTGACAACAGATTTGTGTGTATTTGAGGCATAACTGTGTAACCAATATAACTGCGGGTGTAACATTGAATATCGTAGAAAATTTAGGTTATTGTCGTAAGGGAGTGAATTAGATGGAAGATTGTGCATTGATTGTGGGTAAGCAGGAGTTAATTAAATACGGTACATTGAAAACAGTATTCTTGGATTTTTCGTACATCATCCAGTCAATTTCTTTATAAATGCATGCAAATCTGCAGTTTAATTATAACAAAAGCGAAGTACAAAATTAAAGTAAGATAAGATAAGTTCGTATCAGTGTTCAAATCAAATATTTCTATTTTCGAACGATCAATTGTTATTTCAAAATAGCGTTTGTGTTCGAATTCCATATTCGTTTTTCGTCGATAGCGTAGGTCCCGAAGTGATCGACGGTCGATAAAAGAAAGGATCTTAAAAAAGCCGCGAAATTCCAGCGACTTTCGTCGGTGTTTGTTTTATTACAATCTTAACAAGACAGATAGAACGTATTACTATAAGAATTAACTAAAACAATAGCTTCGGTCTCTTCTCCACCCACGCCTTGATGCTTGGAATCGATAGGACCTTCTCTCTGAGTGCCTTCAAGTTTGGATGATCCACTGTGATGTCGGACTCGTACACTGTCGTCAACGAATCCGAAATAGCGACGAAAAATAGATCCGCATAGCTCAGCTGTAATCAAATATTAACAACCACTAATTACTACAGACTGTGTATATTATTCTAACAGAAATAGGTAGGTAAAATTTCAAAATTCAAATTTATATTTTCTATAAAGATCCACAATTTAATAATAACCATTAGCTTCCAGCGAGAAATTCCATTAAGGACTTTCGACGATCAATGCGTCACAAAATAAGTAAATCTTGGCCAAAAGAAGTCGTTGAACTTTGAGTTACTCGATCTTCCAATGACTCCAGAAGTACTCACCTGTCCTCCATGCAGGTAGCCGCCGTTTTTCTTGACCAGAGCCTCTAGAGTGTTCAGGTAGAAGGGTATCACCCTCGAGAACACGTCCGGCTTCTTTTTAGCTTTCAAGACCTGATCGGTTTCTCTGTAGTAGTTCGACACCACGACTGTGAAGAGGAACAACATGTCAGAGAGTGAGAGAGAGAGAGAAAGGAAGAGAAATCCAGATGCTATTTACGCGACAAGCATCGCCAGAAAGAAATCAATTTGACCGGCGAACGAATCAATATTTACGTCTCCTGAAGTCGTGGAGGCCGTTCGCGATTCCGTCGATTTCCAGGTTGTCGAGATCGGTCGTCCCACGCAAACCGAACTGTTTGGCGAGATATTGGCAGATAGGCAACGTCTGCGAGTAAACTTTCCCGTCGATTTCCAACGTGGGCACCTGGCCGAACGGGGTCGCTGGAAATTCAGCCAAAATCTTGCTGTATTCGAACGCTCTAATTGGTGCTCGGCTTTCCTTTAACCCTTTGCACTCATTCGTCGAGTGTATCTCGACATCAGCGAAAGAAAAATGTAAACAGAACGGGGTTTTATATGTATTTGGTTCTTCCTGTATTTCTTTAATTGTCTTATTCTTTAGTGAAAAATAAATATAAGTTCCAAGAATATAAATTACAACAAAGTTTGTGAGTAATATTTAATATAATTAGTAAGCAAAATTGTTTAAAATAAGTGGCAGTCAACAAACTGTCCTTTGAAGTAAATTTCAAAGGACAGTCATGAAACACTTAAAATAGTAGGGAGTTGTTGGCAAGAAAATTGAAAAATAATTCGGAGTGCAAAGGGTTAAATTTTTGCCTTGGAAGATCTCCAGATCTTTGGTTTTGCAATTATCGAAGTTATGAAGATGTTTTCACAGGAAATAATTAGATAACTTTGATTAAATCAATTGGATCTTGTTTAGTGTTAAGACGAGGGGTTAAATCGTGATCACTAGACTGCAGATGTTTATGCAATTTGCAATTTTCTGTGGTAGCAGTCTTATCAGATCAAAAGTAAATTAAAATCCTACTAAATTCCGTCGAATTTTATATCCGAGCAATTTTTGAAAATCTTTAGAAGCCTAGTGATCACTATACTGTGGATCTTTATACATTTATGGCTTCTGAAAGTGTTCAAAAACTGCTGGTGTATAAAATTCTACAGAATTTAGTTATTCCAGATCTGCGAAGGTTACTATCACTGAAAATAAGATTTTAGTTGATTCCAGTTTCTGAAAATTCATCTGCAAAAATGGCAAATTGCATAAACAATCACAGTCTATTGATCACACTGTGATTACTTGGCTTCGTGGCGGTCCATTCAGCCGACGAATGTTCCAACCGAACGTCCTCGAAGTTAACGCCGCCGTAGCTCAAGAGGAATCTTATAGGCTCTCCTAAACCCATAACGTTGAAGTACGTCAACTTGTACTTTGCCATTTTTGTTAATCTGAAAACAATGCCGGATCAGCCACGAAAGTTCATCCAAAGCAGAAGATTTTTCACGAAATAAATGAATTAAAATGAACACTGCACTTGTACTTACCGTAGTACCGAGCGAAATTCTGACGAACAGCAGACTAACCGCCTCCCAAGGTTAGCCTGGAATTATATAATTCCCCTACTTTCGCCTCGCGAATTATCTTCGTCCATGTCTTATCTAACAGACCCTCTTTGTCTACAGGGGCCTCCGATTGGTGCTCCGCTTCGAACGAAGCCGCTGCTCACTATACTTTCACCTCCGAATGGCATTCTCCATTGAGAACCGGCGCCTGTAAACTGTAAACTTCTCGGAACATGACGGATAAATACCACTCGGAGCTTATCAAGGTCTAGATATTTCATACAAAATATCGCACAAAATTCGAAAGGGTGTAGCCGGATGACGTCAAGAAAAAACTGGGGTAGTTGCGTGGTAAAATAGAGAAAACTAATTTAGGCACTTGTTAAATACCCAGATACGCATACTGCAATTGATTCTAATTTTTATGTTGAAAATCCTGGTTGTGGAGAATCAGAAACCTCAAAATAAGTGGAAAATGCAGATTTCGCGTTGAAGTTTAAACGCGTCGTCATTTATATTTTTCCAGTATCAGTGTATGTGGACTAGTATTGTTTATGAATTTTTTCAGATTATTCGGTGGGAATCCTCGTGGTAAAAATATTAGAAACCGCCTTCCTCGATGTCTTTTCCTTCGCACAAATATTCTCCATCAATTTATAATAATTAAAGATAATTTCTTCGATTTTCGGGGATCGATCCTCAATCCAGCTGAAGTGAGCCGACTCTTCCGGAGTGGCTCTCTTCGAGAGCAGATCGGCTAACCAATCTCGATGCCACGTTTAATTAGAAACTCTTAATCAGCTAGCGAGGCTCCGGTGAATAAAGAGTTCTTTTCTATCCGAGCGCTGACAAGGGGTTCGTCCGAACAGGCCCGTCATTGTTCCGAAAAAGAGGATGATCGGCTGGCTGTTTATCTTAATTGCGATGATCTCGCGGCTGACGGATCTTCGGGAGACCAGGAGTACCGGAAGACATCCCATCGAACCCGTGGACCTCGACAAACGTTTGCCAGAGGATGTCGTACCCAGCAATTACGTTATCGCGATCGCTCCGGACTTCCGGAAGGACGACTTCCACGGCTCTGTCCGCATCGACATCGACATACTAAACGTTAGACTTCGACATCTAATCCCAATTAATCGTTATATATATTATAATTATAATTAATCGTTACAGGCCCGAAGCTATATCGTCCTGCACTCAAGCAACTTGACGGTGCTCTCGACCAAGCTGTACTCTCGACGATCCCAAGCGGAAATCACTGTAAAGTCAATGACACCCGTCGACAAACGCGAGATGATAGTCATCAAAACGCTCAGTATCATTCCCTCGGGACAGTATTCCCTGAGGATGAATTTCAGTGGGAGTTTGAAAGGGAAGGTGTCCGGATTCTATTTGAGCAAGTATACTGATCCCAGTGGGTCGATCAGGTAATTCGAATTTCCAGTGGACAGAGAATCCACGATTAATCTACTATAATTATTCGCAGGAAGTTAGCGACAACTCAGTTCGAGCCGTTCTTCGCGAGAACCGCTTTCCCGTGTTTCGACGAGCCACGATTCAAGTCCACGTTCCTGATCCGCATTCTTCACACAGAGGAGCCTCTGTATCGCGCGCTGTCGAACATGCCAGTGACGGTGAGTTGCAACGTCATCTGTGAACGCGTAAAATTTAGGATAGCACTTGTTCCAGAGAACAGAGACGATGAAAGACGACAGCTCCACGACAGTGACGTTCTTCGATCTGTCGCCACCGATGTCCACGTACTTGGTAGCGTTCCTCGTCAGTGACTTCGAGTGTTTGGGGACGTCGTTGACGGTGCTGAATGGCAGCAGAATACCTGTGAACGTCTGCGTGAGGCCGATGTACAAGAACAAGACTAGGTTCGCGTTGGACTTGGCCGTGAAAACAATGGAATATTATCTGACCGTCTTCAACATCGACTATCCTCTACCCAAGCTAGGTAACCATTGCCGATCGTTCAACCGTAGATCGTTATGCTAAATAAAAGTAACGAACTTCAGACCTGGTAGGGATTCCCGACTTCAACGCAGGCGCCATGGAGAATTGGGGCCTGGTCACCTTCAGGGAGACGGAATTGTTGCACACGGAGAACGACAGCTCCACCATGAACACGAGGAGTGTTTGTCACACGGTGGCCCATGAATTGGCGCACATGTGGTTCGGGGATTTGGTTACCCTCAGCTGGTGGAACGATCTATGGCTGAACGAAGGGTTTGCAACCTACATGGAGCACATGGCGTTGGACTTCGTGTTCCCGCAATGGGACCAGGTCCATCAGTACTATCCCCTAATTGTTATAGACTAGGATTTCTGGGATAAAAGCATATCTGCGCACCCCTTTGGGCTAACGACTACCTGTGTACCTTCAGCTTTCTATGTCTGTGTTTCGAGATTTTTTTACCGTTACAGAGGATAGAGAAACTGGCAATTATGTGTATGTATATATAGATTGATTGTACATATTCACGGATTCGATCTTTCCATTAGATAGACTCCTTTCCGTTACATACGAAGTACATTGCCATGAGACACGACCGCAAGATCAGGGCCAGGCCCATTGTGAAACGCGTCGAGGATCCTCAGGATATACAGGAGATGTTCGATCGGATCTCCTATCAAAAAGTACGGCCAGAGATCTAGCGCTTTCTGTTGAATGTATTTCGAAAAAGAGGCGTTAAAGAACTTTTTATCGAGATCCCCGTCCAGGTCAAAAATTGTCAAAAATTGGGAAACCTGGACAGTGGCGTCATCCCACGGCGCCAAGCGTAACTCCCGCGATCCAAGAAATGTTGAAATCGCCTTTCCAGCATTTCTTCTTCTCAGAGAAGATCTATGAATCGCAGGCTGCAGCAGTGATCCGGATGCTCGAGAATGCGATGGGCAATTCGAGGTTCATCTACGGGATCAGGGACTATTTGCTGACACATCGTTTTCGCAACGCAGCCTCGCGCGACCTGTTCGAGATTCTGCAGAACAGCAGCAACACCAGTATCGATATCGTCGATTTCATGAATCGGTGGACAAGCTTCCCGGGATTTCCGGTGATCAATCTGATCTACGATCAGAATATCTTCAGGCTCTCGCAGCGGCGGTTCGCTGCGAGCAAGAAATTTCATGAGACTCTCGAGTACGTGCAATCGTGCCATGTTCTCTTTAAATATTATTCAAACAATTGTAAATGGTCGAATTGTTTAAAAAAAATACTGCTACATTCGGGAGAGTGTACAGAATATTTCCGTGTAAAAATCGTGCACGTAGCTGTTGTGGTTGGGACAAAAAAAATTCTCAAAGTTGATAAGTTGGCTCAAAAATGAATTTCTCTAGCATTGGGGTTAAAAATTATTCAAACATTTGAAAATAGATGTAATGTTGTAAAAAAAATACTGTTACATTCAGGAGCCTGTGCAGAATATTTCCGTGTAAAAATCGTCCACGTAGCTTCCGTGGTCGGAGCAGAAAAAATTCTGAAAGTTGAAAACTCGGTTGGAAATTTAATTTTTGTAGAGATGATAGGGAAGAATGATGATGATAAGAATAACAATGGTGGCAAATTTCACGTTACAGCGATGGAAGCTGGACGATCCCCGTGAAGTATATAACCAGCCGGATGGACGGCGTGAAGTTCGACTGGTTCTTGGCGAACTTCTCCTGCGGTAATGATAGCGATCGAATTGATTTAGAAAGGATCTTGGCCGCGCGCGTGCTGTCCGCCGTTTCCGCCGCGGTGCGAAATGGGTAATTGACCTGATTGCAGTGGAACTGACTCTGGAGAACAGGGTGGATTGGATTAAACTGAATCACAAATCCGTCGGGTACTACGTCGTCAATTACACGGAGGAGAGCTGGAACATCTTCGGCGACTTGCTGCGCGAAAATCATCAAGTGATCAAGCCAATTTCCAAACAAAACAGTTCCTAACTCGCACGCCATTACTCAATTTTCATTATAAATTCAGTCCTCTGTAAAAACATTAGAGTTCAAAACATTACAATTTCTTCTGTAAACTGTTCTGGAAAAATGCGAAATTGACCGACCTGATGTTTGAACAATCGCTGGAAAAGATTACTATGAAACTGCTAACTATATTAGATGATTGCATAAGTTCGTGCCCGATTTGAGAATAAAATTTAATGGTCAAATTTTAAAGGATACAGCTTTATTGATCAATTATATAGTCAGCATTCTTTCATAAAAAGAAACCTAACCCAGACCATTCTTTTCTAGAAAGAATGGGGACTATATAATCGATTAATCAAGCTGTATTCTTTAGAGTTTAACATTGAATTTTATTTTCAAATCGGGCACGAACTTATGCAATCGTCTGATATTTCAGGCGCTGAGTCCCACCGACAGAGCCGATCTGTTGCACGACGCTTTCCTGTTGGCGGACGCGTCGAGCTTGAATTATGCTACCGCGATGAACCTAACAGTCTACCTCTCGAACGAGACATCCTATCAGCCCTGGGCGGTGGTTGCTGATTGGTTCAGCGAGATGAACAGATTGCTGGGCAAAACAAAGTTGCACAACCGTTTCCAGGTAGCCTAGTCTCCAGACGATTTTTTCGAAATAGTAATTCACTATGAATTTTTACAGATGTACGCTAGGAGCCTGGTCGACGACATCTATCATCGAGTCGGATGGCGCGTCGCCGTGGAAAAAAAGCTGCCGAATCGGTTAGTTCAATATCGTATCAACTCCGTCGATGGATATTTTCGAGCCCGATTAAATGGACCTTCAGGCTTATTACGCATTCCGGATTATTATACAACGGCATATAAATGCGAGTCCACCTGCATGATGTATTGATCAATTAGCGGGGAAGGGATTAACGCGTTGACCGTGATGGCTCCAGCGATAATCAGCTTCCTACAAATTAATTAACATTAGAACAGCGCCATTAGTCGGTGCTCGTTGCATAATGTAACGCGTATATACATGCACGACGAAAATGTTGCTGGGACGATTATCGCGTCGTTATCGTCGAGATAAAAGTATTCGGCGATCGACTAAGTTCGATTCTTAATCGGTAGATCTGAATAATGTACGAAGTGGGAGCGAATGATTGTATTTTGCAACAGATGTTGCAAAGTGATTTCACTGGAATCTTTATGCAAAATATGAATGTTCTGCATTGATTCTGGGAAGCAGGAATAATATAAAAATTGATTTCATCCCTTAGATTTTTCTGATCTTGATAACACCCAACCAGTTTCTTCATAAATGCATAAAGATCCGCAGTTTAGTCCGAGCTAAGTGGCCCAACCAGTAAAATGAAGATCAAGCGATTAGTGCATCCAAGAAAAATTTATTTCATTGTTTAATTTTATCAGAAAAAAATACTTTAACCCTTTACACTCGAGCGGTGACTCTAAGGCACCATTAAAAATTGACATATCATTGTTCAAAACAGTTTTAACATTAGTAAATTCGTCTATATTCTATAAATTGTAATAAGCTCAACTGTTGTATGAGAAAACAGGTTCAATTTGCCATGCACAATGTAAAACAGATTAAAAATGATCTGGGTTGAAAGAAATATCTTGATTTTGGAATTGAAATTGCTTCGAGTCCAAAGGGTTAAAGGTGCTGCTTCACGGAAGTCGATGAAATTAATACTGGCGGTAGATAAAGGTCCACTGTAATTATACCAATCGCGAATTCCGGATAATTAAGAAAAGCCGTTGGCATTTGTTTCAAGAGAACTGGGCTTGCTGATACTGCACGCAGCTTGCAGCATGGGCCACGAACACTGTCTGAAGATAGCCGGGAAGAAGCTGAGAAGCTTCCTCGACGGTGAACCTCTGCGAGCGGACATCCGGTCGGTGGTTTATCCGTTCGGTGAGGGAGAAAATATAAATATAAATGGCCCGTCCTTATTATTTATGGCACGATGCTTATGACAGGTCTCGCCGAGAAATCCGTCGACGTGGAATCGATATTTGAGAAGATGTCGGGGCTGCTAGCGACGGAAACCGACGCGCAAGAAAGGGATCGCCTAATCGCCGGGTTGGCCGGTCTGCAAGATAAAAGTCTCCTAACCCGGTCCGTCAACTTTTCCCATTCAATTACTAGCTAATTACCGGCACCTTATCTCGCGCGGGGACCGCCTATCAATATCCATATTGTATCGTTTATTTATGGAGCATTCGGCCGATTAAATCCTGGAAATAAATTTCAGTAAACAGAGCCGGCTGAATGTTCCATGGAAACTATGTGTCCGTGCAACCATTCGCATCGAGTCCGCGCTTGCATTACCAATATTTTCCTATCGTTATCGATGTTATCGACGAAATTGTTATCGGTGCATGCGGCAAATCGAATCGCTAGATGATAGAGCTTGGCAAACGAAATCTGCAATGGGAACAGAGAGCAATGGAAAATTGAACGGATATTTTAGAATATTAATTTTAATCGTACGCAATTCTCACGGTAATGCTTGAATTTAGTTCTTTTTCCACAAGAAAGCGTCTCGGCAATTTCGATAACTTCATAATATATTTTTCCATCGGATTGTGCGCGTTGTAAATATTCTGTATATTTACAACGAAAGATGCGGAAGTTAAAGATAGACGTAGGGCAGCGAGGAAAGTTTCGACCTTCGATGGCGTTTATTATAACTTCTCAAAATAACATCGTACTTCGTCCTGCGAGCCAATGAGCCATGGAATGTTATGTTAAATATATAATAGTATATTTAACAACACTGCTCTGCCGCGTAACTAACAACTGTCTTCTGGTTCAGGTATCTCGAACGAGCGACCGACGAGAGCTTCGTCCGCAAACAGGACCTCGTGCAGGTGTTGACCAAGATGGCGGCCGGCCCAGTGGGGCTCAAGGTTGTCTGGAACTTCGTAAGGTGCGAGCTCCTGCGGCTGGGTCACCTGATTTCATTTATAAAATCGTTCAATAACTTTTAATTACTCGCATATAGTACTTGCAATCTCCAAACTTTACAATTAGTGTTTCAAGCGTAGACAAAGGTGTGGACTATACCAGCAAATATTCATTTTGCATTAAAGTAGTTATCGTATCGAATAAAAATTGGTTTATGTTCGAGTCTTATAAAGTTCCATTCATGCAGAAAGTGGTGTGCGAGTAACTGAAGGTTAATTAATCTGCCTATTTCTGACAAAATTAATTTTCTCTTAAAAAATGAACTTCGTCCACCGATTATTATCGAAACACAAATTTGGACAATTTCCAGATCTAACTGGGACAGTCTCCGCGAAAAGTATGTGGCCGAGGGTTACAATCTGGGCAAAGGTGTCCTGGCAATCGTTTCGTTGTTCAAGGATCGACAAATGTTACACGAGGTTCGTTCAATTAATATAAACTGCAAATTTTTCTGAAATCTATAGTTGAAATCCCATTATTCTTCAGGCGAAAGAATTCTTTCGGCAACATAGCGATCTCGGCGTGACGAAAATCGCGAAAACGAACGCCATCGAGGAGATCGAGAACAGCATCGATTGGCTGGCCACGAACAAGGACACTATCGATCAATGGCTGGCGATTAATGGCATCTATTGAATTCCTACGTTGTCCAATCGCAAATCGGCCAACAGGAGGATTCTGATCAATAAACTGCGGATCTTTATGAAAAATAAAAATTGTCCGCGTCAATTACAAGAAACAGATGACACACTAAAATTTCGTTCTTAACACTTTACCTCCCGGAAGCCTATTAATAGGATTTTCAATAATTGTGCTGTACCAAAAGAAAGCATAGAAATTTTCTTTTACACTGCAATCTTAAATGAAACTATTAGATGATGTTATTGAGGGTGACTTGTTAGTTCACAATGAAAATTGTTGTTGCTATTGAAGGTTCCATTAAAAGGTGTTTAGCCATGTATCATAGATTTTTAAAAATTATGCAATAATCACCGGTCGTTAATGTGTTAATAGACGTTCTTAAATTCTTTATCTATTTGAAATTGCACCTCAACTCATTTTTGCAATATTGTAAATGCATGAAATCCGCAGTCTACTGATCAATAACTGTGTTCAACATTTCGTAAAAGGAATAAATAGTTAAATAGCGAATATCACACCGATCAAAGTGCCGATTCATTACCGACGAATTGACAATAAGAAGTGTAGCAATACATCGACTGTTTCATCGTAAAATTCTCGTTCAGTCACTGTGTTCAACCGTTTGTTTAACATTAATCAGACCACTGCGTCTCGTACTAATCGAACCACGGATTCGTTACCGGTCAATTATCTAATCTCGGCCAGCGGTGCGTCGGGATTTTGAAAAAATCCACAGAATCAGACAATGGTGAGGCGTCGCGGCGGAGGAACGTCTCCTCGACGGGCGACGCGGGCTTTATCGGCTTTATCGAAAACTTGTTTCATTACTCATTGCCGATACAGTCGGCCAACCCTCGTAAACAGGCTCTCGCTCGCCTCTCGACCCGATTCAGACGCGAAAGTTATGATTCCTCCGCGTTCCTCGCCGCGAGCAGCTCCTCCAGCGACGATCCAGGGTCTGGATCACGTCCAGTCGATACGTTATTACGGTTTTGTGTGAATCGAGTGAACCGTCAACGATGAGCAGAACGGTGCATTACGCGTTGGTCGCGTCCTGGGAGAAGACCGGCTGCAAAATCATCGCGGATCATCCTGCGAAACAGGATCCTGCGTACAGGGCGATCGTCCTCAGCACGGTGGACGGCCTGAAATCGGTGGAGAACGACAGGATCAGTCTCGATCGGGGCAAGTAAGAGAATCCTCGAGAGAGAATTCCTTAAATTACGCGCTCAATGACGAACATCGTCCAAAACATCGATCGTCTTACACAACATAAAACAAAATTAACGCTAAAAGCTATTAACCGTCCATCAGCAACTCAGGTCGTTCAAATTTCACTATCGAATTTCTTCCAATTTTTTTGTGAATTTGTCAGGACCTCTGCAAAGGGTGGTCGTCCGTCGTACGAGTGAATCTACAGTTCCGGATCGGTGGACATTTTAAAAGAAACTCGCCGCAAAATTGTGTATTACAAACAAAATCGTTGTCAAACTTGTTTTTTACATCAACGAACCATATGTCGCAAACAAATTGTTATTGAGATATAAGCTGTTAAAGGAATTAAGGATATTAGCTCTAAATGAATTTGATATACCGTAAAAATTACATTGAATTCATTTAGTTTAAGATAATGTGATGCGAAGTAACTGATAAACTAATTTATTTAAATTTTGACTTAGTCCACTTTCATGATTATGGGCACATATCTCAATAACAATTTGTTTGCGACACATGGTTCGTTTCAAGCTTTTTCTCTTCTTGTTGAGTAGCGAGTGTTGATGTAAAAAACAACTTTAACTACAATTATGAAGGACGACCATTACTTTTCATGCAGCTTGTACATTCTGTAAGACCTTGAATTTCATTGTTTACAGGTATACGGTGCACGTGCTGATCGGCGAGCTGCATTACGCTTGTCTGACGTCGAAACCGGAGTGTCCATCATCCGCAGAGTCATTGGAGTCCCGCAGTCATCTATTTCTAGAGAAGTTGAGGAGCGTTTACAGGGAATTGCCGATTCTGGCCGACCTGTCCAAGGATTTAACCAAATTGGCTCTCACCGACCTGTCGCAGCCTCTGAAGAAGATACTGGCGAGTATAACGATACCACGATTCAATATTTAAAAAATAAAATGAAAGTGGAGAATCGCATGAAGATTAAACACACGGAATTTCAGGAGGAGTACAATCGACAGGAGGTGGAAGCTGTTCCTCGGTTGGAGTGCGAGCTGGTGGCAATTAGGAAAACGTTGATGGATGGCGTTCAGAAATTGATCGACAGGGGCCAGAAGTTGGAAGAACTGGTACGGAAGACCCAGAGCCTGCAGATCATGGTATAATCGATTGATAGTGCTCCTACAAACATTTTACGAGACCGATGTTTTTCGATTTCCAAGTGAAAAGAGACTTTTTGGGAGTTTAGTTCGAGCGTGTTGAACTTTTAGAAATTATGGGGATGTGTCAGGCCTGTCCAACTTCTTCGTTGCGGGCCACACGTACAGTCCGTCAAATAGTGGGGGAACATCACCTCCCACTTTAGAGTTGGACAGGCCTAGAACGTGTGCTATATTTTCATCCACATACTGCGGATTTTATGCACTTAAATATTAGATTGGAGGGCAAGTTCTGTCGTATCTTAAATAAGCAGGTAATTTTGCTGGTAAATTAAAAACACATATTGCTAGTGAATCATTAGGAAAGTGGAATTGACAGGTTATCTGAAAGATAGCAACAAGTTGTTACAAATAATGAAAATTATATCATTAAATAATATTAAACATATATGTTTCTAAATTGATTCAAATGTTTTCTTTAAAATACGACAGAACATTCGCTAATATTACTTTCAGAATATTACTTCCGAAGTACAGAAACAATTAAGCGATAAAACACACTCTTGTGTAACTTCTGTTTCTTATTCTGCATAAATATCCACAGTCTACTAATCAGATGAATGTACAGTTACATTATTTACAACCTATGAAGAGAAGAAATCAATTTTTATTTTACTTCTCTAGTTATCGACGCGGACAATTTTTATTCTGCATAAAGATCCGCAGTCCAGTAATCAGATTATGGCTCGGTTGTTAAAGTAACGGGTCAGGAGAAGAAGTTTTCATTGAACAACAACTCGCCGGGCTAAATATTGCAGCTACGACCCCAATCTCGTAAACATCCGCGTTGTTCATTTGCCCGAGGTTGGTCGCGCGTTGGTGATTACGCTATTTTATTTAGAAACGCCGCGAAGATAGCGGGCTCGTTAATTACGAAAATATCGGAGAACGATTAACAGTCCCGCGAACGTATTTTTGCAGAGAGTTATTCCTCTCTATCGTGCAAACAGCGTGTTATAAACATTTCATTGCACGTACCTACCTGTATTGTTAATTATCTCTTCATTCTTGCTTTGCAGTCCCGGAAGGACTTTCACATGATGAAGACAGCACAGAAGAGGAGCAATGTCGGCGCGATTTTGATCACAATTGTCCTGATCATCATCTTCGTCTCTCTCGTCATCCTTCTGCTCCGCGCATGTACGAAATAAATTATTTATTGTTTTCCTCGAGTTACCACTTCCTAAATTAATCTTTAAACACATTCAATCTATTCAATTAATTATTAACTCTCCGTACAGCGTGCATTTATATTTCGAGTTAAATCTAATCAATTTGTAATTAAATTTCGACAATATTCCGAATACTCACAGATCTTCCGTACGATTATGTTAAAATCGAGAATCGATATCGGAAGTGTCCAACTTTTCTCAGCTAACAGATTTGTTTGGATCGGCGATGGTCTCGGTGCTGCGACTCACTGTCGATCCCATCGACTTTCTGGAAGAGATCAAAAGGAGAGACGATTATGCTGAGTCGATCAGACGCGAGCTTTTTATTGCGGCTCGAAAAATACAGGTTAACCTGAGAGCACAATGAAAACACGAACGATAACCTCTCTCGAGAAAGTTATCGTTCGCTCGTTAATAACAAAGTGCCGGTCACCGTAATCGACACCCGAGATATCGATGTTTAAGGTCAAGACCGCGACACGCGGTGATGCCGTTTCTGTAACAGTTGGCCAAATTTTTATCCGACAAATTCATGCTCTCGCATTTCTCGCGCGATATCGCTGCTGTAAACATAATTTCGGATTTTTGCGAAGATCATCCTTGGGGAGGACGAGTCGAAAAACATCTTCCCGAACGCGAGTTTGAATTTCCCGCTCGACTCTCCTGCCCGTGCGTCGAAGTCTCCGCGAGGACGATTTTTCGGCGTGGATTCCGCCGAAGAAAAACGCTGTTTTCACGAGAAATTGTCGTCGAAATCGTTTATAAATTAGCTGAAAATTACCGTTACGATCCGTAGTAAGGTAATACGAGCAACAATCTCCGTGGGGAATAACTATATCTGAGCAATGATTCGTTGAAACTGGCAACCGAGTCTCTTTACTTCACAATTATGGAAATGTAAAAATCATCTCGCGAGAAATAGTTGCATAAATTAACTTACGCGGGCATGTATTCTCGTGAAAGATTATTTATTAACGCTAAACCTACCGAGCTCTAAAAATGGCTGACATGTGTTTTCTTATAAAAATGACATAATAGAATTTATATAGATTTTCTGTGATTTTTATTTCCCTTGAAAGCATCATTGTAATTTCAATTATTGTGAAATAAAAACCCAGAAACCGGTCATTTGACTGGCGGTGGCAGGTTTAGTGTTAAATATTCAACGCTTTGAGTGTCGCGTCTAAATATTAATTGTAAATTGTCCAAATATTAGTAAATCTTAATTGTAAATTGTCCAAATGTTAGTACATCTTAATTGTGAATTGTCCAAATATTAGTACATCTTAATTGTTCGATTTTAATATAAATTGCTACGATTTTATGGAATTTCTTGGGCCGCTGAACGGTCACAGAAAGCGTTAATAAATGCCCTCGAGTAATTTTTAGCGTTCCGGTGTATAAAGAGAGTGGTCGGAGATTTACGGACGACGGGTTGGATCGAGTTTTTCGTGTGAAACGATCCAGGGGTCACGTTTTAGGCGTGGATCCGTGGTATACTGACCCGTGAGCATTTCCGGTTGCTGCAGCGGAGCGCGATCACTATTCAGCGGCACTGGCGCGGTTATTATGTACGCATTTTCACGGATCGATACCTGGTCGAGCGTGTTCATCGGATGTGGCAGAATTATTACAATCAAATGGCGACGAGGATCCAAGCGGCGTGGCGAGGTTACTGGGTCAGGAAGACGGTCCTCAACATCCCGGCGATGCGACGGTGGCTGGAGAACGTCTACGAGAAGAACGGCGAGACTGTGAAGAACATGAACAGGTGTGATCTAACTACTCCCTCGTTCTACTATAGATAGACTGTAAAATAAAAATTGTCTAATCCAATTAATAATCGCGGCAGATTCAAGTACAACGAGATCAGAAACCGCGAGCATTCGCTGGAGCTCGAATCGATGCAGTGGGTCCTCTTCATTCTTTTCAAGGTAGTCGGAAATGAGTGATTTCTGCGCATTTGGTTGTCCAAAAAAGGCTCTACCAAAGCATCAGTTCAGCTGCTCCTTGTCGAAACCAAAGAAAATCAATGTTCGACGCGTTCCAACAGCTTCATCATCTGCTGCGAACGAAGCAACGACCGGGCGTGGTCACCAGGATCGACAAGACCAGCTTCACGTTCATCGAGGAGATGCTGAAGTGCTTCGAGTACAGGAATTACAGCGGCAAAGAAGTCGTCTGTTGCCGTGATTGCGATATAGATCCGAAGAAATCGTTGATCTTCCGGGGCACGCACTACGAGCGGTGCGAGAAAGCGATCCGCGAGATCGAGAGGGATCTAAAGATCGGGGTGGTGTCGGTGTTCAGAAGCGAGTCTCGCAATCTTTCATCGTTTACAACAGATAAACCGATCGACCGATTTAACGTATGCATCTCTTCAGGTTTCCCGTACGAGAAGCAGGAGAGGATGCAGCGCAGGAAGAACAGAGAACTCAAGGAGGCGTCGTTGCACCAGCAGTGCGAGGTCGTTTCGAGACCAACGACGCGAACAGGGAAAAGTGGGAAACTGGAAAGTCGATCAAAAGACAATGCAGAACTAGAAGACCCCTGCAGAATAAAGAAGCTCTACGACAAGATCAAGAACATGGACTGCCAACTGGACCGATTCCAGCTGAGGTGCCCCGTGCACGCTGCCGTCCTCGCGTGTCAGACGAGTGGATGAGAGAAGCGAGAAAATTTATGTGAAAACTATACATTTTATTAATACAAAATAAACTATACATCGAATACGATGTTGACTACTAGATTAGCGTAATCGCTGGGGGTTTCTTGTTCAAGCCTTGCATGTCAGGGGTACGTTGATCTGCTGCGACAAGTCGATGCGTTTCTGGCTGAGGTCAGGGTTGGCGCCCTTCTCGATCCTCTTCTTCAAGCTCAGCGACGCCTCGTTCTCCTCCATGCAGTGGTACTGGTAGTTCTTCAACTTGGTCTCGACAGCCGAGCATCCAGGTGCGCAGGCGACGACAGGTCGGATGGTGAAGCAGATCTTGCCGTTCATCTCCTTAACCTGGGTCCTGTGGGTGTTGCAGTGTTTCGCGGATGGCTGTTCTCCGCTATTCTGGTAGCCGAACTTCTCGTTGTTCTGTCTTCCGGCGTCAACGTCGCTGATCACGTTGCTCTGTCGGAAGTGCCCGATCGGCGTGCACTGTTCGCGAGCCAGTTTCGCGTTCTGCACCGACGGGCCCTCGCATTGGTCCTTGGTGAGAGCGTACGACGCGATGAACACCTCCGGCGTTCTCATCACGCAGTTCTCGGGGCCCCAGAAGTCGTTGATCGCCTCGCCGTCGAAGTTGCCGCAGAGACCGCGCACGGAGTTGCGGTAGCTGTTGGAAGCCTGTTGGGGAAACGAGTGGCCCGGTTTAGAAAGAGATTTGCTACCCGAAGATTAGTTTATCCGTAGATTTTATGCATTTATGACAAAAATGAAAAGATATTGAATATATTGAAAAGATTCAAGGACGTCAGTGTATTAGCTTCAGTTTAAGAAGATAATTGACACCGATGTCTTGCAAAGAACGGAAATTATCAGACAACAGAAACAGATTCGTCCTCACCTTGATCAGAATGCGCTTTCCGTCGAAGATAATTTTCACGCCCTGCTTGTCGGCCGTTATGGCGATCGAGTTGTCGCCCAGTCTGTTGATCTCCCACAACACGTTGCCCTCCTTCCTCTTCTGGAAGCCCTTCTCCTGCGTGATCTTCAGTGGCTGCGATTCCAATAGCACCTGCGGCTCGGAATCTCCAGGCTTCAACTGGATCTCGTGCTCGCCGAGCATGATCTTCACCTCCTTGCGGCCGTTCTCGATCTCCCTGGCCAACACGCTCACGCTCATACCCTCGGGGATGTGCAGCTTCTCGCCTTGCTTCTCCGGGTTCAGTTTAGGGTATGTGGTCATGATCGCGTGCCAACACTTGCCCAGGCGCAGCGGGTAGCTGTTGTCGTCGAAAGTTTCGACTCTGGTCTGGTCGATCATACAAGAACCTGGGGGAAACGAGAGCTTGGAGTTAAGACTCCGCCTAGGAACTACTAACAACAACAACGATCACAACGTCACTTACTGTCCAAGTGGTCGAGCATGGTCTCGTCCACGTTCTCGTCGTCGTCGATCTCCAAGTCCTTGAGTACGAGTTTCAACGGGTTCACAGGTACGTTGTTCATGTACATGTCCAACTCGCTGGTGTACACAACTAAGTCAGCCGTATTGAAATCATTCGACAGGTTCACGTCGACGTCGATGGTTTTCTTGCCGTCGTTCTTCGGGTCGCTGCTGTCAACCTCTGCGTCCACGTATTCAAAGTTACTGATAAACTCGAGCAACGTGTCAGCCATAAGTCTGAGTGGTTCCGACTCGATGTTCAAGCTGAACTTGTACTCGTCCATTATCTTGGAGAACGCTGCGGCGTTCTGGCAGTCCCTGAGTATCTTGTTGCCCTGTTTCATCTGTTCCTCGCACATCTTAATCAGCTGGGAGTTCTGCAGAAGTTCCTTCAACTCTTTGCTCTGCGACGCCTCTCCTTTCATGTTCACCCGCTCGCCTTGCTGGCAGGTAGGTCCGAAGCGGATGTCCACGTCGAATTCCTGCTTCTGGTTGTTGCGTTGCGCCATCTCGTAGTTGGGGATCGTGTTCGTCGGGACGTCTCGGTTAGCGGCGACGCACACTTGGTATTTGGAATCCCCCTGCGGCATGTTCATCTTCCAGAAGATCAGGGCCTTGCGTTTGTTCTCGGCGTTGCTGTTGGAATAGGCGATCGTGAGGGAGCTGTGCGTCCTAGATTCGCCGGGGATTTGCACTTCCATGTCGAGGACCGAGGACCTGGCAGCCTTGATGCCTTTGCTGACCTCCTGCAGCAGTTCATCCTTGCGAGTCAATTCGTTGCCAGGATTGGACGGCGCGAACGACTTGGCCAGCTTGGACCATTCCTCGGTCTCTTCGCCAGGTTGTATGTTCAGAAACTTCCAGGCTGCGGTAACGATGAAAGACTCGAGATTGCCGGGCTCCGCGTTCAAGTGCAGATTGATCTTACGGAACTCGTTGCCCTTCTGGGTCCACGGGATCATAATGTAATCTGTCACGTCGCTCCTCCGCTTCCAGAACTGTTCGTTGTTCCTGTCGCTCTCTCTTTCCAACGTGAAGAAGTTCGCCACCTTCGTCATCGGCACAACGTCCTCCTTCTTCAGGATGTCGTCGCCTTGAATCTTGCGCGTGTTACTGTCGGTGAGCACCGGTTTGAGACTAAGAATATTGTGTTTCGAGGTGTACGGCACAACGCTGTAGTGTATCAGTGTCGCTTTCTCCTCTCCCTTCAGCGGCAGCATCCTCAGCTTCGTGGTGCCCTTGGAGCGGCTCACGTCCAGCTTCATTCTAGCTGGCAGGTACGCTTGGAAGTTCATGTCGACGCCAGCGATGAAGTGCCGGTGCTCGAACGGTGCCAGGAAACCGATTCTACCTTGGACCTTCATCGAGTAGGTCGGACGACCTTCGACCTCGATGGTCATGCTCTTGTCGCTCGCCAATTGTACCTGAGCCTTGCCGCTGAGCTTCTGCAGCACTGGCACCTTCAGCGTGTAGAGGAACGGCAGACCAGTCTCCGTCGGGAAGCTCAGGGTCACCTCGTAAGCGGACAGCCTGTTCAGGTTCACGTTGACGCCGTCCTTCAGGTTCATTCCGTGGAGGGACAACACTGAAACCGCGCACAGAATCGTTAAACAGTGTCGAGAATCGTGTTAGACCTGTCGAACAAATGTACTCACGCTTGGGGATATTGCGCAGGGTGTCCTCGTCGAAGGGCAGGTGCTTGGAGGAGAACTTGTTGTTCCACGAGATGCCGCCCTCGAAGATGATTGGATCTGACGCTATGATCTTCAGCTCGTCGGCGAGCTTCTCGGTCGGCATTTTCCCGGTCTGTTCCTTGTCCTCGTTGAACAAGAAGTCGAGGATCCTCTGCGCGTTGGTGACCATCATGGCCCATTCGGTAGGCGGACTGTGGAAGCCGCCATATTTTTCGAACAAGCCCCGGTATAGGGCGCTTGGCATACCGTCGTCGCTGGTGAGGTAGTTGATGATATTATCCTTGACGATGTTCTGCGACTTCTTAATCGTCTCGTAGATGAACCCGTGCGAGTATCGGTAGCTGTAGTCCTCACGGTTCAGATGATTGGCAGCGGCGCGAGCCTTGTTAGCAATGTCCTCCCTCTCCGTCAATTGCGTCAGACTCTGGATGGTGGATTTCACGGCGGAGTTGACGTTCTTGTTGGTGTCGTAGTTGGTGAAGTCGGCCATCTTCAGCAGCATGCTCAACGGCGGGTTGGTCCCCATCAGTATGAAAACTGCTGTGCAACGAACCTCGTGGGCTTCCATCGTGTTCAGATAGATCTTGTACAGCACGGACTGCGCCAGTTTCGGATGGAGCTCGGACAGTCTGGAGAGAGCGGCGACGATCAGGGTCCTTTGGAAGACGGTGATCTTCTCCTTGCCCTCCAGGAACGGCTCGAACACAGCGAGGATCTTCGGGTGAGCGACAGCGCCCAACGCAAGGATGTAGGTCTGTATCATCGGGCTGTTGCCTTCCTTGACAGCGTTCTTCAGCTCCTTCTCCATGTACGGGATGTACTCGTTGACCACCGACTGGTCGTGCTTCGAGGCCATGCGACCGAACGCGTGCACCGGATAACTGTTGTGGAGCGTGCGCTTGTCCACCATGGACTTCCGGACCAACTGGCCGAACGAGATGATCGCTGAGATTCGCAGGACCTTGTCGTTGAGGACCTCCGGGCTGGTGGCCAGCTCCTGGAACGGGAAAGTTACGATTACGATCGGGGGAACGCTGCTGGATCAGATCCAGGATGTAAGCGTAGGTTTTATAGGGACATCGTGAAATGAAAGGGAGGGCAGTAGCGATTTCGAGATCCTGGCCTTACCCCGTTTAGCCTAGGGATGGTTACCGCGGTGTTTTAAGCGGGTAGAGTCCTAGAGAAATGCGTAACGCATTTCCCTCACAAAAAAGAGGACAGGCTAGACACGAAGGTTACTCACGAAGAAAGCCTTGATGTATTCGGCGGTGGGGTTGCGTGCGGTGTTCGGGATTCTGGAGACGATATCCGCGGCATTCATGCAGCTGACGTCCTTGTTCTTGATCCATTCCTTGACGATGAGCAGAGCTGGTCCGGTGCCAGCCTGGGTCACCGCGTCTATGAACACAGCCCACGCGTTCTGTTTCACCGCATGCGACTTGTCAGAGCTCTTCAGCTCGTTGGCAGTGATGTGCAACGCGGTTCCAACCTCGGCCAGCTTCTTCTTGTTCATTGTGCGGAGCAGGCTGGTCAGCACGGTGAATTTCTCGAGGGTCTCTTGCTCGGGAATTTCGCTGGGCTTCTCCAGCTCGTTCGCGATCTCGATGACGATGTCCTTGGTGGCCCTAACTGTGTCGATGTTCCCGGTATGGTGGCCGATGTGCTTGCCATTGTTGCCGACGAAGTGCGGCAGCAGAGGATTCTGGGGCGCATCCTCCAACGTCGGTTTCGGCTGCCAGAAATGATTCTCCTCGCTGCTGGAGATCGAGCTGCTGGATCCGCTGGAAGAGTCGGATCCTTTGGGGTTCAGCTGGTTCGCCAGGGCCTCCTCGCTGGAGCTGACCGATCTGATGCTGTCCGACGTGCGCCAGTTGTTTTGCTTGTTCGCCAGGCTGTTTCTCCGCTGCTCGTTGTCCGAGAACGGGTTGTCGTAGACGAAGACCAGGTTGTCGGTCGATTCTGGATCAGCCGGGGACGGCAGGTGCTCCTTCATCATCTTCATGTCGGCTAGCGACACGTTCATTCTGCTGACTACAATACCGGCCTGGTCGTTGTACAACCGTGGGCTCACCGACATCTTGCTGGTCGTCACAGAGGATTGGATCACGAATTGCTTCAGGCTGCCGGAGATGACCACTCGGCTCGTGGAGAATTTCTGTAAACGGATTTGATTTAAGAGGGTAGACTCGGGCTTTGCAAGGGACGTAATTTGCATTGGTTCGGCGGCATGCAGCTGTCGCAGCTTCGTGAAAATACGTACACGCGCAGCTGTTTGCTTCCGAACGATGCAAATTACAATAATGATAAATAATAATGCAAAACCTGTTTACCACTTACCGTAAGGAATTGTCCGTTGCTGTTGGAGCCAGGTTCCCATTTGTTGCTGCCGGTGATGCCGAAGTGGTAGCCCATCCTCTGTTCGCACCTGTCGAAGTTCTTCGTCTTGGCGATGTCGATGTGTTGTCCGTCGCCCTTCAGCTTCGGCATCGGGACCAGGTCAGGCTTCATGCGGGCCACGTACTCGGGCAGAGGCGTGATGTCGTAGAGAACCTCGCATTTACCACCGACAGAGTCCTCCATCACCGGGAACGAGGCGTACGGCTCGTCGTCCGTCGGCACCTGGATGTTCTTCTTGTGCGCGATCGCGTTCGCCCCTAAGGTGTCGACCTGCAGCTGGCTAACGACGCTCTTCACCAGGTTCACCTCCCATGTGGGCATTTTCTTGTCCACGATCAGGTCCCGGATCACGCCTTGCTTGATCTGGATCTCGAACGGCTTGCCGGTGATCGGCAGGTCGTGGAGTTCGAGATTCTGATCGGAGATCGGCGTGTCCCAACCGTACGGAAGATCCTTGTGGATGTTCGCGTACTGACCGCGCGATAGTCTCGCACCCAAGGTGTTGGCATCCTTAACTTGGATCGTCAGCCACGCCTTCTGCAGTACACCCGTGTACCGGTCCGAGAGCTTGTCCAGACTGGTCAACGTGCGACTCCGAACGACGTAGGTGTACTCGTAGCCGACCTTCCAGCCATGTTGGTAGTCGGCCTGTACTGCTCCCGCTGCAAAGATCCCGTACAGTTTAATACATCACCGACCGGTGATTATTGCATTATTTAAAGCACCGAAATTACTTTCTTGACAGCCCAATAGAACCCCAGAGGAACGAGGATCACGGCGCAAGAAGAACCAGGTTTCTACGTTCAGCCGTTCTCTAGAGAAACCGGTTCAAAGTTCCGACCAATCGCCACGTGCTGGGACGCTGCTGAGAGCCACGCCCCTCTCCGAGCACCGCCCTCGACGCACTGATTGGTCGGACTTTGAACCGCTGTTTCTAGACAACTGTTCGCTCTAGAGACACCGTTCTTTTTGCGTTTTAATCCTGTTTTCGTGTAGATTGTCTTGGGATTGAAATTTTTGAAATTCAACCGGTGAAAAATATCTCGTTCGGAGAATGTTCGTGTAGCCCGGCGAGGATCGTAGATGACAGGATGAGTACTTACCAAGTACCAAAAGTGTCAGAGGTAGCAACATGTTGCAGGCCATCGCAGGACAGACACTGATGATAGAGCTCGTCGGATCCCCAACATTTATAGGTACCTAGCTTGTGTCGATTCAGCGTTAAAAATTATTATCGATACGCTATTAACTGCATTACGATAACATTATCGATGAATACAGCTGAACAGCTAGAGCATGATCAACAGTGACCGGGTCAAGCACTAACACAATCATCAATTCGCGGAAGTGGGGGGAGTCATGGCAGCTTTTAGATCAATTAGGTAACAGACAAATTAACGATGATAGTTTATCCCAGTTCGGCAGGATCTTGTCTTGAAAAATGGAAGTATTATGGCTAAACTTGTTCCTGATTCAATTGCTATGTTTTCTGGTAGTAAACTGGTAAGTGGTTTGTATAGATTTGTTATATAATTTTACTGATTTATTAAAAAGCTGCATTGATCTAGAAATGTCCTCTGGCTATGGACTAGATCTAATTTTAACAATTCTGTAAACAGTTCCTCGCGAGCAGGATCTTGTCTTGGAAAATGGAAAAGTATCATGGCTAAACTTGTTCGAGATTCAATTGAAATATTTTCTGGTACTGGACTAGTAGGTGGTTTGTATAGATTTGTTATATATTTATTAAAAAGCTGCATTGATCTAGAAATGTCCTCTGGCTATTGACTAGATCTAATTTTAACAGTTCTGTAAACAATTCCTCGCGAGCAGGATCTTGTTTTGGAAAATGGAAAAGTATCATGGCTAAACTTGTTCCTGATTCAGTTGCTATGTTTTCTGGTAGTGAACTGGTAAGTGGTTTGTATAGATTTGTTATATAATTTTACTGATTTATTAAAAAGCTGCATTGATCTAGAAATGTCCTCTGGCTATGGTCTAGATCTAATTTTAACTGTTCTGTAAACAGTTCCTCGCGAGCAGGATCTTGCCTTGGAAAATGGAAAAATATCATGGCTAAACTTGTTCGAGATTCAATTGAAATATTTTCTGGTACTGGACTAGTAGGTGGTTTGTATAGATTTGTTATATAATTTGTTATATATTTATTAAAAAGCTGCATTGATCTATAGAAATGTCCTCTGGCTATGGACTAGATCTAATTTTAACAGTCCTGTAAACAGTTCCTCGCGAGCAG
>CM052203.1:2880576-2894589 GCA_028455805.1 Lasioglossum figueresi | reverse complement strand
TGTTTAAGCGAAGTATAAGATGGCAGATGTTACAAATGACAGTGGAGCTTAACCTGCCTTGAAATTATACTTTTTCGTTGCTCGTATTCATTGTTGGAATGTTTTCGTTTATAAACGAGTCGAATAAATTAGCAGAATTGAGTCAGGGATTGTTTGGATACAACGATGTGTGCTATGACTGTAAACAACAAAGTGTACGAATTTAGTTTGATTATGTTTAAGTGAACTGTGGATATGATTAAGTGAATGGCAGACGTAAGTGACAAGCAGTGTTGTTTGAGAATTATTTTTGCTGTGCTTCGCAAGGAGCCTTCGTCTGCAGTCAGTGAACTGATGAGTCAACCAGTGAAGCTATCACTTGTGAAACGGGAAATCCAAAATGGACACTCTATAGTGAAGAATAAATAATTTGTTGTTTGGAAGAGGGATTCCTGAGGTCATTTCAAATAACTTTTTCCTTTACAAAAATGTCCTCCACGGACTCGTTCAGTAGTTATTAACGAAAAACGTGGACCAATCGGAGTGCGGCTACCTGCCGCTGTAGCCACGATCTGATTGGTCCGCGTTTTTCGTTAATAACTCGTTAACGAAGCCATGGAGAACATTTTGGTAAAGGGAAAAGTTGTTTGAAATGACCTTAGGAATCTCCACAAATTAAGAAGTGCAATTCCACCTGGCTGGTGCATCGGTGCATCGATGCATCTACATGAAAGATAGGATCATAGGAAGTTAGGACGTCACATGAAACATATGATTTTTAAAAAAAGAGTAGTAACTTTTCCCAGTTCCCAGAATTACGATGTGCAAGTCGTAATTACACTGTACTTTGTAATTTAATTGAATGAGAGACCAGAATTATAAATTACAATGTAATTTAATTCAAGAAGAGACGAGAATTACACATTACAATGTAATTTAATTGAACAAGAAACGAGAATTACAAATTACGTTGTAATTTAATTCAAGAAGAGACCAGAATTACAATGTAATACGTAAGTTCATTGAAGAAGAGACCAAATCACAATGTAATTTGTAATTTAATTGAATAATAGACCAGAATTACAATGTAATTTTAATTTGTAATTTAAATGAATAAGAGACCTCAGTTACAAATTACATTATAATTTAATTGTTCAAGCGGCGAGAATTACAAATTACATTGTAATTTAATTGAACAAGAGACGAGAATTACAAATTACATTAGAATTTAATTGAAGAAGAGACCAGAATTACAATGTAATTTGTAATTTAATTGAATAACAGAGCAGAATTACAATGTACTTTGTCATTTAATTGAATAAGTGACCAAAATTACAAATTACACTGTAATTTAATTGAAGAAAAGACCAGAATTACAATGTAATTTGTAATTTAATTGAATAACAGACAAGAATTACAATGTAATTTGAAATTTACTTGAAGAAGGGATCAGAATTACAATGTAATTTGTAATTTAATTGAATAACAGAGCAGAATTACAATGTACTTTGTCATTTAATTGAATAAGTGACCAAAATTACAAATATCACTGTAATTTAATTGAAAAAAAGGCCAGAATTACAAATATCACTGTAATTTAATTGAATAACAGACCAGAATTACAATGTAATTTATAATTTAATTGAAGAAGGGACCAGAATTACAATGTAATTTGTAATTTAATTGAATAACAGACCAGAATTGCAATGTAATTTGTAATTTAATTGAAGAAGGGACCAGAATTACAATGTAATTTGTCATTTAATTGAATAACTGCCCAGAATTACAATTTACACTGTAATTTAATTGAAGAAGAGACCAGAATTACAATGTAATTTGTAATTTATTTGGATAAGAGACCAAAATTACAATGTAATTTGTAATTTAATCGAATAACAGACCAGAATTACGATGTAATTTGTCATTTAATTGAATAACAGACCAGAATTACAAATTGCATAGTAATTGAATTGAACAAGAGACGAGAATAACAAATTACATACTAATGTAATTGAACAGGAGACCAGAATTACGAAGTGATTTCCAATGGAATTGATTAACAGACCAGAATCACAAATTCCACTGTAATCTAATTAAACAAGATCCCGGAATTACAAATACCGTGGTAATCAAATTGACGAAGTTCCCAGGAATTACAAATTACACCGGAATCCAATAGAACGAAGCGACTGAACATCGAATCGCGAAATAATCGACAAGACCGTAATCGAATGACTTTGCAACGACAATTCCTGTAATAATTCAACTATAATTCACCACCACTCTGCCGGGGGGAGTAGACGTTCTTTCCGTATCGTGGTTTCGGAAAAGAGGAATGGTTTTTTGGTTTTGGTTGTAGGCGACGCACCGTGAGGCGGCCGTGTATCGACCGTGAATGGAGGCGAGGGTGGCGGACGAGGACGAGGGCGAGGGCGACGGTGAGGGCAAGGTGGAGGATGAGGTTGAAGTGGAAGAGGATGAGGGCGGGGGCGCAGCCGCTGTTCAGCCGCGGCAAACCAGGCCAACGCTGCGCGACATTGCCCGGCTCTGTGTCAACACGCTCAGAGCGTTCTATGTCGGGGACCTGGTCGTTGCAGTTGCGCCAAGCCAGCCGAAGTCAACCGCCCGTCAAGGGACAGAAGTCCCGGTTGCTGGAGACATGGGCAACCTGCAAAGCGAGGCAAAGAAGAAGACCAAGAAAGGTAGGATCGCGGACGGGACGACCAGCGTCCATGGCTCCGTCGACGGACTCGGCGACACCACCGACACGGGGGATGATGGCGAGACCGGGGACACTGAGGACACGCCAGCCAGGAAACCACCACCCACCGTCAGACACGAAGAGAGGATAGACAGGATAGAGAAGTTCGAGAAGCCTAGGACAACCTACCATGGCAAGCGACAGGCTCCCAAGCCTCCCGGATCCGCCGTGAGAAAGGTCAGGGCTGCTGCCGAGGAGTTACCCTTAACTCATCCACAATTATTTCAACCACAATCCTGTTTCATCGACTTCGTTCGCAATATTAACCCTTCGCACTCGGACCTATTTCAACTCGAAAATGAAACACTTCTTTCGAAATAGAATATTACTATGATCAATGATTTTTTAACCCTTAGCACTCGAATGGAGACTCTGAGGCGCCACTAAATATTGCTGTACCGTTATTCAATATATTGTTTACATTATGAAATTTGTCGATATCCAATCATTTACTAAACATTCGGGTATTGTTTGAGGTAACATACCAAATTCGTATCAATAAAATTTCATAAATCATAGGGAATGCAAATATTCTAGGTCGCAAGAAATGTTTCATTTTCGAGTTCAAATAGCTTCGAGAGCAAAGGGTTAAATTTGGTGGATACGAAATTGATATAACACCTTGTATGTTTAATAATTGATTAGATATCAATATATCTATATAATGATGTAAACGATATTTTATATTATGGTACAGCAAGTTACTCTGAGGAGCTACTAGAAATTGCTGTAGTCATTATTTAAAATGTTCTTTACAGCAAAGGATTCTGCAGACTTTGTCGAATCCAGTGATATACATGATCAATACGTTGGGATTGTTTAAACATGTTTAAATTTGGTGTTGGACAGTGTTATTAACTCTTTGCACTCGGCGGTATTCCAACTCGAAAATGAAACACTTCTTTCGAAATAGAATATTACCATGCTCAATGATTTTTTAACCCTTAGCACTCGAATGGAGACTCTGAGGCGCCACTAAATATTGCTGTACCGTTATTCAATATACTGTTTACAATATGAAATTTGTCGATATCCAATCATTTACTAAACATTCGGGTATTGTTTGAGGTAATATACCAAATTCATATGAATAAAATTTCATAAATCATAGGTAATGCAAATATTCTAGGTCGCAAGAAATGTTTCATTTTCGAGTTCAAATAGCTTCGAGAGCAAAGGGTTAAATTTAGTGGAAACGAAATTGATATAACACCTTATTTGTTTAATAATTGATTAGATATCAATATATCTATACAATAATGTAAACTATATTTTATATTATGGTACAGCTAGTTACTCTGAGGAGCTACTAGAAATTGCTGTAGTCATTATTTAAAATGTTCTTTACAGCAAAAGATTCTGCAGACTTTGTCGAATCCAGTGATATCCATGATCAATACGTTGGGATTGTTTAAACATGTTTAAATTCGGTGTTGGACAGTGTTATTAACCCTTTGCACTCGGCGGTATTCCAACTCGAAAATGAAACACTTCTTCCAACCTAGAATATTTCCATGCTAAATGATTTTTTAAAATTTGATACATATGAAATTGATATAATACCTCGTACAATACTTAAATGTTTAATAATTGATTACATACCAACATATCTAATAACGTAAACGATATTCTAAATAATGGTACATCAATTTACTCTAAGAAACCACTAAAAATTGCTGTAGTCGTTATTCAAAATATTCTTTAGATTACACTGTCCAACAAATTTCAACTTTTTCCAAGTTTCCCAATTACTGTTCGATGGTTCTTATAGTTTTTTCATTTAAACGTTGGTTAAATGATGGTTCTTATAGTTTTGCTGAATTCGAATCTGCCCTTAATTTTTCTCCCACACGCACAGTTTTCGAGAAACATGACTTTGAAAGGAAAACGTATTTTTGAACTTTAATATTTTTTGTTCCTCGTCTTCGTATTTCCTTATTAATGATAATTTAACTAGAAAGTATTTTATAATTGTAGTCCAATTGCAATTACGAATTACATTGTAATTCAATTGAATGAAGATCCGAGTTATAAATCACAATATCACTGAATTTACAATGTAATTCAATTACTTTGTACTTCTCGATTCTTTAGGGCCCCGTCCAAGTTCGAGTCTACGTTCCTTTAACATTTTTCCTTCGCGTAATCTGTGTCGGACAGATTGTGTCCTTCGGTTTCTTCGAATACTGCCTCGCCAGAGGTCCATTTTCTGTATCGAGAAGAAATGGTCACGAGTGGTACGCAATTAGCGGAATCGAATTATAGAACGAGAATAGACGGGAGGAACGGGAGGACATTTCGTGGCACTACTTCCGAGGGGCGTATGGGGGTTAATAGGTCGCCGGAGGGGGTTGAAGATTAAAGGGGACGATTCGAGAGTAATTGGGACGACGCAAAATAACTTATACTTCCGATTAATTCTAGAATCGAGTGACGTTTTCGTCGAACAATTTTCAGCAAAAGTCTCGAACGAGCGTGCTACGTACAGGGTGAGTCAGAAGAAACAGAACACACCTGAATATCTTTGTTGGGTTTAACCCTTCGCCGTATTTCGACGAGCCAGACTCGTGGCGAAGGTTTTTAACACTAGGTTTACGGAGGTCTAAATATAACTATTTTATATTAATTTATAAACACAACAAGAATGTGTCTATCCAAACTTTTGGCCATTTTCCCGATAGTATAATATACAGGGTGTCCCACCCGATGTTGACATATTGATTTCTCCGCTATTGTTAGTCCTACCGAAAAATGTTTCAGATAAGAATTAAATGGTGCTGAGTGGGGCATAATTTGGTGGTATTAGTTTATTCGTGTGTGAACGCTTTCAGGTCATATGAAGGTCAACTTCGTTGTTTTAACAGGATTTATATACTTTTTGATACATCGATCGATGCGGTTGGACATTCTTTGTAAAAAAGTATTAACCTATTTACGTTGAAAAATTAGTCGTTTAAGAGATATTTCGATTTAAATAATTCTAAGATATCATTAATGCCGTTTTTCTGTAAGAAATATAAGCGAACGACTTATCGTTAGTGCGACAGTAATGATATCTTAGAATTACTTAAATCGAAATATCTCCTAAATGACTAATTTTTCAACATAAATAGGTTAATACGTTTTTATAAAGAATGTCCAACTGCATCGATTGATGTATTAAAAAGTATATAATTTCATTTATAAAAACGAAGTTGACCTTAATATGACCATAACGCGTTTACCCACGAATAAACTATTACACCAAATTATGCCCCACTCGGCACCATTCAATTCCTATCTGAAACATTTTTCGATAGGACTAACAGCGGCGAAGAAACCAAGATGTCAAAACGGGGTGAGACACCCTGTATACCCCAAGAATGAAATTTTGTAAATAATTTCTCAGGGAAGCATCTTTGTAATCTTAATAATTGCAAATTAAGAATATCAGAATCCGTCATTCTGACGGGTCCCGTAAACCTAGTGTTAATAAAGTCTAACAAATATGAATGTTACGCGTTTCATTTTAGATGAAATAAAATTTGATTCGTTCGTAATCAATATTTAAGCATTCAAATAAATGTAGCCATACAAAAAATATACATTTTCTTTTCCCTTCGGGGACGTTTTTGTGTATAAAGACGTTTTAATCACTGTAACTGTAAAGACTATGATACGGTAAGGGGTTAAAGATACGAAATTTGACTACATGGGAATTTTATTTTTTATTGTGCCTTTTTTTAGTATTTCCAAAATCGCCAACGTTTGTTTAAGTGGAGTGTACAATTTTTTATTTAAAAGTACTAAATAATTTTTCAAATAAAAGTACTAAAGTGTATTTGTCCGAAAACTTACCGTTGCTGAGATATTTTTTACTGTTTTCATTCTATTACCTTTATTATAGAACGTATTCAATTTTCATTCGACGTAGTCAGCATATTCTCGTGGTACACGTTACGTAACGAAATATGCGTTTAAATATGATTATATTATGAAGGAAAATAAATTTTCAAAACCAAAAAATTAATTTTGGAATACAAATGTACCTTTTAAGTATTTCCTCGTTTGTCGTAATACAATAGAAACAGTCAGATATTTCACAAACGGTAAGTTTTAGTACTTTTATACTCGGAATACGCCAATCTCATTAGATTTGAAAAAATCATTTGACACATTTCATTCGCAAAAACGTTGGTGACCTTAGAAAAAACCGAAAAGAAGGCATAAAAAAGAATAACATTATTACAGCGATGTGCGTCCTTCGATGCCATTCAAATTCCCATGTCGCCAAATTTCGTATCTCTGAATCCAACAAAGATATTCAGATGATCTGTTTCTTCGGACTCACCCTGTATACAAACGCGTCGCCTTACAGAAATTATTTCCCGCCAGAATTTCACGGTATTTTTACGTACGCCCAAAAACGTGTTGTATCTCTTCTCGATCTCGTGCGTGTCGTATCTCTTTGCGAAGAATAATGCGAATCAACGACAAAAAACGTGAAAAATTGAATATTTTTACCAAACTACGGATTTCTCGAACAGATTCCCGAGCCCGAGGCGCAGGAGAAACCGGTTGAGATTCGAAGTGAGCAGACCGACGGGGAAGATGGACACCGCCGATCGTTGGACAAGATCGAAACGACGGAATTCGTTGCATCGAACACTTCGCTGGCGCCGGTGACCTGTCCGAGCCAGAGGCAGGGACCGATAGTTCTGGTGACCGATTCCTGGCGGTTGGCTAACGACGTGATCGTGTCGGAGACATCGGCTCCTCCGAGCCAGGAGTCGTCCAGCGACAGCGTGTTCACCGATCCTGACGAGCAGGAAGTCAAGAGGGAGCTGAACGATGTAGCTACGTCGCCTAAGATCGACAAAGAGAAGTTTCCGATCTTGAAGAACCAGAAGACCGAGCCGAGCCCGAAGAAACAGAGGATCGAACCGATCCCGCTGCCCCCGGGAGCCGGTGAGTCCTCCTTCAGATATCTTTCAATTACATCGCAGTAAACACGCGTGTTGGATTTTGCCAGGGCATCTGCGCAGACTCTGTGCCGGAATTTTCCTGACAGAATTCCGGGCAGACCGGAACATTCTGCTATCCACGATTCGCGTTTCTCGTTTCTTGATAATACAAAGAACACGGGGTTGTTCAGTAGTCAAGAACGCTAGATAATACATCGATCTAGGACGCTGTCTCCTACAAAAGTTGTATTTTTTCGTTTACGAAGAGAAATTTGCATTATTCGGCAGCATGTATATAACGGCATTCGCCATATTAGTGGGACAGTGCTGCCCTCTTAAGGGAGTAGACTACATTTTCCAGATTTGCAAGGGTGCGAGATTCGCCCTTTCATTTCTCGATAATACAAAAGTGGGATTTCTCAGTAGTCTGAATCGCTACATAAAAGATCGATCTAGGGGGCTGTCTCCCTCAAAATTCTATTTTTTCGTTTACGAAACGAAATTTGCATTATACGGCAGCATGTATATAACGGCATTCGCCACATTAGTGTGACTGTGCTGCCCTCTTAAATGAGTAGATTACATTTTCCAGAATTGCAAGGGCGCGGGATTCGCCCTCTCATTTCTCGATAATACAAAAATGGGATTTCTCAGTAGTCAAAAGCGCTACATAAAAGATCGATCTAGGGCGCTATCTTCCTCAAAAGTTCTATTGTTTCGTTTACGAAGCGAAATTTGCATTATTCGGCAGCATGTATGTAACGCCATTCGCCAAATTAGTGGGACAGAGCTGCCCTCTTAAGGGAGTAGACTACATTTTCCAGAATTGCTAGGTCGCGGGATTGGCTTCTCATTTCTCGATAATACAAAAATGGGACTTCTCGGTAGTCAAAAACGCTACATAAACGATTGATCTAGGACGCTAGCTTCCTCAAAAGTTCTATTTTTTCGTTTACAAAGCGAAATTTGTATTATTTGGCAGCATGTATGTAACGGCATTCGCCACATTAGTGGGACAGTGCTGCCCTCTTAACCTCTAAACTGCGAAATTTAGTTTTAATAATCCCCCACAGAGTGTGGAATTAAAATCAAACAATGTCAAAAATACACGTCGAACGCAGGGCAAATGGTCCTATTGTAAATTTTACGAAAAACGAGGAAGGATTACATTTATATATGATTAAAAATTAGCAATTAATTCTTGAAAAGGTTATTGTTATTGCACCGCAATAGAGATTTGGATTAACGTTTATACACGTCGAACGCAGTTAACTGGTTAAATGAGTAGATTACATTTTCCAGAATTGCTAGGGCGGGGGATTCGCCTCTCATTTCTCGATAATACAAAAGTGGGATTTCTCAGTACTCGAAAAAGCTACATAAAAGATCGATCTAGGGCGCTATCTTCCTCAAAAGTTCTATTTTTTCGTTTACGAAGCGAAATTTGCATTATTCGCCAGCATGTATATAACGGCATTCGCCACATTAGTGTGACTGTGCTGCCCTCTTAAATGAGTAGATTACATTTTTCAGAATTGCAAGGGCGCGGGATTCGCCTCTCATTTCTCGATAATACAAAAATGGGATATCTCATTAGTCGAAAACGCTACATAAAAGATCGATCTAGAGCGCTATCTCCCTCAAAAGACCTATTTTTTCGTCTATATATATATTATATACCAGGCGTAATTTGCTATATTCATCTTACTAATAACTACAAATGCTGCCAAATAGTGCAAATTTCGCCTCGGAAACGAAAAAATAGGATTTTTGAAGTATATGGCGCCCTAGATCGATCTTTTATCTATCTTTCTTGAGTACTAAACAACCCCGTTGTTAGACTTTATTAATGTATGTAGTATAATCCTACAATATCGCGTGTACAGTGGTAAAGATATAAGTAATGAGAATGTTTCCTTAAAAATGTAGCGACGCGACGTGCTAGACTTGTTGGTTCCCCTGCGACTGACCAAGGTCCTCGCTTTTTCCTTACAACAAGGGTCGTTTATATTTAACGATTGTAAACCGCCCCTTAAACCTACAGTTATGGAAGTGGTAATCGTTGCGTACCAACACCCGTGTTCTTTGCATTATCAAGAAATGAGAACGCGAATCCCGCAATCCTGGAAACGTGCAGACCGGTCCGGAAAGAAATGTTTCAGATGTATCAGATAATAATAAAGTACAACAGCACGGTTTTAATAAACAAATTGTGGTAAATATCCCAATATTTGTAATGACAAACAATACTGAGTTTTATCTGAAGTCATAAAAATCTAGTAATCGGTGGCGTAGGTGGTAATAAATTATCCGATGAAGTACGTACTTCTTATTGCCGCCTACTAGATGAAGATTCACAATACATGTTGTACGCCATTATGCAAGCTTTGCAACGTTTCTCATGGTATCGTTAAAAAAATGTTGAGTTCCGGAAATAAATGTTTTATACGAAATATTATTATTTTTCGATGTAGAATAAGAATATGAAATAAAAAATTATGGATTTCCATTTGAAAAAAAATGAAGTTGCCCTTCATCCGACGCTTAAAGGGCGCCATTATGGAAAAATGTGCATAGCGCCATTAAATGTGCCCCTTCGTACGATGAAGAATATTTTATATAAAACATTTCTAGATAAATGGACCACCCTGTATTTACTTGTGTAATGAACGATGAAAGTTTTCGACGCAAAGTACACCGTATGGGAAAGAAACAGACGCGGCACAGTTCAAAGAACTTCCCATAGCTGTTCTTCCTTGCGTTCGAAATTTTCGGATTACATTTTCGGATTACATCATATTCGATATAATTTTGCATTAGAAAAATGCTACGAATATGTTGGTAAAAGTTTCATATATAAAAAAATAATGGAAAATAAAGAAGTTTGACATCGGACTAGTTATGTTTACACATCTCGGCGATCGAAGCCTCTCGAGCTACGCTGTCCTTTTCTACGTTCGGCAAAAATGTCAAAGAATAGTATCCCTGGCGGATAATTGTCCCTCGGCAGACCCGTGTTAGGGACAATTATCGATAAAACACTGTACTATTAGATAGTAATTGCTGTTCGAAGGAATGCGTTTCTCGAAGCGGCCGGGGAATCTGCCGTGTCGCGGTGCGAAAGCGAACGAGCGATGATAAACGCGCGATTAACGAGTCGTCGATAAGAGGAGCGATAAGAGGAGGCGTGACCCACCACGTGTCGCATTCGTGAATCTTCCGTCGCGATCGCGATTCTCCGTTTCGAGAACGCTGCACGCAACTGGACCACTCGCTCGGATCCGACGACGTGACGTCGGAGACAATCGGGTTATCGATCTTCAACGAGGCGATGATCCATCGTCCGAGCGCGACAGTGTCACCGGTCGACGATTCGCAACTATCTCTGCGTCCGCGGAGGTTAGCGCGTCGATGTGCGCGTCGATGTGCTCGCCGATTCCGAGCCAGGCGAATCCGTTTAGTAATACCGTTCCATTACGATCATCGAGATGTAACGCTCGCGACGAACGTCGAGTATTAGTTTTAATAATAATTGTCCGGTCGAAATGAGTGCAAGAGAACGTCAGCCGAGTTCCACGGGGCTTCCTGGTCCAAGAACGCGGAGCCTGGATGATTTTGTAGCAGGTAGGCCGACAGACATGCACAGCACCCGACAGTTAACCGGAGATAAATTTCAACTGTTCGTGTTCGCTGAAAAATTTCATTCGAAGATCAACAGTGTGTAGACAGCAATTTTATATCGATAAAATATAAAATTTAATAGAATTTTCGATATTACACTGCGCCGGAAGGAAGCTTGTAATTATCGAAAGTAAAACTATTACTCAATGTCACCGGCGGTGTGTTGTAGCTTGAATAACGATTGAAATTTCTATAAAAACAAACCCTTAGGTAAAATTAGAAAATAATCGCCGGCAGACAATGTGTTGAAAGCCCGAACGGCGCAGCTCCGGGCGACTATGCGTTGCTGTTGGGAAAGAATGCGTCGGTCGTTGAATATTACATAGGTTCGCCGGTGCTTTCGACGTTCAAAGAGAGTGGTTGCGGTGTAGAGAAAGGGGTGGAGGACGGTGTGAAAGAGGGTTTCCACCTTTCAGAGAGGCGGATAGTGGAGACGCTGATCTCCGTGTTGCCGGAGCAGCTCAAGTCTAGACTGACGGAGGAGGAGATCGAGCAGTTCGCGACCAGGCTGTGCTCTAGACTGCACGCGGACGGGCTCCTCGGGTCGATTACGTTCGAGAAGGAAGCACCCGGCAAGGAAACCACCACAGTGAGTTCTGAAAAATCCTTGATCAACCTCTCTTAACGATGAACAACGATGCGAAGCGATCTATCGGGGATGATTTTCAGGAGGACATCGAATCCAGCGATCGCAGCGACTCGGAGAAGGAGAACTTGAGACGCGAGATCGAGCGGCTCCGAGAGCTAACTAGAAACGCCGGCGGGACAACGGTGCAGGGCCAGTCGACGCAGACGTCTCCTCTGACCGTGTTGCCGGAGCAAAGGGGCGGAGACAGGCCGAGAAGCGTCGAGGACGCTGCATCCGATAGGTCCAGCGTTCAGGAGTCGATCCCCGAAGAACTCGCGATTGGCAATGGCTTGGACAACTTCGCGAAAGGTGCGAAGATCGAAGCGGCGACGAGGACCGCTCGTGCGTCGCCGATGTCGGCTTCGCCACTGCCATCTTCTCCTCCCGCCCATTCGATCGTAGCTCCGCCTCCTCCCCCACCACCGCCACCTCCGTCGCCGTTTTTGGATCGTCCAGTCAGCATGCCTGCGCCTCATCCCGCTGTCCCAACGTTTTCGATACCACCCCCTCCGCCATTGCCACCGTGTCCTTTGGCGGCACAGTCGATTCCGTCGCAAAGCCTAACCTCGTTAACAGGGATTCCTCCGCCTCCTCCTCCACCCCCTCCTTTACCGCCGCCTTTGCAGCCTTTGAGCAGGGAAACACAAGTTTCCCCACCTATTCCACCGCCTCCACCACCCCCACCACCGTCCCCCGCTCCCGCGAGCAGCCTTATTTCTTCCGTTCCGCCTCCTCCTCCGCCTCCTCCAACCCCGATAAACAGCTCCATACCTCCTCCGCCTCCTCCGCCTGCTCCTTCTTCACCATCCCTTGCCGCGTCTCTCGTAGGTGGATTCAGTGATTCCTCGATTCCACCTCCACCGCCTCCCCCGCCACCGCCTCCAGCCCCGTCGTTGTCCGGCATGGGAGCAGGGATACCGCCCCCACCACCACCCCCATACACGCCGCTAATCGGAGGAATACCTCCACCGCCACCTCCGCCACCCATGGGAGGCATTCTCGGAGGACCACCACCACCTCCACCACCTGGCAGTGGAATGCTCGGAGGACCACCGCCTCCTCCGCCTCCTCCAGGCATGGGACCACCGGGAGGACCGCCCAGACCGCCTCCTCCTCCCGGAGCGTTTTCATCGGCCCAAGGACCCTGCCCTCTGCCCGCCCCTCCGGTGGGCGGGTGGAACCCGGCGGCAAGAGCGTGTGAGTATCAGGACGCAGGGTGTCTCGTGACGCGTGAAAGGGAGATATCGCGATGATCAGTGCGCTCCTACTCGTTTAGGCATGAGAAAAGAACCCATGTGTCCAGAAGTGCCCATGAAGCCGCTCTACTGGACGAGGATACTGGTCCCGGTTGCACCGACAGAACGTGGTTCCGTAGAAGTTTCGGATGCCCCCGCTCAAGTGAGTACAGCATATTCTCCGTGCCTCATTAGTTGCCTCCTGGCAGGAATACGGGAAGAGTCAGAGATGGGGACACAGGGCGGGTCCCTTCGACCGGTTAGATTAGATAGTGCGAGAGATTAACTCCTCCCTCCGGGATGCATGTAGAGCTGGGAGGTGTTTCCTGTTGAGTTGTCGCGAGATACAGGCTCCTCCCATTTATCTTAGGTGGGTGTGGAGTTTTAGTGGGTTGGCCTCGGGAAGGGATCGCTGCGCGAAAGCCCCACATAACCTAGGTATCTTCCTAGGGTGTCGAGGTGTGCGTACTGCATTTCTCCAAAAAAGAAAAGGGATACGGGAAGAGTCAGGGATACGGGAATAGTCAGAGATGGGGAAACCGGGCGGGTCCCTTTGGCTGGGGTCCGGTTGGAGTAGATAGTAGGGGAGATTAAACCCTCCCCCCATGATGTATGTAGAGTTGGGAGGTGTTTCCTGTTGAGTTGTCGCGAGATACAGGCTCCTCCCATTTATCTTAGGTGGGTGTGGAGTTTTAGTGGGTTGGCCTCGGGAAGGGATCGCTGCGCGAAAGCCCCACATAACCTCGGTATCTTCCCAGGGTGTCGAGGTGTGCGTACTGCATTTCT
>CM052203.1:2851659-2870795 GCA_028455805.1 Lasioglossum figueresi | reverse complement strand
TTTTTCTTCGTATGAATATGAAATTGAATATATAATTGTTTGAATAATGGTAGAACAATTCCATTCTATATTAACTTTTTTCTTTGTATGAATATGAAATTGATATAATTGTTTGAATAATGGTACAACAATTCCATTCTATATTAACTTTTTTCTTTGTATGAATATGAAATTGATATAATTGTTTGAATAATGGTAGAATAATTCCATTCCATATTAACTTTTTTCTTTGTACGAATATGAAATTGATATAATAGTTTGATTAATGGTGCAGCAATTTTCAGTGGCGACTTTGAGTCACCACACGAGTGCTAAGGGTTAATACTGTTTCGATTTGTCTAGTTTCATTTGAACAGGGGGTAAAGCGTTGATTAGAGGCTCGTTTTAGAGACTCTCTAGTACCCTGTATTTCCCTTCGCCGACTTGGAACACGCGGAACTTCTGGCGACACGTGCACAGCATCACCAGTCGTTTCACCTCGTCGTGGATCTTGTCCGTATCGTTGTACGTCCTACGTTCTTCCCAGTCCGGTCTCAGGGCTGCGATGAACTCCTTCCAGTCGATCAATCCCTCGCCGTGACGGTCGAACAGGTCCGCCACTGCTCCCATTTCTAACCTAGACGTTTCGAACTCTGCAAGAAAGCGTCTTGTCAGAACGAATGTTATAAGGAAGACAATAATTTTGGTGATTTATATACAAGGCGATTCAGCTAAATGCCTTCACGATAAAGAAACTCAAAGTGACCTTCATGTCTCGTTAACCCGGCGTTGGTAACGTGGGAAAATGTATCGAAAGTCTCACAGACCCACCGAAATAATATATTGTATTATAGAAATAAATACCTTTCTCATGAATATAAGATTAGGTATTGCTTAAGAGGCTTGTAATGTTGCAGAGTAAAAACGCAGATCCACGAAATTAAATTTTTAAATTCACTCAGGCCCGACTCACCGTCACACGTTGTTACAATGTTACAATCAATCTAAAATCTCTGGGGTCTGTGAGACCCCACCTAACTAACGGCGGGTTAAAATGCAAAATAGAAAAAAAATTTAATATGTTTCTCGTGAAACCGTAGAACTTTTGTTTCAACTTTTGTTTTGTGCATTCGCTGAATCAGCCTGGAGAGAGCGGAGGAAAAAATCGGAGCACTGACTGGTGTTCATGATTCCTTGGATGAAGTCCTCGCGAGGAATCAGACCGTCGTTGTTCTTGTCCATCTTCCTGAAGAGGTCCGTCAGCCTGGACTTCTTGTGGTTCATGAACTTCAGGAACTGCAAGGGATAATGGTCGATAACAAGGTCCAGGACTCTTAATAGAGATTAATGTGTGAAATATTAGGTTGTGGGAAAGTTCTGCCGTATTTTAAATAAGCAGATAATTTTTCTTGTGAATCAAAAACACACGTTGCTAGAAAGATGGCTACAAGTTGTTACAAATAATGGAAATTATATCATTGAATAATATTGAACATATACTTTTACAAATTGATTCAATGTTTTCTTTAAAATATGACAGAGCTTTCTCTCGAACCTAACAGATGCTGAATCCACTCACCCTCTTCCTCCAATCCTCCCAGCTGAAGTTCGCGACACGGTCCAATTCCTGGATGTAATTGTACTTATCTTGGAGCCGGCGTTGACGCTCCCACGCCAGCATCCAGACGTGCCTCCACCTGTCCCAGAGTAGCTTGACTCTCGGGCTACGGAACTCTGGTTCGGCGCCTTTGCTGTAGAGATTAGCCACGTTAACACTGGTATAATATCAAGCACATCGACGGACTTGGTTAAACGAAGCATGATAAGCAAAGAAAGCGGATGAACGTTGAAAAGAATCGTTGGACTCTATACCGATGGAGTTTGGAAACGAACATCAACATCTCGAAGGGAAGAAAGACACTGTTAGAGCTAGAGTAACCAAAGAGTAATACAACGAAGGAGAAAAGTAGAAGAATGATCGTTCTTAGTATGAGTCAACGCAAACCCGATAGAACTGCAAAAGAAAGACGTGTGAACAAGTACAAGAACGTGTCGAAGTTGGAAAAGCGAGTAGCAATATGGACTAAAAAGTTCGGTTTGTTAGAGGCTGGCTGTGACGAACCTTCCTTTGGGTGGGAAGCGTGGGCCGATGTGCGGCAACGAATCCGGCGTTCTCTCACGGCCCGGGCTGGCTCGGCTAAACAGGAACATGCGTCACATCACTCGACACTTCTACCAGACACCGATCACCGTGTCCCAAGTCGGCGATCGATCCTTGGCTGTCTTACGGGACGAGCGAACAGGGGAGAACGTACAGAGAACAGGCTTTCGAACGTGTAACATCGTCTCGATGGATCGACAGAGTTACACGGCAGCTTTGCACGTCAGTCATGAGTAGACAGCGGATTTTATGCATTTATGGCAAAGCTGAGTAGGTGTAATTTAAAACAGTAAAAACATTAGAAGAATTTAAAAATGCTATTATATTATTTTCAAACTGTTGAACATATTAAAAAAGAAAATCAATTTCTATTTCACCCCAGTTCGTTGCAATTCAGGTAGAAAATTGTAATTTTGCATAAAGACCCGCTGTCTAGTCATGTGACTGTACTTGGAATAGACAGAGTCATCGAGGACCTGTCTAACAGCAGACCTGTTCTCTGTATATGTTGCAGGATGCTTCACTGTATTTGTTGCGATGGACTTTAAACTAGGGCTGTTACTTTTCGAAGCTTCGACTCTTCGAAGAATCATTATGTGTCATAAAATATTGGGGAACTTGTTTAGAATGCCCAACTTCAATCTTTCAGCTGTGGTTCAAATTTAGGAGTTTCCACAATCACTTTTTACACTCACTGTAATTGTATCAAATATAACTTAGCAGCGAAATTTCGAAGTTCAAAGCTTCCAAACTCTGTTTCTTTTAATCTTCTAATAGTTGACTGCGGAGGTTCGAAATTCGAAGCTTCGAAACTTTGATTCTCATCACTAGGCTGCGGATGTCGATGCAATTTTCAATTTTTGTAGACAAATTGTAAGAAAGTGGAACCATGTACAATCTCATTTTCTGTGGAATCTTATGTTCCAGTATTAATAAAAATTTTCCTAGCCCTAAATGCATAAAGATCCGCAGTCTACTCATTATCTTCGAAGTTTCTTCGAAGAAAAGTCATCGAAGGAAGTTTCTTCAAAGGAAAATCATTGAAGGAAGTTTCTTCAATGGAAAATCATCGAAGGAAGTTTCTTCGAAGGAAAGTCATTGAAGGAAGTTCCTTTGAAGGAAGTTTCTTCGAAGGGAAGTCATCGAAGGAAGTTTCTTCGAAGGAAAGTCATTGAAGGAAGTTCCTTTGAAGGAAGTTTCTTCGAAGGGAAGTCATCGAAGGAAGTTTCTTCGAAGGAAAGTCATCGAAGGAAGTTTCTTCAAAGGAAAATCATCGAAGGAAGTTTCTTTGAAGGAAAGTCATTGAAGGAAGTTCCTTCGAAGGAAGTATCTTTGAAGGGAAGTCATCGAAGAAAGTTTCTTCGAAGGAAAGTCATAGAAGGAAGTTTCTTCGAAGAAAGTTTCTTCGTAGCCCCACTTTAAACGCAGTTGTCACTCTAATACAAGAACAGATGAGCTGTCTGACCATAGACAGTGTAATCTCCTGGCAACGAGAGCCAGATGAAGCATCCTGCTCGGTACACGCCTCGGACGCGCTCCAAGTGTCCTTTATCCACCTCGTATCCAAAAAGAGTTACTCTCTACCATGCTGCCTACTGTGCACAATCGTATGTCGACGGATACTCTACTCGAGAGATGAAACCAGATATCAACAACTCTCTTTTAACGAAGCTGAAAAATTTCGAACTGAGACAGACCAGGCGAGGAGAGACAGAGAGCAGTCTCGCGCGGCAACACGCACCTTTCTCTGTCGTTCCAGGTGTGTCTCCCCCATGGACGTCCAGAAAGATCTCGAGCATTATTTTTTTTTTGCGAAGGATATCGACGTGTATCTCTCTCACGCAGCAAAGTAAAGAGAAATGGAAACAAGGTACAAAGAAACTCAAACGCAACATGCACACACGCCAAGGGTTCCATGAACTCCAAAGCTTCAAAGTACGGAGAACCAAAATGGAACGGAAAAACCGACTCGAACGACTGAAATCGTAGAACACACGCTCGAGAAGCAAGATACAATGTAATAAGGTGTCTGTTGCTCGCTCTAGCGATTGTCCGTCTACCTCGGAGGAACGATGAGAGACTCTTGCGACGAGCGCGATCCTCGGCTCGACAAATCTTTGCTAAAAGAAACGGGACCGGGTGTGTAACGAAGGGGCGAGGAGTGTGAACGTACGTCGGTGCTGGTGACTTAGCCTTCGTTATCTTCTTGGTGTCTTTCACAGACTTGATCTGCCGGGCCTTGCAGACGCGGTCGACCTCGGTCTGTCTGCGGCTGGTGTTCTCCATGAATTCCCTGTGATCGGCGATCAACATCTCCAACGTTGCCTTGTCGTCCGGCAGCGGTTCTGCTTCGAGAGCGTTCAGCGTATTCTCCAGACCCTCCAACCACGAGAGCAACTCTTCCAGGAGGTTGTCGAGGTCCTACAAGATTCAGCAAGCGTTATTTATCGCACTTGAAGGAGACTATGTTCACGAATAAAGAAGAATTTTGCTATAAAAAAATGTTGTTCTAGTAGTTAGTCCCGAGACTTATTGATCGATGTGTTATTTAACACGTTCCTATACGAGCTAATTACTTATGGATTGACGAGGTAATAAAATAATGTGTGTGTGATAATATATCAATCATTAGTCAAAACATGAAATGGCCTGAACGTGTTGACACATGTACGAATCCGATAAACCCTGTCCCACAGTGAATGACGTTTCGATCGATCCAAGATGCCTACCTGAAGACCTTGCATATGATTCTCCAGCCTCTGGTTCCTCTGCAGGGCCCAGGTGGCTACCTCATCCCATCTAGATTGTATGATAGTGATCCAATGCTTGATAACCAGCACGCCATCGGGATGGGCTTTGCCTAGAATGGCACGAGCGAGTTCCAAGGTTTGATCCTTCTCGAGCTCCTTGGTGCGCAGCTCCCTCAGGAACTTCTCGTGCTCCATCAACTGGTTCCTGCTCTCTTGTTCGTCCTCTGGAAGTTGACCGGCGAACCTGAGCTTCATCTCGGCGTCGCTCAGCCATTCGAGAAGCACGTGAACCGCCTTGTGCAATCGTTCAGCCTCCTTCAGAGCCTCTTCGAGGCGGTCGGTCTTCTCCGATGACAATTTGGTCACGGTGCCCCACAGATCGTTCAATTCGGACAACTGGGAATCGATGGCGGCCGCATCCTCCGCCGCCGCTTTGTCGAGGAGCTCGCGACCAGTTCTCATAACGGAGTCCATCTGGGAAACTCGAGACTCCAGGTCGTTCTCGAAGGTCTTGTGCTGCTCCACCAGGTTAATCACGGTGTCCAAATCACCGTGAAGAGGTCCGGTATTGGCCAGCTGCTTCTCGGACTTGATCAGCCACTCGAACAGTGCCTGGATAGCGTCCTTGTACTGTCCAGAGAACAGCAGAGCCTCTTCGAACTTCCTCTGCCTGTCGACGCACTTCCCGCAGACGGTGGTCCACTTGTTCTTCAGCTCGTTCAGCAGCTCCTTCAACGCGAACTCGTCGGTCTTCGGCGCCTTGTCCTTCAGCGTCTTGCCGTTCTTCATGGTGGTATCGTAGGTGCCCTGTTTCGCGCTGAGAGCCTTCTGCAGTTCACGGTGTTTGTTCAGTCGAGCCTTTATCCTCTCGGGATCGTTGCCGCCGAGGCCACCGTCGGCAGCCACCTCGTCCAACGTCCTCTCGGTCTCGTCAAGCCAGTTCATCAGGTTCGACCAGGCATCGTGGAACTCTCTAGCCTCCTTGTATCCATGGTCCAAAGCTCTGGTCCTCTCGGCAGACTTCGACACCACTCTTTCCCATCTGTGCTGCACGCTGATCAGCAGGTTCTTGATCAGGATCACGTCCTGCTTCTGCGAGAAGTACTTCAGATGCGTTCCCTTCTTGTCCAGGTTCAACATGGTCTCGCGATGAACGCCGACGTCCTTCTGGAAGGTCTTGTGCTCCTCTATCTGACCGAGGATGGTCTCCATTACCCTGGAGACGGGTTTCAGGTTGGTCAGGATCTTCTCGGCGTTGGTGAGCCAGTCGACGAATGCCTGAAGAGCGTCGTGGAACTCCGTGGCCTCCTTCAAGGCAATCTCCAGCTTGATCTTCTTGTCGCTGGCTCGTGCTGTCACGTTGTCCCAGCGTTGCTTCAGGGTTTTCAGATTATGGTTGAGTCCACCGGCGCTGGACGAGTTTGCGCGCTTCAGGTACTCCTGTCCTTGTTGTAGAACCGTCTCCACCTTGGGTCTGGTCTGTTCAAGCTCGTTGTAGACCTCCATGAAGCGCTCGAGCTGCTCGGAAGCCGTCTCCGGAAGTCCGCCGACGGGTTTCGAGGATACGATTGTGTTGTCCACGTCGCCGAGCCAGGACAACAGGTCCTGGATCTCCGCTGTGAACGACTGCGCCTCTCTGAGGGCGTCTTCGAGCTCTCGTTGCCGGTCTGCAGCTCGTTGAAGCAGGTCTCGCCAGCGTCTATTCAACGTGCCTAATTTCTCTGCTGTGGTCGATGCCTCGGCTGTTCCCTTGCCGTCTTCGATCAACTGTCTTCCAGCATCGTTCAGAGTATCGACGCTGGTCTGGTGAGCCTGAATGTCGTTCACCAAGACCTTCAACTTGGCCAGCTCCACCTCTATCACCTGTGGATCACCGGCCACCGCTTTCAAGTTGTCCAAAGTGTCGTCGGTCTTCTCGATCCAAACCAGAAGCTCGTCGAGGGCGTGCTGGAACTGTCCTAAACGCAGCAGAGCGTGCTCCAGAAGCCTCTGTCGCTCGACCACGCCTCTCAGCAAACCGTCCCACCTCTTGTTCACTGCTCCCAGAGGCTCCTTGATCGCAGCCGCCTGTTCCGATGATGTTCTCTCTGTCAGCTCGGCAGCTTGCCTGCAAAATATGTCACGTGAGATGTCTACGTTTATCTGCGGATGTTCCTTCGAGGGAACCTAGCTGGAACTAGCTGGACAAAACCTTCTTTATGACTACTAATTAAAAAAGTGTGCAGATATTGGAAATATTAAACCGTATTTTTCTGCTTCTTCGCGTAATGTGTTTAAACACGATTTCTCAAAAACATATTTATACAATCCATTAAGACGATTGTCTTACCGAAAATTCCTCAGAACTTCAAAAAATTCAGATTGTTAAATAGCGATCACTGTCACAACAAATATAAATATTAGAGTTTAAAGTCTGCTCTGATGCTAACAACCAAATTTTTTCCGTTTATTCGCGTTCATTGTCTAATTTGAGCTTGTTGAATATTGCATACATAACCTTCACATAATATATATTGTAATTGACTGAATTAATTAAGACAATAAGACGTACTTTCGCCGTGAGTCTCCATTATAAAAATTGACTTTAGAATATAGAAAAGTGTGTACAAAACGTATTTTTAAAATATCGATTGATATCAATTGAATATAAGAGCTTTCATGGACCTCCTTACAAAATGTAGGAAAATATGAATTCAAAATGCTTACACTGTCGACAAAAAAAACTTTGGCAGTTTTACCGTCAGAGAGATGTTACAATAATATTCTTACTGTCTAAACATTACTTCATATGACTAGTTTTATCTACTTTTTACGAGTTTTGTCCAGCTAATTAGCATTGATCGCAACACTGCGATGTAAGAAAGCGTACACCCTGAGGAATGCTTGTGAATCAAAGATACAGTCTCGTCCAGCCAGTCTCAAATACGATTAACAACACGTTTGTTTAGTCGGAACGAACACAGACAGGGTCGACGACTCTACGGGAGAGGAGAGATACAGAACAACCCCATAAGATGGCAGAAAATCCTGGCTGATCTCGCTGTTGATCCTTCTGTGATTTTGTTCCAAAGTAAAATGGGTATCGAGCCGATAGAGGATCACGGGGCTACCGACCATTATTTTCTGCCTCGAATTACAATCCCGTTGTGAGAGGGATCCATTCTCGAGAGTCAAACCACGATTGGGAACCTATGATGTAGTAGTGTCAGTGGAACAGGCACGCCACGAGCCAGGCAGACAGGCAGGCAAATACAACGACAACTTCGACGACAAGGCAACAATGTTTTAGAACTCCAACCAACAGGGAGCGGTTAGGGGTTCCGATTATTCCATCGCAACTCAGGTGTTACGACTGTTACGGACGTCGATGCCAAGGCTACGGAAAGATTTTAACTTTCAATTACTCGCACTCTACTTTCTACATAACTGGTTACAACGTAAATCAATTTTTATTCAATGAAATAGCTACTTTAATGTAGAATAAATATTTCCTAGTGTAGTCGACACCTTTGTTTATGCTTGGAACACTAAATTTCAAGTTTTCAGATTGTAAATAATATATGCAAGTAATTAAACGTTAATTGGTGCACAGTGGTTCGAAGGCCACACAATTAGCTGGACAAAATTGATTTTCAAATTCAGAGAAACTGACAATTGATCCACTAATTTTTGCGATGAATTTGTCCAGCTTGTGGCAAGATTAATCGAAACACTGCGACGCACAGTAGTCCGGATTGAGAATTTCAGTGACGTTTTACCTAAAATGAACTCGTATTGATATCTAATCAATGAACATTGCTTCCTAAATGTCTAATTAATCAATATATTATAGTTGTAATGAACCTTGAACGTTGGACATTTTAAGAAGAATATTTTTACTATTCTCTTGCATCTTTTTAAAATTGAAAAGCAGACTTTTGTGATAAAAAATCATATCTTCTATTATCAATTAATGTAAATACTCTATTTGAATTGCAACAAACTGGATTGAAATAGAAATGTATTTACTTTCTTAATACTTTAATAATAAAAGTATTCCCAAATTCTTTTAATGTGTTTACTATTTTAAATCACAGCTACTCATTTTTATCAGAAACGCATAAAATCCGCTGTCTAGTTCCAACAAAATGTCACTGAATTTCTCGATTCGGATCGCTGTGCGGCGGCATCGTAGACAAGGCGTGAACGAGATTAAAACACGGATCACAGTTGTGGGTTGGTGAGGATGGTATTACGTACTCCGGACGATCGAAGAATAAATGTAAGCCATGCTCTAACTACAGCAACAACAGAGAGAGAGGGTTGACTTGCCTGGTCAGACTCCTATGCGTTCAGCAATCGGCGCGGAAACAACAAAAGTTCGGATTAGAGTCTCGCTGATGGTGTCTTGGGCATTGTTATCGGTACAAACGAAGATGGTACAAACGAAGATCGCGCAAACGAAGATTGCTTTTGTAGGGAAACAGAGATGCCAAGGGATATTCTACCGTGGAGGTCCGGCTGTAAGCACAAGTTTCGCATAGAAGAAGAGATGTTCCCCTTGAAGAACGTTTAAGATCATCTTCTGAGACGTTAACCTTGTCCTTACAGCCGGCGCTTCCGGTCCACGGGCACGGCATCGCTGGCGGAAGAGAAGTACAAGAATAGGGGACGCGAGTGAAACACGTTTTCAGTTAGCGCAACGATTCAGTCAGGGCGGATCGAACAGACGCAACAAGACTCGGACTTCTACAGCTGTGGAACCGTGTTTGGTTACCTGTTCAACGCTTCGACCTTGACCATGTGCGGGTCTACTTCAGCCTTGAAATTGGCCAACTGTTTGATCTGTTTCTTAACCTCGTCGAGGTCACTGCCCAACGGTCCCATCCTGGCGAACTTCTCCTCAGCCTCCTCGAGGAATTCGAGGAGGTTCTGCAGAGTCTCGTGGAACTCCATCGCCTTCTCCATGGCGTCGATGAGGTTCTCCTCTCGCCTGGCGTACAGAGCAGTGACGTTGTCCCAGGCTTGGTCCAGGTCCTCGATGTGTTTCCTGACTTCCGGTTTGTCCGGTTCGCCGCAGAGACCCATCAACTCGTGTCCCGAAGCTCGGACCTGCTCCACGTCTGGTTTCGTCTGATCGATCTCGTGCCTGATCTCCTGCAGAGCAACTTGTTGCTGTTGGATCGCTCCTGGCTGAGCTGCAGGCGGTGCCTGGCCGGAGAGAGCATCTTGCAGCTCCCTCAGGGTAGACATCACGCCGTTCAACTCCGACCAGAACTTCTCCGCGATCGCCAGAGCATCGTCCAAGGTATGACTTCGGTCGGTGGTTGCTCTCTGTACGTCGGTCCATAGTTTGTTCAGCTTCTCCAGCTTCCTCTTGATGTCCTTCACGGCTGGATCAGCTCTGTTACCCGCCTTGCTGATCACGTCGTCGGCGGCTCTTCTGACAGCAGCGTAGGCTTCCGATCTCTGAGCGAGCTCGTCGACCAGGGCAGTGTTCTCCTCCATCTGATCGCGCAGGCGACCAGGATGGGCGCTGATCGGTTCAGCTCCGTTGACCTGGTCAGCTGTAGATGACAAAGCTCGCAACATTCCTTCCAGTTTGTCTGAGAACTGAGAGGACTCCTGCAACGCCTGCTCCAGGGTCTGCTGTCTGCTGCGAAGCTCGGCTCTCAGGGCCGCGTACCTAATTAAATAAGAACATGAGTGGTGTCATCAAGAGATATTAGGAGCAGTCAGGAGCAATACGAGTAATGGAACCCTGGCTGCTCCTACTTTTGACTGGAGAAGAGGAAACAGGTGTGAGTACTTTGGCGGTGGGGGTTTAGTGGATATGAATAGAAGTTCCGTTCCTCCAAATTCAATCTTAGGGAGTGTGCGTAACAGCATTTAAACAAAACAAAAAAAAAAGGCCGCGTACCTAGCAGTATCCGCCTCCAAGATGTCCTGAATCTTAATACCCTCCTCCTCGTTGCATAGCTTGATCAGAGCCTCTCCGGTCTTGATTAGTTTCTCGACGAGCGGTTTGTGCTCGTTGATACTCTGCATCAACATCTCGTTCTTGTCCTGCTGCGCTGCTATCAGGTCCGGCCTCAAAGCTGGCATTGGCAGCATAGTTACCTGATGTTCTGCCTCCTCCAGCCAGCTGACCAGACCGATGTGAGTGTCGCGCAGATGTTCTGCCAACGGCAAAGCTTGCTCGAGAGCTCCTAGCCTGTCCGCGGAGAGACCCGACACGATCTCCATGGTCTCTCTGAGGTCCTCCATCTTCTCCCTGATGATCGATGTGTCCTCGTGCTGGCCGTTCTCGCGGATCACCTTCTTTGCCGTGGATATCACGTCTCTGACGCGGCCCTTCTGGCTGGAGATGTCATCGTTCAAGGCTTTGTGTTCCTTCAGCTGTACTCGGATGATCTCTGGCTCGCTGCTTGGCGGCTCAGCCTCTCTCAGCTGGTTGTCCACCTCGCGGAACCATTCCAAAAGATCGTCGATGTCTCCGATCACTTCCAACGATCTCTGCTTGCTCAGCTGGATCCTCTCCGCCTTTCGTTGGATCTGTTCCGCGATAGCGTCGAACCTTCTGTTGTCTCTGGTGACCAGACCTTCTATGGTAGCTGCTCCCTCGCCAGGCGACAGCTGCGACAATTGCGGCCCGACCGCGTTGATCTTGTCCAGGACCGGTCTGTACTCGGATATTTCCATCTCCAGTCTGACGATCTCGTCCTCGCGAGGTTCCGCGGATTGCAGAGCGGACTCCGCAGCCTGCATCCAGTCCATCAAACGATTGTGGTTGTCGTGGAACTGTTGGACCAGTGGTAGCGACTCCTGGGCGTGTTTGAGTAGGTCGGAGCCTCGGCTGACGAGGTCGTTGAATCGTCGTTGCAAGGAATCGAGCTTGTCCTTCAGCTGCAGAGCCTCGTCGCTGGAGATGTGCTTCATCAACTCCAACCCAGCGTCGGTGGTACTGTCTACCTCAGTCTGCCGCGTGGAAACCTCTTCGGTGAGGTCGGCCAGGTCCTCCATTTGCTGGAGAAGCTTCTCGGTGTGCACGGCCAGGACGCGGTACTTCGACAATCTGATCTCCATGCCCTCCATCCAGGCCTGGAGCTCTTGGTAACTGAGCACCAGGTGTCTCAGACCCTGTCTCGACCTCTGCAACAACGCTCCAAGCGCCTCTGATCGTTCTACCAGCGCGGCGTATCTGTCGGCAGCGTCCTGCAGTTTGTCGGCTAGTGCGGCGGCTTCGTCCTCTCCCACGAGAGCCATCAGCTGGCTGGCGATCTCCGTGAGCTCGCTGAAGTCCGGTTTTCGCGATAGAATGTCTTCGTGGAGAGCGTCGTGCTCCGCGACTCGTTGTTGAATCTTCTCCTCGTCCGTTGGAACCAACTCCATGTCTCGGACGCGTTTCTCGGTCTTGTCCAGCCAGATCGCCAGAGGCACCAGCTTGTCCTGGAACTGTTTCGCCACTCCCATCGCTTGTTCCAAAGCGTCCATCCTTTCGGCAGCGCTCTCGGTCAAGTTGTCGAACCTTCCTACCAGCTCGTTCAACTGTTTCTCGATCATCTTCCTCTCCTTCGGATCGGCGCCGGCGGCGACTTCTTGACCCATGTTGTACAAGGACGACATCGAGTTCTGTCGGTCCATCAGCATCTTCTTCAGGAACTTCTGCTCCTGCAGCTGCGCCTTCACCACCTTATAGTCCGACGACGGTGACTTCTGGTTCGATACCATCTCTTCCGTATCCGTCAGCCATTTCTCCAGACCGTCCAACGCCTCCTGGAACTTTCCTGACTGGAGTAGACCCACGTCCAATCTCCTGTCCCGTTCGTTCATCCTGTCCTTCAGGTCGTTCCATCTCTCGTTCATCTTGTCGACGTCCTTTTCAATGATGCTGGTGTTCACGTCTCGTCCGGCGGTCTGGATCAACCCCTGGCCGAGGGCGTTGCAGTCCTCGACGGCGCGGGCTAGCGGTTCTATCTTGTTTATCTTGAGCAACCGGAAGTCCTCCTGCTGCGCCTTGATCGACTCCACCTCGGATCCCACGGGCTTGAACCTTCTGAAGTGATCGTTCGCCTCGTCGATCTCGTCGATCACGTTCGAGTGCGACTGATAGAACTCCTGCAGCTTGTCCAAGGTCGCAGTCAGCTCGTCGTGGCGATCTCGGGACCGATCGTCCAGCTTTCCGACCTGTCTCTTCAACCCAGCGACTTGTTCCCTCGTTGCCACGGCGTCCGCAGCGAATCCATAGTCCACCAAACGTTCTCCAAGGTTCTCCAGATCGCTGACCTCTTCGTACAACCTGTTCACCCTGGTAATCACCTTGCTCGTCTCCTCTATCTGGATCCTCACGATCTTGATCTCTCTTCCAGGCGCCTTCATCGAGTCCAACTCCTTCTCTAGGCTGGAGACTTGGTTGCTGATTAACTTGACGTGGTCATTGAACTGCGCGACAGCCGTCGCGGCGCTCTGCAGCTCGTTGCACCTGTCGTCCAGCTTCGACTGCAGGTCGTTTATCCTGTCCGTTAAATTGTCCACCTCGTCCAGCAAATGCGACGCGTCGACGCCCTGCTCTCCAGCCTTGTTCGCCAAGTCGTTCGCCTGCTGTTTCACGCATTGCAGCGGTTTCTTCAGATTCGTCGTCTCTTCTCGTAAACTCTGAAGCAGAAACGGTGTCGTTCAAATATCGAAACAATTCACTCCTGACAAGATGAACCTTACCTTTATCCTATCGAGAAGCTTCGGGTCCTTGGCCGCACCTCCAAGAGCGTCGTGAGACGCCAGCTTATCCTCGCAGCGCTGCAAACCGTGTCGCAGGTCCCGCAGATTTTCGTTGAAGTCCATCAAGTGTCGCGCAGTGTCCTCCAGAGACTGCGTCCTCGTCAATAGATCTGAAGACATTGATCATTCAGTAGTAGAAGTCATAGAAGTCACTAAAAGTGATGGAAGATCATTCAAGCTCGCGGAGACGAAGCTTACCGTTGTTCAACTTGTCCCATCTGGTCTTCATGGCACCGAGCTCGTTCTTGACATTCTGTTTGTCGATGTCGCAAGCTCCGAGGAACGTTTCTCCGAGCGTCTTGTTGTTCTCGAACTCCCCGGAATGTTTCCAGACCTCGTTCCTGAACGACGAGAGCTCCTTCAGCTGCTTCTCGATGTCTTTACGCTTGAAGGACGCTGGCTTCAAGCACTCCAATCGATCCTCCGCTTGTCTGAGCCAGGGCAGGAACGCGTCTTGCGCTTTGTAGTACTTCTTGCAGTGTTCCGCGCAGGTCTGCAGCTTCGTGTGCCTGTCGAGGATGTCCTTCTTCAGGCGGTCCCACTGCGACTGCATCTTGTCCAAGTCGCGTTGCAGAGAGCGATTCTCGACCTTCTGAGATCGAGTCACCATGTCACGGCCCTTGTTCAACAGCATGATCACTTCGTGCTCCTTGCCCATCACGTTCCTGTATATAGGCTGAACAAAGAAAACGCGGAACATTAAGCTCACTGTGTAACGTAGACGAAGTACAATTATTATCAATTCACTTACCTCGTGGTGGTCGAGTTGCTGCTGCAAGATATCCCTATCCGCGGATACCAACAGCTTCTCGGACATGTTTCCAAGTTCATCAGCTAGCCAGCCCAACGTCTTCGTGCAAGAGGCCTCGAACTGTCTTCCGTCTCTGAGGTTGCCCTCGATCTCGGCCTTCTTGTGGTCCAGCTTCTTCTGCAGGTTGTTGTACATTTTACCAACGGCGGCCAGTTTTCCATGGATCTCGGATTTCGACGCTGGATCGCTGAGCACCTCGCAGAGCTGTTCCCCAGCCGCTTCGGCGTCAGCCAAGAGCGGCCTCTGTCCTTCCAGTTGTCTTTCCAGGTTCTCGATCTTTCTCAGCTGATCTTCGGGGTCTTTCTCCAGCGTCAGTTCATCCAGGTTGTCGGAGATGCCTTGCAGGGCGTCGCGCAGGCGATTCAGGCTAGCATCGAACTCCCTGCTGGTGTCCACAGCATCTCCCAAGCTCTGAGCCCTCTCGTCCAGCCTGTGCAACTGATCGGACCACTTGTCAAGGATCGACTTCAACTTTGCGCTGATTCTCTGGCCGTCAACCGAATCCGTGCCGAGTACAGCGAGGATGTTCTCGAAGACCTGCACCAGATGGTCCAACTGAGGCTGCTGGGTGCGGAATTCCTCTCGCAGGACTTGCACCTGCTGAACTTGACTGGCGACCATTCTAGGATCGGCGGAGATGGGGCCAAGCGCGCCCAACATCCTCTCCTTCGACCCTAGCCACGAAACCAGGCCCTCCGACGTGTCGTAGAAGTCCTTCACGTCGTCCAGGAACTTGAACCTGTCCTTGCAACGCTCGCTGAACGATCTCCACCGGCTGGTCGCGTACTCCATCTCGTCGTTCAACCTATCCACACCGTCCGCGCCTTTCTTGCGTCTCACCAGGTCGCGAACCTGAGTTCTCGTGGTGTCCAGCAGCGATTGCTTCTCGTACATCTCCTCGATCACGATCTTGATCTGCTTGGCCGTCTTGTCCGCCTCTTCTTTGGTGCTTGGCATACTCTCTTTCGGTATTTGACGCTTGATCTGATCGGAAAAACACGTCGTTGAGAACAAAAGATACCTTCAAAGCGAAAGATACGATGCTCACCTTGTCCAAGAACTGAGACAGGGTCTTCAGGTTTTCCATGTGTCTTCGCAGCTCCTCCTTCACGTTGTCCAGCTCGGTTTGCCGGTCGGACAAACGAACTCCCAGCAGTCCGTACCTGTTGTTGATCTCGGAGAGCTGTTGCTGGACTGGCGACAGATCCTCCAGATGGAAGCCATCTTGGCTGGAGCGACGGCTACTGAACCCGCTGCTACCACCTGGGGAGACCGGACTTTGAGCAGCATACAATTTAGCGGGAGATGGTGAGCGACCGTCTTGTGACATTCGGCGTACTACAAAAAAAAATATGGTGTATGTGTGTTGACCGAACGATGACAATGATATGCTAGAAATGACCGTGAGGATGCTTGCATGGTGTATGGGAACGTTAACAACTTTGAGCCCAGATTTACGCGGAGGACGAATCAAGGAGAAGTGAATACGTGCGTAAAATCGAGATGGTCGAACGAAAGCGTGCCGAGATGATGCACCAGGCTCAAAATGTTAAGACTACCAAGCGATGAGGGTACGCAAGATAATGGGTACACGGTTCCAGGGCCCAGAGAAGCGACCGAAACGTACCTGGCCTCTTTGTAGGGCTGGTGCTACCGCGTCTGCGAGTAGGACTCTCGGTTCGCTCTTTTAGCAAGCCGTCGTAGGCGATGCCGAGGTCGTTGACCTTGTCGACGGTGTTGCCGTAATCGCGATACTCCTTCTGAATGGGTTTCAGCTCGTCGACCTGTCTCTTCAGCTTGTCCAAGTCGACGGCCACAGGTTCCAGCATCTGGACCTTGTTCTCGGTTCTAGTCAGCCAATCGATCACCTGATCCTTCAGCTTCTCGTAGGCGGACAACTGCTCGGCTCTAGACTTGCTGAGACGTTGTTTCTCGTCGATCAAGTTGTTCACCTCCTTCCATTGCGTCTCCAGTGCCTTGATCTTGTCTCTGATCGGCGCAACGTCTGTCACGTCCTTCTTCGATATCAGCGTCTTCCCATTTCGAATCAGGTCCTCGAAGCTAGCTCGCTGGTCTTCCCGTTTGTCCATCAAATTCGCCATCTTGGTCTCGTACTCGGCGACGTCCAGCTTGCTCAGATCCCTCGACTCCAGGGCTTCGATCATGTGCGCGTACCAACTGTCGAACTTCGTCGTCTCCACGAGGAAGTCGCCGAGGGCTTGCGCGATCTCGTCGAGGAACTCTCCTCTGCGCAACGACTTGTCCATCAGCTTCTCGAATCTGCCTTGCACGTCCTTCAGCTTGCCCTCGATGTGCTTCGCGATCTTCGCGTTGCTGGCGTTCGTCAGGAGATCTCTCGCGCTCGTCGCCACAGCTTCCACGCTCAGACGATGACTGTCCAGGTCTGCTTGAAGCATTCGCTGGTCCCTCTGCTGCTCCTCGAGCCGCTCTTTCTGCAAGCTCGCTGGCCGCTGGATGTTCCTGCAAAGAATAACCATTCGTTCATTGATCCTCCGTGTTGCATTAACACTAGATTTACGGGACTCGTCAAAATGACGGGTTCTGATATTCTTAATTTGCGATTATTAAGATTGTACAAGTGCTTTCCTGAGGTATTATTTACCATTTTTATTTCTTTCGGTATATATTATTGGAAAAATAGGCAAAAATTTGGATAGACACATCCTTGTTATGTTTATAAAGTAATGTGAAATAGTTATTTCTACAGCTCCGTAAACCTAGTGTTAATTAACCCGGCGTTGGTAAGGTGGGCTCTCACAGATCCACCGAAATAATATATTGTATTATAGAAATAAATACCTTTTTTATGAATATAAGATTAGGTATTGCTTAGCCAGTTAACTGCGTTCGACGTGTATACACGTCAATTCAAATCTATATCGCGGTGCAATAACAGTAACCTTTTCAAGAATTAATTGTTAATTTTTTATCAAATATAAATGTAATCCTTCCTCGTTTTTCGTAAAATTTACAATAGTACCGTTTGCCCTGCGTTCGACGTGAATACTTGACATTGCTTGATTTGAATTCCACACTCTGTGGGGGATTATTAAAACTAAATTCCGCAGTTAAGAGGTTAAGAGGCTCGTCATTTTTCAGAGTAAAAACGCAGATCCATGAAATTAAATTTTTAAATACACTCAGGCCCGACTCGCTGTCACGCGTTGTTACAATGTTACAATCATTCTATAATCTCTGTGGTCTGTGAGACCTCACATAACGGCGGGTTAATCGCGCTTCGAGATACTTGCTTGAATTGACTCTCGATGCTGTTCAACCACTGCACCAGACTGTCCAACGCATCCTGCACGCCCTGGCTGCGTACCAGAGCCGCGTCCAGCTCCTGACACTTCTCAGCGATCGCGTTGGTCAGCTGTCTGTACTTGTCCTCCAGAGCTCTGGCAGGTTCCTCCAGCTCGTCGACTTCTTTGGGCGTCAGCTGCCCGTCCAGTGATCTCAGTAAAGCGTCCACGGTAACCTTGACGTTCTCCACCAACCGTTCGTTAGCCAGCATCTCGTTGTTCAACGCCTTGGCTTTGCTCAGCTGTTCTTCGACTTGTTTCGGCTCGGCGGCGACAGCCTCGGAAATCACTCTGTGTACCTTGGGTTCGACTTCTTTCAGCCACCTTCTGGCTTTCTCCAGGGACTCGCGGTAGTCCCTCTGTCTTCCACCGACTCCGGAGAGCCTGTCAGACAGTAGATTCGCTCTGGACAATAGATCTTTGTATTGCGCAGTGACTATCGACACCTCGCCCCGCACGGGAGAGTCCTGGCTGGAGAACGGCTCTTTGTGAGGCAGCCTCTGAGGCAAACTGGTGCGGAATTCGTTGAGTACGTGCAAGAACTCTTTGCTCTCGTCGACGAACTTCTGCGCGGCCATTGTGATGAATCGCAGGTCAGCTTGGTGCGCGATTACGTCGCTGATGAAGTCTCTCGTGGCGTCCGTGCTGCTGCTCAGTCTGTTCAAGTCGGACAGGGAGTGTTCTTTCTCCTCCAGGACTCGTCTAGCGTTGTCCAGCCAGTGGGAGAACGTCGACAGCTCGTTCCTGAAAGAATCGTTGTTAGAAACATGTCTGGCTTCAATTTAAAGTAATAGTAAGTAGACTGCGGATCTTGATGCATTTATGAAGAAATTCGTTGGGTGAAATATAAAACAGTAATAGAATAAAAGAATTCAACAATTTTGTATTGTTGCTTTTAATATAACGAAGTCGTTATTGTATGAAATCAATTTTTATGTTGTTCCTGCTTCCTACAAGTATGCATTTATGAAGAAATTGGTTGAGTGAAATATAAAACAACTCAAGAATGTTGTATTGTTGCTTTTAATATAACGAAATCGTTAAGGTATGAGATCAATTTTTATGTTGTTCCTGCTTCCCACAAGTATGAATTTTTGAAAAAATTGGTTGAGTGAAATATAAAACAGCAGTAGAATAAAACAATTCAACAATTTTGTATTGTTGCTTTTAATATAACGAAGTCGTTATGGTATGAAATCAAGTTTTATGTTGTTCCTGCTTCCCACAAGTATGCATTTACGAAGAAATTGGTTGAGTGAAATATAAAACAGCAATGGAATAAAAGAATTCAACAATGTTGTATTGTTGCGCTCAATATAAAGAAATCGTTAAGGTATGAAATCAATTTTTATGTT
>CM052203.1:2824755-2851559 GCA_028455805.1 Lasioglossum figueresi | reverse complement strand
ATTTTAATATCGTGAAATGAGGAGGTGCATCCTGCACCTGTGCAATCCTAGATACGAAACTACCCCACTTTAATACTAAACCTACCGAGCACTAAAAATGGCTACTACCCCTTGCCGTATATAAAAATGACAGAATCGAATTTATTTATATTTCGTACAATTTTTACTACAACGTGTGTTTAACCTGAATTGCAACAAACTGGACAGAGTTAGACATTTATTTTCTTTGATAATATGTTTAGTATGTTGAAGATGGCTGTCTATTATAAACAGACTGTATTCGCAAACCTTCATCGCTTTGATCTGCGCTCGCAGCTGGTCAACGTCCTCTTTGACGTTGTCTTGGCTGGCCAGTTTATCCTCGACTTCGGCTATCCATTGTAACAGCTTCGAGGAAGTCTCGTCGCACAGCTTGTACTTCTCCTCGACCGCTTGCTATCATTTGCAACAGAGAACAGTTGATTGATACCGGTTATCGCTTCCACCAAAGGAACGCGCGATGATCGAACGATATATTTTTATATCAGGACTTAATATCTAACGTGCTCTCTTAGAACGTAGTCGAAATGGAAGAAATGACACCGACCCCTTACCGACGGGTCGGCTGATCTGGAAATTACGATTATTAACAAAATACAAGAGTCGCATAAATGTAAGGGGCGGGGGGGCAACAATGGTAAGCTTATAAATGTATCTCACGCATGCAAAACACATACACACACTTTTGGAACGTGTAGAACGCAATAGTACCGTACTTGAATGCGTATGTAGCTGTGCAATATACCGGGTGTGCACGCTGTTACCAGCCAGAGTTTTTCTTGCGAACAATTAATTGAATAATTTGAAAAATGGCATTCCTGAAAGTCATCTTCATCTCTGAAGAGAACAGAAATTAATTTTTATCAAGTAGAGTAAACTGTACAATGATTGGCACCCTATGCTAAAATCGTAATAAAAATCTTTTTATCTCTTTTGAAATGTTTAAACGAGCTCAACTTTCTATTATTGCAAGCTAATTGAGATTCTTCAGCAAAATCAAACAGTTCTACTGAATATTGATATAAAATATATTCAGTGCCTAACAATCTTGAGACAAATAGTTCAGTCATATGTGGAACTCTGTTATGAAAACTTACAACGTTTCTTTGAAATATAATTAAGAAGCAATAAGAAAATGATTTTCTATGACAGGAATTTTTAATATTTGTCGCGTTTAAATCAATAGTGCAAATAACTACTGCAGTGCCAGCAATAGTACAGTTTATCCTATTTATTATTTGCGAGAGAAACGCTGACTGGCAATAACGTGAACACCCTGTGTATATATATATATATATTGCTAGACTGCGAATTTTATAGATTTATTGTTTAATGCATTTTCAATAGTCTAAGATTAAGAGAATTCCGTTTTTGCACGAAGATCCGCAGTCCGCATTCGCACGCGCGTATACGCAAACAAATGCACGTGTAATCAGTTAAAATAAATATAAAAAACAAGAACAACAAAACACAGTTTTAGAAGAGCCCAAAATAGGTCTGATTGATCTGGCAGCGAGTAATCGGACTGCATACTCGTCCCGTACGTGGTTTTGTTCTTATATGCAGTCGGCAAGCGAACGATGGAACAGAACGGAAGCCGCGTTCTCGTCAATTTAGACGCGTTTTTTTGTTTCTGCAAGCATAGGTATACAATTACTGAAAAGAAAAACAAAAGAGATACGCGGGCTCTCTTTCTCGACGACAATAAACAACACAGTTTTGATGGTGCGAGACTGATCGAACAACGGTGAACCGAGTATGACGAGATTGCACACGGGTTTTCTGGGATATCAATAAATGTGCGGACGAGAGGGATGTGGTTGTGGTGTTTGTGGATCACGCGTTTTGCGGGGGGATGCTCCGAGATTTCCTAGAAAACTCTGGCGCTAGAACGAACAAAACGAGGATCTAGAGGGGATAATACCTGCAAAAAAATGAGAAAACTTTCAGTGACAAAAACAAACATGGCGAAATGCATCTCGTGAGGTTCGAATGGCTCGAGAGATGTGTGGCGAGCAAATTGTTCGAACTGTTACAGTACAGAGATTCCGATCCGAAACAATTTCGAGAGGCAATTACCTTAAACAATCGACAGGAACAAATGAAATTGACGCACCGTCTGCGCGGGGTAAACTTTGCTTTACCGGACTCAATATTTGTGCCTTTCTCCTATAAATTATTATGTATTTGATATATAATCCAGTAGATTTGTACCCAGTGACACTGCAGATCGAAGTTTCGATCCTGTAGGATCAATGGTTCAGGAGTTATGCTTGCTTAAAGTTGAGCAATTTTCAGTGTTCTGACATGAAACAATGCTCAACTTTAAGCAAGCGTAACTCCTGAACCATTGATCCTACAGAATCGAAACTTCGATCTGCAGAATCCACGGATACAAATCTACTGGATTACATACCAAGTATATAATAATTTATAGTGGAAAGGCACAAATTTTGAGTCCGGTAAAGTAAAGAGCAGCCTGTGTTCTAGTAATTCGTTACAGACGACTGTATATTCGGTGTACAAAATGGAGTAGAGATTGAAACTTGTGTACTGAATTCCAGAACGACGTTTCCATGATGATTTCGTGTAAAATCTATCCTGAAATCATTGTTCGATTGTTCGTAGCGATTGTTTAGAGTAGAAGGATGTTCGGAAGCGTTTCAAGAGCGGAATGAATACTGTAACGGTGCGACGGCCTGGTGGCGATGTACGGGGGGTGAGTTTTCGTGTGACTGGTCGATGGTGTCGATTATGGCAGCCCGGAAGCGTAAACACGTGGCCGCGACTAGTCGCTGTCGATTCGATGGAAATCGTTACACCCGTGGTACACAGACCATCGCGAATAGACTGCGATCGCGCTAAAAATCAATTAAAGATCGATCGAGATCGATTAAGGAACGTCTGAACGATAAAACGCAGTCGACTCGCGATACGCGTTAATACATTATTTCCTTCTTCCGTGCTCCGCTTTCGGAAGACTCGATACTCGTTAACAAAATACAATGAACGAAAGGAGAGCACGGAACTCGTCGAGGCAACGTGCAGATTACAACAAACGTTATTAACACTATGTGATCGAGTTAGCATTGCCGATGCGATCAGGCGACAAACGTGGTTTTAAACGGTTTATTTTAATGTTTTTGTTTTTAGTGAAACCGTAGTAGTCAGCGAGTTGTCAGCGAGCGAACGGTCGGTCACGGGTTTCTCCTCTCGGTCGATGAACCGGTGATTAGTGACAGTCGTTAATGAGAAGTATTAGCCCCCTGTTACGCAGCCAGGCGAGAACGTGTGAACAAGACGCGAATGAGAAGTTTAGAGATGTGTTTAGAGTTACGCACATAATTGACCGCACGAATTTTAAATCAGAATAACTTTTGTATGTATGTACGTGAGCCTGGTTTGTAAAGTTAGAAGAATTAGTTTGGTGAATGATGTCTAATAGATATGTTTAAAAAAATGCATTTGGTCGGAATTGTGAAGAACAATAGTGTAAATTGATTTTTACAACTTTTTTAGCTGGGTCAATAACGAAAATTTGAAAGGTGTGTTTTGTAAACTAGTATAAATTGTATACCTTCTGAAAATTTCATTGAAATTGGTTAATTGGTTTACGAGTTATAAACGATCGAAAGTGGTAAAAATTGAAATCTTTCAAGATTTTCGACCTTTTTACCACTTTTGATCGTTTATAACTCGTAAACCAATTAATCAATTTCAATGAAATTTTCAGAGCGCATATAATTTACACGAGTTTACAAAACACATGTTTTAAATTTTTCAAAATTGAAAAATTTCTTTCAAAATTTTCAGCTAAGAAACTTGTAAGAATCCATTTTTACTATTGCTTTCCATAATTCCAACCAAATGCATTTTTTAAACATATTTTTTAGACGTCATTTACTGAACTAATCCTTCCAGCTTTACAGAGAAATTGAAGTCGTTCGGTGCATTCACTAAAATGTTATTCTGTTTCCAAAGTGTGTGTGATCAATGATGCGAGTAGCTGTAGAGTGAAGAGGGTGGTCCGGAGGGATCGAGATAGATCCCCCTGGATCCTGCCCGATCTTTGTGAGCCCAGCGTTTCGATTCTGCAAACGCGACGTTAGAGAGGTATGTAGAACGCGTTCGACGGTGTCCCCATGCATAATCCCGAGACGCCGACGATGATGATGACGATGACACATTGTTGACGTGTATTTTTGTTTTGGCAACGATCTGTAGCGCCGGCTGACAGGCTACCGGCAAGCTTGGCTCGGTAGTGACAGAGACAGTCGCGGAGGAGACTATTTTCGTCGGCTATCGTCGCACACGTAGAGCGATAGGCGACAAGATGCATCGGTAAGCGTACAATACGTAACGATCCATAACCTTTGGCAAGCGGTTAACATTAGAAGAGAAAATGAAGGATTAGAGAATCAGTCGGTGAGAATAAAGAGAAAATGAAACGTGTCGGTAGAACGTAGAGATAAATCGAGGGAGATGGCTTATATGGGGTTGGTGCTCACGAAATGAGGACACGTCGTGCACGATTTTACTTTTTTTTTTTTACTTCTACGCGATCTCGAAGAGCGTAAACGAACGATTTTCGATGCACGTGCTACTTCAATGATGGAAAGTCTAAACTACTGGTCTAGAAAAAATAATGTTAATTGTTGATCGCTCTTTTCTACAGGTCAGTTCAACAAGCCGGTTGCTACTTCAATAAAAAATCAAAAACGTGGAGAGTCACGGGGTACTACTCCCTTCGCGCTCTGCGCCCCTCTGTTTTGATCGAGCATTTATTTACGATACTGTTCAGCTACATTATTAGTCGGATTATTAACCCTTAGCACTCGAGTGGCGCCTCCGAGGCGCTATTAAAAATTGCTGTACTATTATTTAAAATATTGTTTACTCTATTAGATATGTCGGTATTTAATCGATTACTAAAGATTTAAGTATTGTATGAGGTATTATATCAATTCCACATCCACCGAATTTAAAAAATCATAGAGAAAGGAAATATTCTAGGTCAGAAGAGACGTTTGATTTTCGAGTTAAAATAGCTCCGAGTGCAAAGGGTTAAGCTACAAAATTATCTCAAAGATTGTATCTCAAGGTTTTAGGTAAGCATTCAATTCTCATTTTAACTTCTTTCATTGTTAATCGATGCGATTGTTATGAATTCTTTTTACACTAGTGGCATTGTAAAATAAAACCTCAAAATGTCAAATTCAAAGTCCACCGTATACAATTAAGAAACTTGTAACTCCTTTCGAATTAAACGTCAAGAGTTGTATATTTTATAGTACTGCATAAACTACATTTCTACAAAATAAAAATTTTCTGCATCTGCATTTTGGTACGTCGAAAGTAATGCTATTATTCGGTTCTTTCGATCTTCAAGATGTCCCAAATTTCAGCTACTCATTTTTACCATGAATTCGTAATCGTTAGACTGCGGATTTTTATGCAAAATGAAAATGTTCTGCATCGATTGTCGGAAGCAGAAGTAAAACAAAAATTTATTTCAACCCCTAATGACTTGGTTACATTAAAAACAATATTAAAATGCTCTGAAATTTGTCTAATCTCTTACTGTTTTATATTTCAACCAACCAAAATTTTTTTTATAAATGCATAAAGATACACAGTGTAGTAATCATGCTACCACTAATTGATTTTACTAACCAAAATTTGATTTTATCCCCTAACGATTTGGTTAAATAAAAAACAATATTACAATGTTCTCAATCATTCGTCTAATCTCTTACTGTTTTATATTCCACCCAACCAAAATTTGTTTACCATGCTACCATTCATTGATTTTACTAACCAAAGATTAATTTTATCCCCTAATGACTTGGTTACATTAAAACAATATAAAAATGTTCTTCAATTATTATAATCTCTTACTGTTTTACATTTCACCCAACCAAAATTTTTCTACCACGCTACCATTAATTGATTTTACTAATCAAACATTGATTTTACCCCCTAATGGCTTCGTTACATTAAAAACAATATTAAAATGTATTTCAATTATTCCAATCTTTTACTGTTTTATATTTCAACCAACCAATTTTTTTTCATAAATGCATAAGGATCCACAGTGTAGTAATCATGCTACCATTAATTGATTTTTCTAACCAAACATTAATTTAATCCCATAGTGACTTGGTTACATTAAAACAATATAAAAATGTTCTTCAATTATTATAATCTCTTACTGTTTTACATTTCACTCAACCAAAATTTTTTTACCACGCTACCATTAATTGATTTTACTAAACAAAAATTGATTTTACTCCCTAATGACTTGGTTACAATAAAAACAATATTACAATGTACTGAAATTATTCCAATCTCTTACTGTTTTATATTTCAACCAACTAAAATTGTTTTCATAAATGCATAAAGATCCATAGTGTAGTAATCATGCTACCATTAATTGATTTTACTAACCAAACATTAATTTTATCTCGTAATCACTTGGTTACATTAAAAACAATATTATAATGTCCTGAATTTGTCTAATCTCTTACTGTTTTATATTTCAACCAACCAAAAATTTTTCATAAATGCATAAAGATCCACAATGTAGTAATCATGCTACCACTAATTGATTTTACTAAACAAACATGAATTTTACCCCCTAATGACTTGGTTACATTAAAAAGAATATTACAATGTTCGTAAATTTTTCTAAACTCTTACTGTTTTATATATCAACCAACCAAATCTTTTTCATAAATGCATAAAGATCCGCAGTCTAATAATCATGCTACCATTAATTGATTTCACCCCCTAATAACTTGGTTACATTAAAAACACTATAAAAATGTTCTAAAATTAGTCTAATCTTTTACTGTTTTATATTTCAACCAACTAAAATTGTTTTTATAAATGCATAAAGATCCATAGTGTAGTAATCATTCTACCATTAATTGATTTTACTAACCAAACATTAATTTTAACTCGTAATCACTTGGTTACATTAAATACAATATTATAATGTCCTGAATTTTTCTAAACTCTTACTGTTTTATGTATCAACCAACCAAATCTTTTTCATAAATGCATAAGGATCGGCAGTCTAATAATCATGCTACCATTAATTGATTTCACTATAAAAATGTTCTAAAATTAGTCTAATCTCTTACAGTTTTATATGTCAACCAACCAAATGTTGTTCGCAAACGCATAAACATCCGGCAGTCTAGTAATCATGCTACCACAACAAATTTCCTAGCAGCGTACAGAGGGGTCGCCGAGCGTCAGAGACTCAAATAGGGAAACATTTCATGTGCACCAATCTAGTAAGCGTCGTACAGAACGACGGAGTGCATGAGACAGAGACAGTAAGAATAGGAAGAAGAAGAAGAAGAAGAAGAAGAAGAGAAAGAAGAGGAGGCAAGAAAGAGTGCCACTTACCCTAGCTTCTGCGGTGAGAATATAACCCTGGTCCAGGGCTTTCGCGAAGTCAAGCCTCTTTCCCGATGGGTCCCCGCAAAGCCTGCCCTCTACGGGGTCTACTATGCCGGTGCTAATCGCCTCTAACAAGCTAACGACTCTACCGGTCCCGGGTTCTTTGATCACAGTGCTGGACGGATCGATCGATCCGGCCTCGATCGCTTCTCGCAGCACGGCCGGTTTACGATCAATGGCGGACGCGACGCGGAACGGGTCTTCGAAGGTACCGGACAACGGGTCGTACAATCCGAACTGCAGGGTCTCGATGAAAGAAAGTCCTCGTTTCGGAGTGATCAATAACTCTTCGTCTAGAGCTTTAGCCAAGGGGTACAGTCTCGAGCTCATGGTTTCCAGCACGTTCCCTTTCTCGGCGTCCATCAGTCCTTTTCTGATAGCCTCGGCCAGCTTCACCAGCTTCTTCTTCTTCGTATCTTTGATCAACGCCGAGTCGGAGTCTATGATCCCGAGGCCTACAGCCTCCTTCAGCGTTACCGGCTCGTTGGTCTTCGGATCGGTCATTTTCCCAGTCTCCACGGACAGAGAACCGTTCTCCAGAGCTTCCTCGAATGTCATAGGTCTTGCCAAGAACACTTCGACGTCGCCGAACCGGACGAATCGCGGGGCAAGCTTCCCGTCAGCAGTTTTAAGCGAGCCTGACTCGATGGTTCCTTTGCTGTTAGGGTCTAGCACGCCGTCCGCCAACGCGTTGTTCACGGTTACGTATCGACCGGTCTTCGGGTCCCTTGTTACAGCTACTTCGGGGTCGACAAGACTGTTCTCGATGGCCTCCCGCAGCGTGTACTCGCGCTTAGGCTCGTCCTTGCGAGTCAAGCTTCGCCTAGGCTCGTGCGTTAAAGGTTTCTCCAGGGTGACTAGAAGCCCCCGTTCGAGGGCCACGTCTATGGGGTACGCTCTTCTCGTTTTCGAATCTAGAACGCGACCTCGGGGCACGTCTATGGCGCCTGTTTCAATGCCGACGGAGATCGGCGTGATCTGCCCGGTGGTGGCGTCCTTGAGAGCGGTGGTGTCAGGATCTAGAAGCGAGGCGTCGAAGGCGGAGACGAGATCGATCGCCTCGTTGCTGCGTGGATCCACGAAAAGACCTGTTTGGCTGCGATAGAGGTCGCTGATCACAGCCTCCTCTATGCTCAGAGGCAGCTTCGAAGGCACGATGTGTCCCTTCTTCAGGGCCTCCTTCAGGTCGATCGGTCTCTCGGGCACCGCGTTGTAAGTTCCGCGAGTGTCGTCGATCACTCCCGTCGAGATCGCGTCGGAGAGCGACATGTAATTCTCTGTCCTGACGTCTCTGACGATCGAGGCAACGGGATCGATCAATTCCGACCTGCAGGCCTCCGTCAGAGTCAGCTTCCTGTTGGTCGAAGGGTGCACGAATTTTCCGGTGGACGGCTCGTAGATGTTCATCGTGATTGCTTGGTGCAGACTGAACTCCGTCGTCTCGATGTCAACTATCAGACCCAGCTGCAGAGCCAGGCTGAGGCTCACGGATCGATTGGCTCCGGGCTCTTTGAACATACCGGATCTTCTGTCGATCACGCCAGCTCTGCAGGTCTCTGCCAACGAGAGCAGCCTGTCCGCTCTTTTGTCCCAGTAACAGGGCAACGTGGGGCTGACTAGACAGTTTCTCATGGCCTCGTGCAAAGTAACCGATCGTCCGGTGCTGGGATCCGTGATCTTTCCGGTATGATCGTCGTAGAGTCCCTGGTGGATCGCTCGCTGCAGAGACACGGCTGCTCGGTGATCGACTATCAAGCCAGCCTGATAGGCTTCCTGCAAAGACATGTCCGAATCCGCGGTGACGTTCACCTTCCCGGTTTGCCCATCGACGTACCCGGTTCTGATGGCTTCCATCAGCGAGATTCTATCCCGGAAGCCGCTCCTGCCGTCCTTCACGGTCACCGAGGCTGCGTCGATCAGGTTCCTTTGGATCGCCTCCAGCAGACTCAGATAAACCCCCGACTGAGGATCGAGGAACGTGTTCGTACGTTCGTCGAGGAGTCCTTTGGAGATGGCCTCGCTGAAGGTCATCGGTCTTCTGGCCTCCAGAAGCAGCCCGTGCTCCAGAGCCTCCCTGAAGTCGAGTCGTCGGCCCTTCTCGTTGGTCACCGTGCCGGTCTTCGGGTCTACGATCAGCTCCTTGATGGCCTTGTCGAAGGTGATGGCCTTGCCGTCCGCCTGACGGACTACCACGGCGGTGCTGGGATCTATAACGCCGGCCTTGATCGCTCTATCGGTCGGCAGCTTCTCCCTGGTCTCCGGAACGATGAATCGACCCGTGGTGGGCTCGTAGAGACCCTTGAACACCGCCTCGGGAAGCGAGATCTTTCTCTTCGCTGGCACGATCAGTCCCCTGTCCAGAGCATCCGTTAGAGACAAAGGAGTGCTGGTCGACGGATCGACGGCTGTGCCTGTCTTCGGGTCTATCAGACCCTGTTTGATCGCCTCGCCGAGAGAGATGATCTCGCTGTTCTTCGGGTCCTTCACCGAGGGACTGTCTCTGGCGATCAGACCCATCTCGAGCGCCTTCTCCAGGGTGTAACTTTCCCCGTCTATCTCGAACGTGCCTTTCTCGGGATCGTATGCCTGGTGGGCTAAGGCTTCCTGCAGGGACCACGGTTTCACCGTACTGAGAATGAATCCTTTCTCGTACGCGACGTCCAGCGTCATTGGGTGCGGCTTGATCAGAATTCCCTTCTCCAGATCGATCAAACGATTCTCTTCCGCCTCCTGCAAGGTCAGGACTTTGTCGTTGCGGTCGTCTCTGACCACTGTCGTCTCTCCGTCGACGTAACCGGTTTCCAGAGCCTCCTTCAACGTGGTCTCCTCTCCGGTGGTTGGATTAGCGACCAGCCCAGTCGTCGGGCAATAGTACTCCTGAACGATGGCGTCGATCAACGATGGAACGAATCCCGTGGTAGCTACGATGCCTCGCTTCAACGCCACGGTCAGTGACAACGATTCTCCGGTCTTGGTGTCCCGTAGCCGACCGGTGCTCGGATCCAGCAGTTTCGACTCGCCAAGAGCTTCTTCCAACGACAAGAACGTACCAGCTTTCGTGTCCTCGCACTCGCTGATGAACGCGTCGATCAATCCTCTGCGGACGCTCTCCTCCACGTCGATCGTCTGGCCCGTCAACGTGTCCAGGATCTTGCCATTGGTCTCGTCGTACAAACCCTTCCTGATGGCGGCCTCCAGCGAGATAGGCTTGCGAGACTTCGGAGATATCAATCCCTTCGCAAACGCGTCCTCCACGTTCACCTTTCCGCCAGACTCCAGCACTTCCTGAAGACTCTGCACCTCGTCGCTCGCCGGATCTCTGACGCAGATAGAGCCACAGTCTATCAAACCAGCCTCTATCGCCTCGGTCAGCGTCAACACCGTGTTAGAAGCTGGATCCCGAACTTCGCAGGTCTCCGGATCGAGAAAACCTTCCTCCACAGCCTCGCGAAGGGTCAAACACTCTTGGCCAGTCGACGAGACAGCCTCCGAAGGACCTGACTGCTTTACGAGACCTAGTTTCACCGCCTCGAAGAACGGAATCTTTTTGCCCGTCTTCGGGTCCACCATGTAGCCCAGGTTTCTATTCACCAACGGCTTCGAAATTGCCTCGCGCAAAGAGACGAACCTGTCGCCGGATAGATCCTTGACGATCACGCGGTCTGGATCCAGCATGCCCAGATACATCACGAAGTCGTTGAACGAGACGATGTCTCCCGTCTCCGGGTCCACGAACTTCTCCTTCTCCAGGTCGTAGGCTCCTCGAGCGACTAGATCTTTCGCTGTCAAATCGGGCGTCACTTCGATCACGAACCTTCTTCCTCTCACAGGATCCTCTACGAACTGGTCCTGATCCTCTTCCGACTGTGTTTCTACTCCTTCTATGTTCGACTCCTGTATCCTCGCATCTTCCTCGGGAGTTTCCTCTTCGTCCTGCACCTCGATCTTTGCAACTTTCTCGGAAATTTCTTCCTTCCCGTGGTCCTCTGTCTTTGACACCGTCTCCGGCTTGTCGTCTTCAACGGCTACAGTCTTTTCCAAACCTGTGTCCTTCAACAGCGTTGTCGAATCTACCTCGGATACATTCTGACTCTTCCGCTGAGTTTCTAGCTCCTCTATTTTCTGCGTCTGCGTCTCCAGTTCGGTTTCCTCTTTCACAGGACTCCTCGAAGTCTCTTCCACCTTGGCCTCTCGAGTTTCCGACACAGAGGCTGATTCAGGCTCTCTGGACTCAACCTGTTTCTGCGAATCCTCTGCTTCCATTGCTTGTTCGTTCACCGATTTCTTTTCTACTTCCTCCGTATCTTCGATCAAGAGCTTCGCAGGTTTCTCTGGCAGCGATTCAGCCGCTGGTTTCTTCTCTAATCCAGCGCTTGGCGCACCTCTCTGCTCCGGCATCGGACGCGACACAGTTTCAATCTGCTCCGCAGGTCTGCCAGACTTTCTGCCGTCGTCTTTGCTTGCGGCAGCGTCTTTGACCGCGTCGTACACCGCTTTCCCAGCGAGAACGGGCGCAGCTACAACCGCTAGCAGCCCGAACTTCGCTGCCTTCGCCAAGCTGAGACCTCCGCGGCCTTCCGAGCTCTTCATCTTCCCTGTAACAGGGTCTATGATTCCTCTATCGACTGCCTCCTTGGCTGTGACAGGCTCCGCTGACTTGGTGTCGTAAACCACGGTGTTCGGATCCACCAGTCCAGTTTCCATCGCTTCCGCGAGCGTGTAAGCTTTCTTCGTCTCCGGATCCACAAACCTGCCAGCTTTCTCGTCGTAGATACTGTCGATCTTCTCGATGGCGGCAGTGGTCTCCGGCTTGTTGGTCGGAACTTCCAGAAGACCGTTCTCGATGGCATCCTGAATAGGCATAGCAACTCCCGTCGATGGATCGGTGTAAGTGCCAGCGGCGACGTCCAGAAGACCGTTCTTCAGCGCGTCGTCGAACGTCATCTTGATGTCCTTCGTGGTGAACTGTTCCCGTCGCTCGGACTCGTCCCGGACGATGCCTCTGCTCCTCGCTTCTTCTATACTGATCTTCTCTCCGGTCTCGACGTTCCTTATCTCGGACGCGTTCACCAGCTCGTAGCCGGACAGAATTCCCAATGTCTTCGTGGTCACCGTGTGATAGGAGGTGATTGTTTCGGTAACGCCGCTGGCGGTGGTGGTGATCACGGTGGTCGGTGGTTTGACCACCAACAAACCGGATTCGATGGCCTCGATTATTGGCAAAGGAGTGCCAGTCGACGGATGAACGAACACTCCCTTCTCCCTGTCGATCAGGCCAGCCTCCAGAGCCTTGGTGACCTCCATGCTGTCGGAGGCAATGGGACCAGGCAGGGACATGATGAAGTTGCCTTTGATCGCCTCCTCCAGAGTCAAACGTTCGTTCGTAATCGGATGTTTGATCTGAGTGCCGCTCGCATCGATCAATCCTCTTTCCAGAGCCACGGCGAACGTCATTCCAGCGGGTGGAATCTGCTGCTCGCATTTCTCCGCGTCCATGAAGACGTCGTTGCTCTCCACGGCCTTCATTAAACTGACACTGCCACCGCCGCTGGTTCTGATCAACGAATTCTCAGGATCGACCAGATTGCTGTCTATAGCGTTTCGCAAGGTGTCGGTGCGCCCGTCCGAGCAGGTCAGCTGCGACAGAGGGTCCACGATCTCGCAGAGGATGGCTTCCTTCAAGGTGAGTCGCGCGCCTGTCTCCGGGTGAACCACCTTGCCCTCTTCGGGGTCCAAGAGACCCTGTTTGTACAATCCAGGAATCGAGAGGCTCTGTGCTAGAGGAACGAGGACGTTGGCGCTCTCCGGATCCAAGATTCCACGTTCGACAGCCTCTCCGATGTTGAGGACGTCTCCTCTTTGAGGATCTACGATCTTACCGGACGAGGCGTCGATCTTCTTGCTCCTGATCGCCGCGGACAGAGTCACAGGCGCGCCGTCTGCCACCACCATGCTCTCCGAGAAGATCTCCGCCGTTTCCGCGTCGATCAAGCCAGTCTCCAGCGCCTCTTTAGCCTTCACCACTCTCTTCCTCATCTTCTGAAGCACTATAGGCTTCGCTGGACCGTCCGAGTCCGTCGCTGTCGCTTTGCCAACGGTCGATCGGAATTGCAGCTCGAAGCTGGACCTCTTCGGCTTCGTGTCCTCCTCGGCGTCTCCCTCTGTTCTCGACACAGAGTGCTCTTCGCTGGTCGCTGCCGTAGGCGAAGAATCGATTACGGAATCCATCATCGACCCGGTTCCTATCGCCGAATCCAGCTCGGAGACGGACGTGGAGGTGGTCGGTTTACCTCCCAGTATTTCTTCGACGTACGACGCTTCTTCGCCGGTGATTCTCTCGGCTTCGGTCGTCTTGAACCCTGCGGTTTCCGTTGTTGGAGACGTGGCCGTCACTGGGACCAATGGCGAGCCAAGCACGGAGACCACGCCGAACTTGGCCGCGTCCAACAGAGACATCTTTCTGTTCTCGTCGACCTTGTACTCGGCCGTCTCGGCGTTCACTATTCCTCGCTCGATGGCCTCCGCTATGCCCACGTCTCTCCCCGAGACAGGGTCTTTGACAACCACCACCTCGGACGGCAGAATACCTTCCGACAACGCGGACAACAGCTCGGTAGATCGACCAGTTTCGGTAGAAATGACTAGAGCGGTGCTCGGATCGTAGATCAACGCCTTGGAGACTCTCACAGGGTCCGGTATCGCGTGGCTGGCTTCGTTGATCTTGATCTCCATCGGTCTCGATGGATCGTCCTGTCCGGACAGCTCCAATTTGTCCGGTTCGCCGGAGAGCTTGGTGATCCTCAACAGTCTCTGCGTGTTGTCGCTCTCGGGATGCTTTTCCTCGAAGATGATCAAGCCTTTCTCGATCGCCTCCTTCATGGAAATCTTCTCGGGATGAGAGTAGTGTCCGGTGGAGTCTAAGATGTTCTTCTCCAGGCTTCTCAGCAGCGACACCTTCCTCCCGTTGTTCGGATCGATCACGAAACTCGAATTAGGGTCTATTATTCGCAGCTTGACGCACTCCTCGAACGAGACGAGTCTGTCCGTTCCGGGGATGATGAAGAGACCCGAAGTAGGGTCGAACAGCTTTCTCTCGATCGCCTCGGACAGAGACCATCCGTCCGTTGGTAGCTCGAACACCCTCCTCTCCGCCGAGGAACGTTCTTCTTTGATCGATGTATCCACCGAAGAATCGAAGCTCGAGTTCTGATCCGATTCGGTGTCCTTTCTCGACCTGGCCCAGGACGGTTTCAGAACGTTCTCCTCCGTGTCCGACGATAGACTGTCTATCGAATTGTCTCTGATGTTGATCACCGTCGTCCCCTTCACCTGCGAGGTAGAGATCACACGATCCTTCGCGATGATGGTCGTGGTCGTGCCGATAGCTTTAGAGACGTTGCTCTTCGCAGCTGTCTCGAAGGTATCCGGAGCATCGTCCATCGTTGTTTCATCCGTGAAAGGACTGCCTTCCTTTCGCTCTGTTGTTTCCGTATCTTCAGGATAAACCTCCCTCACCTTCGTCACCGTTTGCGTGGTGACCGTGACGTTCAACAATCCTGTGAGCAGCGCTGCACCATCGGACGAGATCAGACCTCGTTTCATCGAGTTCTCCAGCGACACGGGCTTCTTGCTCCTGGGATCCAGCAACTGGCCAGTTTTAGGATCCAACAGCTCCGAGAAGACAGCTTCTAGCAGCGTGATCTCTCTACCCTCTTCGATAATTCCTATCCCTCTGTTCAACATCTCTGACACTTCTGGCCTTACGTAGCCCCGCTCTTCAGCCTCCGCCAACGAGACAGTCTCTCCGGTGTTAGGATCAACGATATAGCTGCCTCCAGCTTTCGAGCTTATCAAACCCTTCAGCAGAGCAGCGTTCAGACTGACGTACTCCCCTGTCAGAGGGTCCCTGAACCCGTCCACATCGAATATCGTCTTCTGCGCGAGCGAGGTGACGAGTCCCTTCTCGACTGCCTCTGCCAGAGCGAACTCGCCCTCCGCATTCTTGTACGTAGCCTTCTGCGGATCTATCAACCCCCGGCTCAGTGCCTCGGACAGGGTAACAGCCTCCCCTGTCCTCGCGTCTACTATCGAATTCAATCTATCACCGTCCAACACGCCTCTCTCGATGGCTTCCGTGACGGTCAACTTGGTTCTGTGCGCGGGACTGGTGATTCTGCCGGTCTCGTCGATCATCTCCGAGTCCCTGCAGTCTTTCAGCGTCATCGGCTTCGCGATCAGCTTCCTTCTGCGCGCCTCCTTCAGCGACAGTTTCTCCATGGTCAAGCCGTGCATGTACTTGCCGGTCTTCGGATTAATAATCCCCAAACTAATTGCCTCGGGGAGGGTGACTTTCGTGTCGTTTCTAGCGTCGACGATCTCCCTCGCGGTAGGGTCCAGGATGCCCTTCTCGACGGCCTGGTCGATCGTGTAGCTCTCGCCGGTGACGCGATCGAGAACACGGCCGAGAGTGTCGTCGACCAGGCCCTGAGATATCGCGTCGAAAAGGGGCAACGCGTTCCTCCTGACGGTCACGGTGACGTCGAGCTTGGCCAGGTAACCTCTGGCGTGCGCCTCCTCGACCGACAACCTCTCGCCTTCCTCGGTGACCAGGTGACCGGTTCGCGGGTCCAGCCTCGAGGCGGACCCGCCTCGCGGACCCGTTTGTGTGACAATCGCATCGGCTACGCTAACCGTATCAACGTGGTCGTTCGCCTCGCTCGACGACAGCCCCTGCCCGAAGTATGTTACCTTCGCTCTGTCCCCGGTCCCATCCGGTTTCTCCGCGTCGTACAGCTCACGCTGGATCGCCTCCAGCAGAGACACCGGTCGTCCCTCCTCGTCGAATCCGCACGGACCCAGAAGACGATCCGCGAGCCGCGTGTCTATCATCTTCTCGCGCGCTGCCTCCTCGATCGTGACGGTCCGACGGCCGTCCCGAGAACACGCTATCCTACCCCTTCTAACGTCCAACACCCGTAGGCTGATCGCCTCGCCCACCGTCAACACGTTACCCGTCCTCGGATCTACGATACCCCTAGCCTCGATCACGTTCTCGGTACCTACACCCTCCTCCGAACGATCTACACGCTTCACGCTCCTAATCTCGCTAAAATGCACGCTGCTACTCCCAACGCCGCTCGCGCTGCTAGCAGCACGCGACCACACCGAGTCCTCGCGATCATCCCGCTTATCATCATTCTGCTCCTCCTGTCGAATGATCGTCGTCGTCGTCTTCTCCTTCTCGCGATCGTGTTGCTGATCCGCGTGCAACGTCGACGCACCATCGTGCACCGACCGAGAGCCCTCCTGCGAGCCAGAGCGCCGCAACGTGTCAGAGACGGTCGTCTCTGTCCTCTCCGTGCGCTCCGTCCTCTCATGACGCTCTAGGCTGTACCTACAAATACATTTGTTTTAGAATTTTCGGGATTCGCACGGGACACCGGTGTAACGAGGGTTCACAGCAGCGATCGGATTTAGTTACTCGCGACGGCAGAGATTCGAAGGATACGCCATCTAGACCTGGCCGCGCATCACGCTCCCCGTGGCGGTCGTAGTTCTCCTAGGCGAGACGAATTGTATGGAACAGTGCTGCCAGAACGGGGAAATTTACGGGAAATAACGTAACCAATCTCTGATGACCAGACACGTTGCGCGATTGAGTGACCAGTCTACGGTCTTAGTGGGGGACGCTGGAGTGTACTCATTCATCAGTAGAATGGGATAGTGGAAGGGGAAAAGAAGGAGAGGGGTATGAGATCTAGCGACACTGAATGGAACCAGTGGGGCAGATGACGTCCACATGGATACTATTCCCTCTCCTCCTTTTCCCCTTCCACTACCATGGGCACACTCTAGCGTCCCCCACTAGGACCGTAGACTGGTTGCGCAACTGCTCTGGGCATCAGAGAGGGGAATACAGGTGCCCCTTCTCTCATGCCCAGGGCAGACACGCGACCAGTCTGCGGTGTTAGTGGGGGACGCTGGAGTGAGCTCAGTCATCAATGGAATGGGATGGTGGAAGGGGAAAAGGAGGAGAAGATATGTGGTCTAGCGACACTGCATGAAACCAGTGGAGCAGATGATATTCAAACGGATACTATTCCCTCTCCTACGTTTCCCCTTCCACTATCCCATTCCACTGCCATGGGCACACTGTAGCGTCCCCCACTAAGACCGTAGACTGGTTGCGCAACTGCTCTGGGCATCAGAGAGGGGAACACAGGTACCCCCTTCTCTGATGACCAAAGCAGATGCGCGACCAGTCTGCGGTCTTAGTGGTGGACGCTGGAGTGAGCTCAGTCATCAATGGAATGGGATGGTGGAAGGGGAAAAGGAGGAGAAGATATGTGGTCTAGCGACACTGCATGAAACCAGTGGAGCAGATGATATTCAAACGGATACTATTCCCTCTCCTACGTTTCCCCTTCCACTATCCCATTCCACTACCATGGGCACACTCTAACGTTCCCCACTAAGACCGTAGACTGATCACGCAACTGCTCTAGTCGTTAGAGAGGGGAATACAGGTACCCCATTCTCTGATGACCAGAGCAGATGCGCGACCAGTCTGCGGTCTTATTCGGAGACGCTAGAGTGAGATCATTCATCATTGGAATGGAATAGTGGAAGGGGAAAAGCAGGAGAGGGTATGAGGACAAACCGAATACCATTTCATTTCCTCCCTTTCCCATTACATTATCCCATTCCACTACCATGGGCACACACTAGCGTCCCCCACTAAGACCGTAGACTAGTCGCGCAACTGTTCTAATCATCAGAGAGGGGAATACAGGTACCCCCTTCTCTGATGACCAGAGCAGTTGCGCGACCAGTCTGCGATCTCAGTGGGGGACGCTGGAGTGTGCTCATGGTAGTGGAATGGGATAGTGGAATGGGATAGTCGAAGGGGAAAAGGAGAAAAGGTAATAGTATTCGTTTGGATATCATCTGGAGACACTGGTTCCATGCAGCGCCGCTAGAGGAGGACCAAACGCAACACATTCCCTCTCCACTTTTTCCCCTTCCACTATCCCATTCCACTGACGAATGAGCAGACTTCAGCGTCCCCCACTAAGACCGTAGACTGAACGCGCAGTCGCGCAACTGCTCTAATCATCAGAGAGGGGAATACAGGTACCCCCTTCTCTGATGACCAGAGCAAATGCGCGACCAGTCTGCGGTCTCAGTGGGGGACACTAGAGTGAGCTCATTCATCAGTGAAATGGGATAGTAAAAGGGGAAAAGCAGGAGAGGGTATGAGGACAAACCGAATACCATTCCATTTCCTCCTTTTCCCCTTCCATTATCCCATTCCACTACCATGAGCACACTCTAGTGTCCCCCACTAAGAGTCGTAGACTGAAAGCGCAGTCATCACTGTCATCACTGCTCTGGTCATCAGAGAGGGGAATACAGGTGTGTCCGCTCTCTGATGACCATACACGTTGCGCGACTGCGCGACCAGTCTTAGTGGGGGACGCTGAAGTGTGCTCATGGTAGTGGAATGGGATAGTGGAAGGGGAAAAGGAGGGGTGGAAATGGTATCCGTTTGGTCCTCATCTGGCGACACTGGTATGGAACCAGTGCTACCAAAACGGGGAAAACTGACGAAAATAACGTATCCCCTTCTCTGATGATCAGAGCAGTTGTGCGACCAGTCCACGGTCTTAGTGGGGGACCTTGGAGTGTGAGCATGTTAGTGGAATGGAATAGTGGAATTGAATAGTGGAAGGGGAAAAGGAGAAGGGGTAATAGTATCTGATTGAATATCATCTAGCGACACTGGTTCCATGCAGCGCCGCTAGATGAGGACCAAACGCAACACATTTCCTCTCCACCTTTTCCCCTTCCACTATCCCATTCCACTGACGAATGAGCACAATCCAACGTACCTCACTAAGACTGTAAACTGGTCGCGCAGTCGCGTAACTGTTCTGGTCATCCGAGAGGGGGTACCTGTATTCCCCTCTGATGACCAGACACGTTGCGCGACTACGAAACTAGTGTACAGTCTTAGTGAGGGAAGTTGGAGTGTGCTCATTCATTAGTGGAATTGGATTGTGGAAGGGGAAAAGGAGGAGAGGGAACGGTATCCGTTTGGTCCTCATCTATCGACACTGGTATTGAACCAATGCAACCAGAACGGAGAAATCGACGAAAATAACGTACCCCCTTCTCTGATGATCAGAGCAGTTGTGCGACCAATCTACAGTCTTAGTGGAGGATGTTAAAGTGTGTTCATGGTAGTGGAATGGGATAGTGGAAGGGGAAAAGGAGGGGAGAAAATGGTATCCGTTTGGCCCTCATCTGTCGACACTGCATGGAACGCGCGCCTCAAAAACTCCGAACTAGGACCGCCACGGGGATCGAGACGCGCGGCGGGGATCAAGGGGGCGTGGCCTTCGAAACTCTGCCGTCGTAAATAAATCCGAGCGCTGGTTTGCAGAGTCTACTCACTGCGATTGCGTGTAGTGCGTCGTCGTCGACGTGTACCGCTCTTCGCAACTGCTACTTTCGTAGATGTTGAACTCCGTGCGGAACGTTTTGAGCGGCCTTTGCTCCTGCAGAGCCCGCTGCAACAAAGTTTCAAACGTGTTTTCATTAGGAATATAGCATACTCCGATCTTTCATATGATTGTGTGCACGCTAATGGGAAAAATTATAGGAGACTAGTATAGCGAGATTGGAAAGTATGGAGATTTGAATACAACTCCACTCGTTAACGCTAAACCTACCGACCATCAAAAGCGACTGATATGATTTTTATTATATTAGATGATTGCATAAGATCGTGCTCGATTTGAAAATGAAATTCAATGATCAGATTTTAAAGAATACAGCTTTATTGATCAATTATATACTGTGACTATGTTGTCACCGTTCTTTTCTACAATTAGGAAAACATGGCGACTATGTAATTAGTTGTTACACTTCACCGAGCAGTACAGTTTGCATATCATCCATGAAAATCGAGCACGAACTTATGCAATCATGTGATAATGTATACTGGAATTAAAAACGGATTCAATCAATTCTTAATCGTATAAATAATGTAAAACCGGTCGTTTGACCGGCGCTGGTAGGTTTTGTGCTAAGTGTCAAGCCGCTGGTAAACGATGAGGTAAACCTCGAAGATTAGAGAGTGACCAGTCTGCAGTAAAATTAATCGAACGCCCACGATAAACGACAAGGACTTGACGGGATCAACAAATTTACCTGCAGCCCCTCTACTTCCGCCGTTCATAAAACCCACATCAAAGTACACGGACAGAATAATTATGCAAATACAAGCAAGGAAACCAGTATAAGTTGCACAACGCTGACTGCACCATTTCTGTTTACAAAACCAGCGACAGATACTTCTGGACGGGGGTGTACTCGGAGTGACGATTTCGTCACCGACGCGTTCATCATGCTGAAAGACCTCTTCCCCGATAACGAAACGACTCGAGACGGCAATTATCGCGAGTCCGCATTTAGAGAGATCGAGCACGCCGGCTAACACGGTCGTCGAGGAATTGGGAAAGAGCCCAAACTTGGTAAGTGGCTACCAGAGCACACCTTTTGGCGTGCGGTTCTGACCTTACCCCTAAAAACCTAAACCGAACTTCCCCGCTAATTGGAAACGCGAAATAGAACCGCGCGAAACGGCCGCTAATCACCGGTGTGTTTCAAGCTTCAGACTTGCTTTAGATAACCGTTCCACATCCCGATACCTTCCAGTCACGCGAACGCTGCGTCTGATCAAAGGAAGACTCAAACCCCTGCCATCGAGCTGGGGAGAAAAGTGAAATACATTTTCCAAGTGCAATACTGAAAAAGTATCTTTGTTGTTTTTTAAACTGCCCAGGATTTGCTGGATACACCAATTTGTTGAGATTTGATCATGAGAAAGAACTCATTATTTCTTTTACAAGATTCCATAAACCGACAAAACAATTATACAAAGAAAAGTTACTTGGTAATCACATGGCAATGAATTGCGATAAAGAAATTGACAAACAACTGTTTATTTGATAAAAAATAAAGATTATTCAAGCTTTTGAAATTAAATTGTAGTTTTCTTTTTGATCAATCGATAGAGCTTTGTGTGATCTATAAAAAAGTATTACAGGATGTGAAATTTGTAATATATCAATTTGTTGAGATTTGACCTTGAGATAGAAGTCATTATGTTTTTACAAGATTCCATAAACTGACAAAAAAATTGTTCAAAGAAAAGTTACTTGGTAATCACATGGCAATGAATTGCGATAAAGAAATGGACAAAAAACAGTTTATTCAATAAAAAATGAAGATTATTTAAGCTTCTGAAATAAAATTGTACTTTTCTTTTGGATCAATCAAAAGAGCTTCGTGTGATAAAAAATATTAGAGGATGTGGAATTGGCAAGAATATACCAATTTGTGGAGATTTGACCTTGAGAAAGAAGTCATTATTTTTTTACAAGATTCCATAAACCGATAAAAAGTTTGTTCGAACAAAAGTTACTCGGTATTCACATGGCAATGAATTGCGATAAAGAAATGGACAAAAAACAGTTTATTCAATAAAAAATGAAGATTATTTAAGCTTCTGAAATGGAATTATATTTCCCTTGTTGATCTATTGATAGAGCTTCGTGTGATCTATAAAAAAGTATTAGAGGGCGTGGAATTTGTAAGAATATACCAACTTGTTCAGAATTGACCATGATGGTGAAATCATTATTTTGTTACAAAATTCCATAAACCGACAAAAAGTTTGTTCGAACAGAAGTTACTCGGTATTCACATGGGAATGAATTGCGATAAAGAAATGGACAAAAAACAGTTAATTGAATAAAAAATGAAGATTATTCAAGTTTCGGAAATGGAATTATATTTCCCTTGTTGATCTATTGATAGAGCTTCGTGTGATCTATAGAAAAGTATTAGAGGATGTGAAATTTGTAAGAATATACCAGTTTGTTAAGAATTGACCTTGAGATAAAACTCTTTATTTTTTTACAAGATTCCATAAACCGGCAAACAGTTTGTTCGAACAAAAGTTACTCGGTATTCACATGCCAATGAATTGCGATAAAGAAATGGACAAAAAAACAGTTTATTGAATAAAAAATGAAGATTATTCAAGCTTCTGAAATAAAATTATACTTTTCTTTTTGATCAATCGATAGACCTTCGTGTGATCTATAGAAAAGTATTAAAAGGTATGGAATTTGTAAGAATATACCAATTTTTTGGGAATTGACCATCATGGTGAAATCATTTTTTTACAAGATTTCATAAACCGACAAACAGTTTGTTCGAACAAAAGTTACTCGGTATTCACATGCCAATGAATTGCGATAAAGAAACTGACAAAAAAAACAGTTTATTGAATAAACAATGAAGATTATTCAAGCTTCTGAAATGGAATTATATTTCTCTTGTTGATCAATTGATAGAGCTTCGTGTGATCTAGAAAAAAGCAGTAAAGGATATGGAATTTGAATGAATATACAAATTTGTTGATATCCGATAAACCGACAAAAAAATTGTTAGAACAAAAGTTACTTGGTAATCACAAGGCAACAAATTGCGATAAAGAAATTAACAAACAACTGTTTATTTAATAAAAAATGAAGATTATTTAAGCTCCTAAAATAAAACTGTACTTTTCTTTTTGATCAATCGATAGAGTTTCGTGTGATCTATAAAAAGGTATTAGGGGTCAAAGATGAAAGATGAATCAGTTTAGGAGTTATTAATTGTGACTCGCAATCCCCTACAGCCTCGAACACAGTGCAAACTTTATCGCAGAGTTCAGAATGAACTAGCGTTCTATTATCGAACAATACCGTGCAGCTTTGTTAACTAGAATGAACGCAACGGCATACGTTCGTAAATGGAATTTTTCGAAATGTCTTTCGGTAGGATTGCAAAATGGAATGAGTCATCGTCGAAGAGAAACAAGCTGCACCCGACGAATTACCACGTTGAAGAGCCTCTCGTCGACGATCATCATTAGTCCACCGGCCGGCGGCGATTACGGCAATAACAGATTAGAAGAACGTTCTCCCGATAGTGTCCCACTACTACTCCCGCGAGCATGATCGAGCGAAGCACGACCATTCGCGTTCGATCGGGCCGAGATGCAGCGTGTCGACTGACTCGCCTCGAGTTGGCAAGAAGCCTCGTAAACTCGTAAACGAGACGCGACCAAGTCAGATTCTTTTTTTAGCAACGACGCGAACTCGTTACCGGCGAGCCAGCGTTCTCTACGCTCGCTTTCACGAAACTACAAACTGCCGACGGACTATTACGCGCACGATCGTAAACACACGAGTCTCGCGAGTTGACCATATGCTTCGTAGAATCGCCGTCTGACCGAACGAACGCGACAGAAATGTATGCTATCCCGAGTGGGATCTTTGACGCATCGATCCCTCGCCCACGCTGAAAACCCTTTCCACTTATTCTTAAGAGGACTTTCCCGATTTTATCCGCGAGTAAAACTCTTCCAGGATTTCTCCTGTTTCAAAATCTGCAGTCTACTTGTATATAATTAATAAAGAAATTATAGACTCGCAGATAAGATCTACGATAGAGCTCGAAGAAGAGAAAGTTACGTAGACACTTGAGAGGATGTCATAAATTAGTCTCGTTGGATATTGCGTCAAAGATCGTGAGACGTGCGACCACGCCGCAGGAAACTGTCATTGCCATTTGTAACGTTCAGTGTTGCCCGCAATTGAGTATTTCCATAATTTCTGACAGAAGCGATTCCGATCTTTCGGGCTATCGAAAGAGACAGGAAATGGCAACCGATTGTCCGAAGTGTTTTTTTTTTGTTCGCGATGACGCCACATTGCCAGCGCAACAAAGAATGATTACGTAGGATCCTGCCGAGAATGATGCAGTGAAATGTGTCGCACGTTCCAGAAACGACAGAAAGCTGATCGATGATTGCTGGCTCGAGGCTGAGCACGTCAACAGTGTCAATGTCTGCTCGAAGACGCGACGTTACGGGCCGTTTGTGTTCGGTAAATTCCGTTCGCGAAAGCCATGATCGCGTCGATCTGGTCCCCGGTGTCGTTTAGCCGGCGTGGAACATTCCGGCGACCTCGCCAGTGTAAAATTAAGGCCAACGTAATCGATGACTAAGGCAGCGCACGTGGTCCCACCGGTCTCGTACACGTGACGATCGGGAGAGTTCACCGAGATCCCCACCCGTCTGGAAACACTGGAGAACGTCGGAGATCGACACGCTAGGTTCTTAGACAGAGGTAATCCTCGCACCTTCCGCACGATCCTGATCTCGGTCATGGCGGGCCCAGTCCGGGAGGACTCGAGGCCTTGGTCCTTGCGCATCTCGCCCGGAATAACAACTCGGAATATCTCAGGAATCGCGGCCGGCAACAGACCCGGCTCTCAGAGTCCAAGAACCACGGTGACGGCGAGCCTAACCCGGACGAGTGCCAACTGCAACGATTCGCGCTCTGCGCCGTCGCCTAATCTTCTCCTCTCTTCACACACCCGCCCCTACTCTCGCGGACAATCCTCTATTCCACTGCGCGAGTTCGCGGATCGATCCCGACGCGGGAACAACGAACCACCACAGCTGTCAGTCGTCCGGCAAATAAACTATCCTGCTCCATCAATGAACCATGACACATGCTCTAGTTTTAAGGCTTCGATCTATTTTAGAGATGCTAGCATTCATTGCAAGGGGATACGACACTTCCGGTCGAAACCTGGCTTCTATAGATATTGGAGAAACTAATTGCGTCCAAGATAGTTCACAAGTTCCTTATTAGATCAGCTATTTTAGGATTATGGAATTTTCTGAAAATCGAGCTTGCGAACGACAATTCTGAAATTATTCATTGTCGTGTGTGCTACTAGGTAGGAATGTTCATGAATTTTTTCGTAATTTTTTGTCGAGCAGAACAGGAGAGATCATTCGTTAAAACTGTGTGCACCGTATAACTATCCATCTGGTAGGAACATGAAGGAGCTACGTCCCATTCACAGAATTTTAAATCTCAATGTATGACTTCAAAAATACTGAAATAATTCATTGTCACGTGAAATGTTAGCTAGAATGTTCATGAATTTTTTCGTAATTTTCCATCGAGCAGAACAGGAGAAATAATTCGTTAAACCCGTGTGCACCGTATAGCTACCCTTCTGGGACGGGTATAAAGGGGATATGTCCTTTTACAGGATTTTAAAACATAATCTATGACTTCAAAAATTCTGAAATAATTAATTGTCATATGTGCTACTAGGTAGAATGTTCATGAATTTTTTCGTAATTTTTTGTCGCGCAGAAGAGAAGAAATAATTCATTAAAACCGTGTGCACCGTATAACTACCCTTCTGGTGCGGGCATAAAGGAGCTATGTCCTCTTAGGATTTTTACAACCAATGTACTATTTTAAAATTCTGAAATAATTTATTGTCATATGTGCTGTTAGCTAGAATGTTCATGAATTTTATCGTAATTTTCCATCGAGCAGAACAGGAGAAATAATTCGTTAAACCTGTGTGCACCGTATAACTAACTATTCATCTGGTAGGAGCATAAAGGAGCTTCGTCCCATTCACAGAATTTTAAATCCCAATGTATGACAGCAAAAATACTGAAATAATTCATTGTCACATGTGCTGTTAGCTAGAATGTTCATGAATTTTTTCGTAATTTTCCATCGAGCAGAACAGGAAAAATAATTCGTTAAACCCGTGTGCACCGTATAACTACCCATCTGGTACGGGTATAGGGGGACTATGTCCTTTTTTAGGATTTTAAAAACCAATGCATGACTTTAAAAATTCTGAAATAATTCATTGTCACGTGAACTGTTACCTAGAATGTTCATGAATTTTTTCGGTTTTTTTTGTCGAGCAGAACGAAAGAAACAATTCATTAAAACCGTGTGCACACTATAACTACTTTTCTAGTACAGGTATCAAGGAACTATGTCCTTTTACAGGATATTTAAAACCAATGTATGACTTCAAAAATTCTGAAATAATTCACTGTCATATGTGCTATTAGATAGAATGTTCATGAATTTTTTCGAAATTTTCCATCGAGCAGAACAGAAGAAATAATTCATTAAAACCGTATGCATACTATAACTACTTTTCTAGTATAGATATAAAGGGGCTATGTCCTTTTACAGGATTCTAAATCCCAATGTACAACTTCAAAAATTCTGAAATAATTTATTATCATAAGTGCTACTAGGTAGAATGTTCATGAGTTTTTTCGTAATTTTACATCGAGCAGAACAGGAGAAATAATTCGTTAAAACTGTGTGCACCGT
>CM052203.1:2809311-2822096 GCA_028455805.1 Lasioglossum figueresi | reverse complement strand
AAAAATGTATTCGGGGGAATCGACGGAAAAATGTCTTCGGGAGAATCTACGGGAGAATCTACGGGAGAATCTATGGGAGAATCAGCGGAAAAATGTCTTCGGGAGAATCGACGGAAAAATGTCTTCGGGGGAATCGACGGAAAAATGTCTTCGGGGGAATCGACGGAAAAATGTCTTCGGGAGAATCGACGGAAAAATGTATTCGGGGGAATCGACGGAAAAATGTCTTCGGGAAAATCTACGGGAGAATCTACGGGAGAATCTACGGAAGAATCTATGGGAGAATCAGCGGAAAAATGTCTTCGGGAGAATCAGCGGAAAAATGTCTTCGGGAGAATCGACGGAAAAATGTCTTCGGGAGAATCTACGGGAGAATCTACGGGAGAATTTTCGGGAGAATCGACGGAAAGATGTCTTCGGGAGAATCTACGGGAGAATCGGCGGAAAAATGTCTTCGGGGGAATCGACGGAAAAATGTCTTCGGGAGAATCGACGGAAAAATGTATTCGGGGGAATCGACGGAAAAATGTCTTCGGGAGAATCTACGGGAGAATCTATGGGAGAATCAGCGGAAAAATGTCTTCGGGAGAATCGACGGAAAAATGTCTTCGGGGGAATCGACAGAAAAATGTCTTCGAGCGAATCGACGTAAAAATGTCTTCGGTAGAATCGACGGAAAAATGTCTTCGGTAGAATCGATGGAAAAATGTCTTCGGGAGAATCGACGGGAGAATCGACGTAAAAATGTCTTAGGGAGAATCGCTGGAAAAATGTCTTCGGCAGAATCGATGGAAAAATGTCTTCGGGAGAATCGACGGAAAAATGTTTTCGGTAGAATCTACGGGAGAATCGACGGGAAAATCGACGTAAAAATGTCTTCGGGAGAATCGACGGAAAAATGTTTCCGGGAGAAGAGGGGATGATAGGGTCACGGGCAAAAGGTGAAGTTGGACAGGGTCCAGCATCGGCATGCCAACTCTCCACCTACCGTGCGCCTCGATGAACATCGCCCAGCAACCCCAGAAACCCTGCGAGCTGCCGGGCCGATGTTCTGCGGGCCGGTTCGCGGCGCGCCAGTTATCCTGGCGTTCCGTGCTCGTGCTCCACCAGGTAAATCCGTGTGAAAACCCGTCGCTCTGACCTTTGAACTTGGACAGCGACTCCTCGTAGCCGCGCTGCAGGCCTTGTTCCCGGTGCAGCTCCGCGACGGCGTCCACCGGATCGAAGCCGAGCCTGTCCCTGTAATAGGCCTGCGTCGACATCTTTTCCCCTAATTTATACGGTATTCTCTTCTTCAGGGTTCGGCGAAACGACACGGATCCTCGTGGTACATCGGGGACCGCCCTCTCTCGCACAATTCACCAACAAACCGGCACTCTGTCCCCGTTCTCGTTTCCAGTCGATTATCGCACGATCACTCTGTCCGCACTTCCACGACGATTTAGTGAACTTTCGAGGCACGAGGGTCGCGTATTATGGCACATAGAGTCGGAGGACTCCTCGCAACCCTCATATCTCAGCGGGATCGTCGGGGGTTGCAACAACGAGCCACGTTTCGAGTCGGTACGCCGCTAATTTTTCCACCCGTTGACCTTCGTTTCGATCGGACACACGTTGGACACACGTTGGACACACGTTGGACACACGTTGGACACACTGCGCGCACTGCTGGGCAAACGAGAAACAAACCGCGTGAGCACGATCGATCGATTACTAGGGTTCGTTCGATGGACAGATAGCCGTGGAGCTAGTGACACCGGCGGGACACCGCCGGACAATGCAGGGAGACAAGCAAGAACGGACCGAGCACAGTAAGAGAGGAGAGAAGAGAAAGGCTAATTTCGTTCCACGGTGTTTGTCCGACGGTTCGTTCGTTCGTTCGTTCGTTCAGCACGTTTGCCCAGGCTCCAGACGAACGAACGAACTTTAACGAATCAACGACCGAATTTATCACGGCACGTCGCAGACGTAACCACTCAGCGTTTCTACGGCTGAAAGCGAGCCACGAGGTTGTCCAACAACGCGCCCAAGAGACCGATCGCTCCTCCTCGCTGACGGCTAGTTCAGCGGGCCAACTATATCCGAATAGACTCGGGAAACCAGTAACCAACCGCACCGGCTGCTTAGGCGATTCTCCGTAGGGTACCACCTCTCCCTACTCTGCCCGAGGTCCGTTTCATATCGTCGTCGTACAATTATTCAATTTATAGCGATTCAATCGAACGACTAAGACGACGACTAAGACGACGAATAAGACGACGAATAAGACGACGAATAGGAACACAAGCAGCATCTTCGAAGATGTACAGATATTGCTACACAAATCTTCTTAGGGTACCATCCCTCCCTACTCTGCCCGAGGTCCGTTTGATATCAACGTCGTACAATTATTCAATTTCTAGCGATTCAATCGAACGACTAAGATGACGAATAGGAACACAAGCAGCACCTTCGAAGATGTACAGATATTGCTAAACAAATCTTCTTAGGGTACCATCCCTCCCTACTCTGCCCGAGGACCGTTTGATATCAACGTCGTACAATTATTCAATTTCTAGCGATTCAATCGAACAAATAAGACGACTAATAAGACGACGAATAAGACGACGTATAGGAACACAAGCAGCACCTTCGAAGATGTACAGATGTTGCTAAACAAATCGTAATCGGCTTAATCAAAATTTCGGATCGGATTGGTTCATGACCCGATTTTGGGTCCTGAAAGTTTGACTGATCCGAGACTCAATTGGGCCCTAATATTTCCTCGGAATCCGATCTCTTGTTTTGAAAGGATTTCACTCTCTTACCGCTCTTTTGTAGCAATAAATCGAAATACAACGAATGAGTGATGAATAGACTGCGGATTTTATGCATTTGTGACAAAAATGAGTACGTAGAATTTAAAAAAGTGGAGGTATTAAAAAGATTTGAGGCCACCAGTCTATTAGTTTCACCTGAACAAGATCATTAAAAGAAGAATGAAATTTTTATTTGCCTTCTGCGTCTTGCAATCAATGCAAATATTTAAGATTTTGTGTAAAGATTGGCAGTTTTGTGGTGAATTATTGCGAGAAACGAGAGGTACGAAAATAAAATACTCTCAAATTGTAAGATCAATTTGAGAAATTATGCTCCGAACGAGTCTCGGTGCCCGAAGAAATATATAGGTTGGACAAACTTTCCCGACCCGTCGTGCCAGTAGTTACGAAAGCGAAGTAAAATCCGTTTTCTTTTTAATATCTGTTTAAACTTCGGGTCTAATTTCGGGTACGCTTCATCGTACAACACTATTAGTAATCCTACAAGTAAAAATCTGATGGAATTTCGACTTGCGCCATATTCGTAATCACCGGCACACAATTTCCTGGAGGAGAAGGAACGTTGTCAGTGTCCCTACATTTTCACTAATTGATCACTGTCGAGGCAGAGAAATTTCGAGGACGATTCCGCACCTAGGATCGAAGAAGTCAGGTGCGTCGAGCCAGGATCGAAAATCGATTTATTTAAATGGCCAGTAGACGAAACGAATTTCCCAGGAAAGCGGCGAAGTCGGAAGCGCGGCAGGAAAGGAGCCGCCGAAGCAAGAACGATCGAGCAAGAGCGATCGAGCACGCGAGCGAGTCGGCGATCGTACTAACGAGTGAAAGAACCAGCGACCGTCGATCCGAGCGAACAGCAAACAGAGAACAGCAAACAGAGAACAGCAAACAGAGAACAGCAAACAGAGAACAGCGAACCAGCAGCGAGCACCGATCTACCAAACTTGACGATCCACGAGACGCCCGGTGACTGAGAGACACGGCCCTGCCACACGGGAAACCCAAGACCATCGGGATCTCCGCATATGGTAATGGAAGCAATGGCATGTGGGTGTCGTCTTCTGGATCGGAGCGAAAACCAGCAACGGGAATTGCAACACACCTTACGGCAACACAACACACCTTACGACAACACAACACAGTGATCTCGCCAATGGTACTTCTGTGGCAATTCGGTTCACTTCGATTTCCACGCGGTTCTACCCTTCCCCAACCCTTCAGTCGCGAGATTTCTGCTACGTACTGCAGCTAGCAGAGCGCAGGAACGTCGGATAGAGTAATGATCAAGGTTTCGACTGGTACTCTTAAAGCCTTGCACTATTTATTTTGTAGTTCAAGAGATTAGTAATTTTTTGTAAATTCTTTGAGGAAGCCCTACGATTTTTCTGAACGCTCTACAATCATTGAGGATGAAATACGATTTTTTTAAATGCTCTACAATCGTTGAGGAAGCTCTACGATTTTTCTAAATGCTCTACGATTTTTCTAAATGCTCTACGATTTTTCTAAATGCTCTACAATCATTGAACAGCTCCACGATTTTTCTAAATGCTCTACAATTATTTTGGAAGCCCTACGATTTTTTTAAATGCTCTACAATCGTTGAGGAAGCCCAACGATTTTTCTAAATGCTCTACAATCGTTGACGAAGACCCACGATTTTTCAAAATGTTCTACAATCGTTGAAGAAGCTACACGATTTTTCTAAATGCTTTACAATCATTGAGGAAGCCCCAAGATTTTTCTAAATTCTCTACAATCGTTGAGAATGCACCATGATTTTTCTAAATGCTTTACAATTGTTGAAGAAGCCCCATGATTTTCCAAACTGCTCTACAATCGTTGAAGAAGCTCCACGATTTTTCTAAATGCTTTACAATCCTTGAGGAAGCCCCAAGATTGTTCTAAATGCTTTACAATCATTGAGGAAGCCCCGAGATTGTTCTAAATGCTTTACAATCATTGAGGAAGCACCAAGATTGTTCTAAATGCTCTACAATCGTTGAGGATGCACCATGATTTTTCTAAATGCTTTACAATCGTTGAAGAAGCCCCACGATTTTTCAAAATGCTTTACAATCATTGAGGAAGCCCCAAGATTTTTCTAAATTCTCTACAATCGTTGAGAATGCACCATGATTTTTCTAAATGCTTTACAATTGTTGAAGAAGCCCCATGATTTTCCAAACTGCTCTACAATCGTTGAAGAAGCTCCACGATTTTTCTAAATGCTTTACAATCATTGAGGAAGCCCCAAGATTGTTCTAAATGCTTTACAATCATTGAGGAAGCCCCGAAATTGTTCTAAATGCTTTACAATCATTGAGGAAGCACCAAGATTGTTTCAAATGCTCTACAATCGTTGAGGATGCACCATGATTTTTCTAAATGCTTTACAATCGTCGAAGAAGCCCCACGATTTTTCAAAATGCTCTACAATCGTTGAGGAATCCCATCAGATAGGGTACAACATTTGGTACATTCATGAAAAAGTTATTCCGATTTAAACTGTGTGCGATCAGTTATGCTTCTAACTGTATCCACCCTTTGAAAACGAATAACTTTTTAACACATTACCTTTACATTATCGCATAATTTTGAAAAATCTATTGTACATGGCTAAACCTAAACACTTTTAAAAATGTAACCTTCAATAGCAACAACAATTTTCATTGTGAACTAAGAAATCACCCTCAATAACGTCGTCTAATAGTTTCATTTAGAATTGCAATATAAAAGAAAATTTCTATGCTTTCATTTGGTACAGCAGAATTATTGAAAATCACATAGTGCGGAATTAAAATCAACCAATGACGAAGTATACACGTTGAACGCAGAGCAATGTGTCCTATTATAAATTTTACGAAAAACGAAGAAGAATTACATTTTTATTCGATGAAAGAATTAACAATTCATTCTTCAAAAGATTATTGTTATTGCACCGCAATAGAGATTTTGATTTACGTGTGTACACGTCGATCGCAGTTAACAGGTTAGGCTTTTCCGGTAAACTTAAACTGTTAAAATCGATTCGAACGGCTTCGATTTCTCTTGAAATGTTACTAGGATCGATATACTAGGTAATTTATAAGAAGAATTGATTGCAAACAGCCTGTTTATGATTAAAAACATAGCCGTTCGTAAATCTAAATTCAATACAAGTCTGATGATAATTGTGGGACGCCGTGGGACTGAAAAAGGTTAATGGCGCTCCGAAAATCCGAAGGAAGTTAATTGGACGAACGAGGGTGGCGAGAGGGTCGAAGAGGGTGCAGAAGAGGGTGCAGAAGAGGGTGCAGAAGAGGGTGCAGAAGAGAAGCGACGATCGGACGGTGGTTACGGGGCATCGTAGAGAGTTATAGAGAAAAGATGTTCGGGTTTTGGAGTCGGCGACCCGCCTCGGCCCGCCACGGCCCGATTCCTCTCGCTTTCCGTCTGGTCCGACGGAATTAGATGCGAATAGAAAATAGAGTAACGCGCGTGTCACGCGCCACGCGGTGTTAGGCGGCCTCCGCTTCTGACCAACGTGTCCGTTGCTTAGACGACGACGGTGTAGAAAGTTCGAGAGAAAGCGTGCGCCAGCTACACCGGCGCAGCTCGCACGTAACACGCGCAAACGGAGTCACACATCGGCGATTGCCGATCGGAAAACGAGAACGCGAAAATCAAACAACAGAAGCTCAGCCTGCAGCCGCCCTTGGCTGCACTGGCTGCTCGCCACCCTCCTCAACCCTCTGCTCAAACTTTTCTGAACTCTCTCTCCTGTCAAACTTTTAACACGGCTCTAGATTTGTTCATTCGTGCGCTCTGAATTCGTGCCACCCCTGCCGAAATTAAGTAATATCAATTTTTGGGTATGCTCTCCCCGTCGAGAACCGCGATTAATGGTTTGTGGCCAGAAGTGTTCTCTTTTATTTCATAAACGGCTCGCCGCGAACTTGCTAACCTATTTAGAACGGTTGAGAAATGCTGCTTGTACTTGTTCTCGCGAGTTATGTCGTTGTCGACGAGTGTGTCACGTCGGACTAGCAAAATAATAGATATATTTTACAACGATTACCGAGGGAACGGAATCGAGAAGAATACCGAAAATTCCTTTTATTGCACTACGGTCAACGTTTGAAATAGAAGAGCTATTAAACCCAGGATCCCCGCTTTGAAGCGTCAGCGCCGAGCCTAATGGGGCTCAGGGTATCTCGCCGTGGCAACGACTCAGAGGATGCAACGGGTGGTGAGTTAATCTCGCCTTAAGAAGAAAACGATTCATAAGAGACGAATGAAGCCGGGTGACATCACGCCAATCCGCGTTCCCTTCTCCCACCTGGCCGCGCACCTCCTACGATCTTTTCGTTGACCGGCTCTCGGCTCGCGGCCTTCTACAGCGAGATCGTGGAAAGGTAGCAATCGGTCTCGGCGACTGCCATCGAACCGATATCGCTGCATACGAAATGTCCTTATTCCGGCGATCGGAGCTTTCGCTTTCCTTTACAGCTGTCTCTCGCTCTCTTTCTCACTTTATCTCTCTTACTCTCCCACTCTCGATCTATCCATTAGCGAGCAACGCTCGAAATGACTCACTCGTTTCGCACTCACTCGTTTCGCACCCACGCGTTTCGAACCCTAAAGCAACACCAGGCCGCCAACAAACGATCCTGGGTTAACAACCCTTGGTCCGAATCAAGAGAAAAATGTCTTCTAATAACTGCATACAATATCTACAACCGTTGGGAAAGTTCTACAATCTATGAAGAAGCCCTATGATTTTTCTACAAGCTCTACGACCGCTGCGAAAGCTCTATCATTTTTCTACACACTCTACAATCTTTGAGGAAGCTCTACAATCTTTGAGGAAGCTCTACAATTTTTCTGTACGCTCTTCGAGGAAGCCCTACAATTTTTCTATACGTTCTTTGAAAAAGCCCTACGATTTTTCTAAATGCTCTACAATCCTTCGGAAAACTCTACAATCTTTCAAGAAGCCACACGATTTTCCTGAAAGCTCTACGACCGCTGAGAAAGCCCTACATTTTTTTCTATACGCTCTTTAAGCAAGCCCTACAATTTTTCTATACGTTCTTCGAGGAAGCCCCACGATTTTTCTAAATATTCCGCAATCGTTGGGAAAATTCTACAAACTTTGAAGAAGCCCTAAGATTATTCTACAAGCTCTACGACCGTTGAGGAAGCCCTACAATTTTTTGAACACTCTTTGAGGAACCCCTGCGATCTTCCTCAAAACTCTACGACCGCTGCGAAAGCTCTACAATATTTCTGCACGCTCATTGAGGAAGTCCTACAATTTCTCTGAACGCTCTACGACCGTCGCAGAAACTCTACAATTTTTCTAAATGCTCTACAATCATTCAGGAAGCCCCGCGATTTTTCTGAATGCTCTACAATCATTCAGGAAGCCCCGCGATTTTTCTGAATGCTCTACAATCATTCAGGAAGCCCCAGGATTTTTCTGAATGCTCTACAATCATTCAGGAAGCCCCACGATTTTTCTAAATGCTCTACAATCGCTGAGGTAGTTCCACGGTTTTTCTAAATGTTCTACAATCGTTGAAAAAACAACACGATTTTTTTAAATGCTCTGCAATCGTTGAAGAATCACCACGATTTTTCTAAATGCTCTACAATCGTTGAGGAAGTCCCACGATTTTTCTAAATGCTCTACAATCGTTGAGGAAGTCCCACGATTTGTCTAAATGCTCTACAATCGTTGAGGAAGTCCTACGATTTTTCTTAATGCTCTACAATCGTTGAGGACGTCCCACGATTTTTCTAAATGTTCTACAATCGTTGAAAAAGCAGCACGATTTTTCTAAATGCTCTACAATCGTTAAGGAAGCCTCACGATTTTTCTAAAAGTTCTACGATCGTTGAGGGGGTCCCACAATTTTTTTAAATGCTCTACAATCGTTGAGGAAGCCCCACGATTTTTCCAAACGCTCTACAATAATTGTAACTTCACGGAAGCTTTGAAATTTGTCTATCTACCTACAACACTGCAATGATGCACACAGTATTCTTCTTTGCAAGTATAATCCGCAGAACCAACGTAGTCACTGATCCCCTGGCTACACTCCTCTGAATTTCCCAACTTCCTGAGCAAAGCGTACGATCGATTCAAGAGAACGGTGATGGACCAATTGCGAGATGCGGAGGAGGAGTAGGCTCGTCATAGTCCTCCAGCTGGAGTAAGCGTTACGAGATTGTTAAGATAGGTGGGGTTTCCGTTGGAGAATCGGTGGCGAACGCTTGTGAAAACGCGAAACGAGGGATGTGCGTGGGGTCGAGGAGAACGAGGGGGCGAGGGAGAAGAAGAAGTCGCCACTCGTTATAGCGCTTCGACCGCGTGCTGCTCAAGGTTGACCGAACTATACGCGCCGGAGAGAGTCTTCTCGGCTTCGAAGAGCTCTCCAGAGTCCTCCGAGAGAGGCCGGGTACATGCCGGGTACACGGACCCGTTATACTGCTGCGCCTTGCCTCGACGGTGCCGCAAGAATGCCGCCGATCCGGCCCCTCCACGCCCGTCCAACTTATACCGATCCGATCCGATCCGATCTGATCCGAGTTCCGAGATCCCCCGATCTTCCGATCCCTCGATCCCTCGTGCACGCGCTTCCTCCTTCCCTGTTACAACTGTCGATCGTCACCGTGAAATCTTCTTTTAGTATTTTTTTTCTACGATTCCGATCAATTGCTATTTCTGAAAACAAATTTTTCACATTCTTTAGTAAACTGATAGGTCTGGCTTTCCCAAAAGTTCAAATAGTAGGTCAATATTAACACACGATCTTTCGAAATGCTCTACAATCAATGAAAAAGCTCCGCGATTTTTCTAAATGCTGTACAATCGTTGAGGAAGTTCTACAATTTTTCTAAATGCAGTACAATCGTTGAGCAAGCTCTGCGATTTTTCTAAATGCTGTACAATCGTTCAAGAGGCTCCGCGATTTTTTAAATGCTGTACAATCGTTGAGGAAGCTCTACGATTTTTCTAAATGCTGTACAATTGTTGAGGAAGTTCTACGATTTTTCTAAATGCTGTACAATTGTTGAGGAAGTTCTACGATTTTTCTAAATGCTGTACAATCGTTGAGGAAGCTCTGCGATTTTTCTAAATGCTGTACAATCGTTGAGGAAGCTCTGCGATTTTTCTAAATGCTGTACAATCGTTGAGGAAGTTCTACGATTTTTCTAAATGCTGTACAATCGTTGAGGAAGCTCAGCGATTTTTCTAAATGCTGTACAGTCATTGAGGAAGCTCCGCGATTTTTCTAAATGCTGTACAATCGTTGAGTAAGTTCCACGATTTTTCTAATTGTTTTACAATCGTTGAGGAAGTTCTACGATTTTTCTAAATGCTGTACAATCGTTGAGGAAGCACCACGATTTTTCTAAATGCTTTACAATGTTTGAGGAACCTTCGCGATTTTTCTAAATGCTGTACAATCGTTGAGGAAGTTCTACGATTTTTCTAAATGCTGTACAATCGTTGAGGAAGCTCTGCGATTTTTCTAAATGCTGTACAGTCATTGAGGAAGCTCCGCGATTTTTCTAAATGCTGTACAATCGTTGAGTAAGTTCCACGATTTTTCTAATTGTTTTACAATCGTTGAGGAAGCCCCACGATTTTTCGAAATGCTCTACAATCTTTGGGGAAGCTCCGCGATTTTTCTAAATGCTGTACAATCGTTGAGGAAGTTCTACGATTTTTCTAAATGCTGTACAATCGTTGAGGAAGCTCCGCGATTTTTCTAAATGCTTTACAATCGGTGTGGAAGCCCCTCGATTTTTCTGAATGCTGTACAATTGTTGAGGAAGTTCTACGATTTTTCTAAATGCTTTGCAATCGTTGAGGAAGCTCTACGATTTTTCTAAATGCTTTGCAATCGTTGAGGAAGCTCTACAATTTTTCTAAATGCTCTACAATCGTTGGGGAAGCCCATCAGATAGGGTACAACATTTGGTACATTCATAAAAAAGTTATTCCGATTTAAACTGTGTGTGTTCAGTTATGCTCGTAACTGTATTCCACCCATTGGAAACGAATAACTTTGTAACACATTACCGACCGGCGATTATTGCATAATTTCGAAAAATCTATGGTATATGGCTAAACATTTTCTAATGAAACCTTCAATAGCAACAGCAATTTCCATTGTGAACTAACAAGTTACCCTCAATAACGTCATCTGACAGTTTTATTTAAGATTGCAATGTAATAGAAAGTTTCTATGCTTCCTTTTGGTACAGCACAATTATTGAAAATACTATTAATAGGCTTCCGGTAGGTAGTGTTAAAAAAGTTATCGTCTTTTTTAGAGCGTCCGAATATTAATTCGAGTAACTGTAGCTATTTTCATAGCGACATGCTGCTGAATAATGCAAATTACGTCTTGTGAACGATAAAATAGATCTTTCATCTAGCGTTTTTGACTACCGAAAATCCTAATTTTTATATTATCGAGAAATTAGAACGCGAATCGCGCACCCTTGCAATCCTGCAAACGAGTCTACCGCTTTAAAACAGAAAATAACTTTGTATTTCGGTACAATTTGTTCTCAATTGTTGTCAATTCATGTAGAAAATTTTTAATTTTGTATAATTGTCGCTTTGTGGCTACTGTATATTGGATTCTGGAGAGGGAACTACCCCTAAGCTACCCCCGTCGTAACAGACTTTCGTTTCGTCAATTGTCGAGACAAAAATCGGCGCAGAGTACAAGAAGTAACATCCTAAATTATTTATTCGACCAATAATAGAAATGCGAGCGTGCACGAAGGCCTAATACGTATTGAGAGGTGATGTCGCAGCCCGTGCCAATTTCAGTGCTGCAACCATAAGCACAGATATCGTATAACTGACAGCGCGGAATATCGTGTTGCTGTCGTCAGAGTTTCCGAGAAGACAGGAAATCATCCGGATGACTTTTCCGTGTTCGACCGACCTTCGACGTGTGTCAGAATCGTCCCGCTTGACTCCTCTTTCGACGTACCGTGCTATGGTAACGCTAGAGGGTGGAATATCGATTACGGATCGCGACCTTTAGCAGCGAGAGAACGGGAGATCATCCAGCCGCGTCCTCGCTCAGCCTCGAACTTGATACAGCGAGAGCGGAGAGATCGTCTCGAAAGAACGAACTCTCCGCCTCCGATTCACGAGGATGCCTTGTCCTTGAGGATGGCCTCCGCGGATGGAATTCGCGAGAGGGCCCCGTAAATCCCCGGACGACCTTTCCCGCGGCGCTAGCCAGCCAGCAGAGCGGATCCGCTCGTTGTTTTCGGCGATAGACCGACGTTGTTCAATTTTTATCCGAATAACCAACGAAATTTCTACCCATTGCAGGCGCAGCTATTTTAACCGAAAATTAAACACTTCCGATCTGGAATAATTCCATTGTACACGATTTTGTTCGTTTTATATGATTTTTGTTCGTTTTATATGATTTTTGTTCGTTTTATATGATTTTTGTTCGTTTTATATGACGTTTGTTCGTTTTATATGACTTTTGTTCGTTTTATATGACGTTTGTTCGTTTTATATGACGTTTGTTCGTTTTATATGATTTTTGTTCGTTTTATATGATTTTCTTCATTTTATATGATTTTCTCCATTTTATATGATTTTCTTCATTTTATACGATTTTGATCATTTTATATGATTTTGTCCATTTTACATGATTTTGAATATGAAAATTAATGAATATAAAATTGATATAATACCTCATACCAACATATTTAATAATGTAAACAATATTGTGAATAATGGTAAAGAGATAATCATTATCCACAGTTCAGTACTGGACTAACCCTTATGCTGCCAACCAAAAATTGTATAATTATGTAGATTATTTAACCCTTTGCACTCTGAGCTATTTTAACTCGAAAATTAAACACTTCTTCCGATTTAGAATAATTCCATTATTAACGATTTTGTTCGTTTTATATGATTTTGTT